>CM060872.1:29843060-30407553 GCA_030737845.1 Acorus calamus
CATGATTTCAAGGCTCACCTATGCAAGGATATTAAAGGATTGTTGAGCTTGTATGAAGCATCCCACCTTGCCTTTGAAGGAGACCATGTACTAGATAAGGCCAAATCTTTTGCAACAACATATCTCAAGAACTACTTCAATTCAAACCTAAAGGATCAAGTCCACCAGGCATTGTTGTTGCCATTGCATCGAAGACCACAAAGATTAGAAGCTCGTCGATACATAGATGAGCTAGAGAGGAGACAAGGAGGAGATGTAAACCCTACATTATTTGAATTTGCCAAGCTTGACTTCCACATTTTACAAGCAAACTATCAAAGGGACCTTAGCAGACTGTCAAGGTATATATGTCAATCGACCTTGTCACGATTTAGTAGGGCTTTATAACTTCGAGAAAAATTTTGACAATCCAAGTTAATTGTTTCAGGTGGTGGGAGGGATTGGGACTTGCAAAGAAGCTTAGCTTTGTGAGAGATAGATTGGTGGAGCCTTTTTATGCCTCAGTAGGAATAATTCCTGAGCCACAATTCAGATACAGCAGAGAAGGCCTCACTAAAGTCATTACTTTTATAATAATAATTGATGATATATATGATGTGTATGGCTTGTTGGATGAACTCGAGTTATTCACTAAAGTAGTTGACAGGTAATTAGCAATGGCTCAAAATTCAAATCAATATATCATTTAATGATGATCTTAATTTGAGGATATGATGATGTTGAACTTTCAGGTGGGATGTTGATGCCATAGAACTCCTTCCAAATTATATGAAGACAAGCTTTTTAGCTCTTCACAATAGTACTAATGAAATGGCTCATGATATCATGAGAGAAGAGGGATGTGATGCACTTCCCTCATTGAGAAAAGCTGTATTGCATTATGATTCATTCTTTAACTGAGTGTCGATATACTTAATCATTAATCTTGTTGTCCCCATATTTTCCTAACTCAATATATACTAGTTCAGTAGAACATATCAAATTAGGAAAATATAAAAATATATGTATTCAATAATACATTTGATTATATAGATATATAATTCATTACACAAGTATATTATAGCTAATTATAACCTTTTCTCTTGTTCTTTTATCTGATATTCATTGTTTTCTATGATCATCCAAGTGGGGGGATTTATGCAAGACTTTCTTAATAGAGGCAAGATGGCAAAGTGAGGGCTATGTGCCGACGCTTAAGGAGTATCTAAACAATGCATGGTTTTCAACATCTGGGCCACTCATTCTGGTTTATTTGTTCTTCTCAACAAGACAAGTGATCACTCCTCAAGTTCTTATAGACTTGGAAAAATCTCCAGATATCATTCGCTTACCATCTATGATTTTTCGACTTTACAATGATCTAGAAACTTCCGAGGTAGTATATTATTCTTAATTTTTTATAGCAAGATAAATAGTAGCATAGACAAACTAAAGATATATCTACATCTCACTGACTATCCCTAAATATTATAGACACTCTGCTTCTTAATTTCCCTTGTCAAATTTGAAAAATGTTCTGAGAATTGCAAGATGAATGCATGCACGTTTGAACTAATAATAGTTTGATGGTATAACTTAAAATCGATCTATTCACAAAACAACTTATAAAATTAAAAAAATTACATGTTTTGCAATATATTTAATCAAACTATCAATATTTTATAGAGAATGGCTCATTGTGTCTTTAAAACAATACAACTTCAAATCGTAAGTTTTCATCTTTTGTATATAAGTGCTTCTAATTTTATATACAAATTAATAAGTTTGAATTATTGTATTCTCCAAGCATATATATATGTGGTGATATGAATAAATAAATAAATGTGATGAAGAAGGACAAAAATACATTTTAACTAGAGGATCGGATCGTCTATAGCACACTGCAGGCTCCTTCATGTAGCAATCAATACATTGTCGCCACATGTAAACCCTTACTAGTGAGAGACTCCGTCCTCCACACTCATCCCAAAAACAAAATCTTTTATCGGTAAGAGTTTACATGTGACGACAATGTATTGATTGTTATAGAGAGAGCCTGTATTGTGCTACAGACGATCCAACTATGAGTAAAGTTAAGCTGGACTCTAATAAAGTGAATATTTTCATAATTTTAATTAATTCAAAATAGATGCACATGTTTCATAAAATATCATGCTATGAGTCCTATTTCATACATTGAAAGAAATAAGAAACAAATCTCAAAAATGAATCACATCCTCATTATTGCAGGCAGAAATAGAGAAAGGTGATGTTGCAACATCAATTGATTGTTACATGCGTGAAGCAGGAGTATCCAAGGTTGTTGCTCGAGAACATATAGTGAGTTTGATTGATGACACGTGGAAGAAAATGAATAAGATGTCCTGTATTTCATCTCCATTTCCACAAGGTTTTGTTGATTTAGCATTGAATCTTGCCAAGATGTCACAATGCTTTTACCAGTATGGTGACGGTCTTGGAGCTTCTGATAGCAGGGCCATGAATGATATATCTTCATTGTTGTTTGAAGATATTAAACTTGAGAAGAAGTATAATTTAGATGTTGGAGAGATGTCAATTTGAGTTTAAGGGTTGACTTGATGCATGTATTTATGTGGAGAGCATCTATATGTAGAAGCCACTTTATTGAAAGATTCATATATTGTGGATTGATGGAAATCATATTAAAAATAATAATGAGGTCTTTTTCGTAACAGACGGATCATGTATCTTTGCTTTCTTAGAAAATACAATCTTATCAAGATATGTACCTAGCTATCATAAAAGCTATTAAGATTAAGAATAAATTCAGTGAAATAATTATTATAAATAAATGTGGAGGGAATTTTTACTGCAATTTTCGATATTGTGGGCACGAGATCTAAAGTGTTACTTTGATGTAGAACGGACAATCAATATGCTATTGGAGCGATCAGACCATCAAAAGAGATCCAGAAAGAAAATTGTGAGAATAGCAAGTGACAAGAATAATTGAAATCATCTCAGAATCCTACAAAATTTGATATGCTGAATTATTTTTTAAAAATATTTAATTTTGCTAGATTATATCATTAAAGCCATTAAATAAGCAAATTTTTAATTTATGACAATTATTTGCATGATTATTTTTCTTTCTACAAATATCAGAATTATTGCTATTGATTCTGATTGATTTGTGAGATCTTAGAATAAATAGCTATTACATTTATTTAATATTTTCTACTTTTAGTAAGTTTATAATTAGGTTTAATGAGATTGCTCATTGGTTCTTATTGAGTCTATATAATAAAGACTTGTAGCCTAATGGCATATTCAACTTTTATTTATCAATAATATTGATTTATTTTTATTTTTCTTCACTTTGAGAGGAGTTATCAAAGATCTTGACATAGATCATATTTTTTATCGTTCTTTTACTGAAAAAAATAATTTAAAGGGGCAACCTCCCACTTAACTGGAGGAAGGAAACGTGTTCTCGCACGTGACAGCATGTGGTCTACTAAGGGTGTGTTTGGTTGCGCGATTGCGCTGCGATTGCGATTACAGGAAGATGCGTTTGCAATCGCGCAACCAAACAGTTTTGTAATCGCAGTTTTAAACCCAGCGATTGCAGGCAAATAGTGTCCAAAAGCTGCGATTTCAAAAAGCTGAGAAAGTGAGCTTCCTGCAGAATCAGGTTTGCAATCGCAGATTCCTGCAGAATCAGTTTTGCAATCGCGCAACCAAACGCACCCTAAAAGTTGACACAATCACCCCTGTTCATAGACTCTGAAAGGTCAGGCACCTTCAAGGACATTGACAATGTTTTGATGGTTATCTCATCCTGGGATATTCGATTCATTCCTAGAATTCTCGCAATCCTCATAGTTCTCCTACTCGACGAGGAACAAGCCTAAGGACTTCGATAAGGGAAATTCTTCCAAAAAGATGACAAATCATCATATATTTCAGAATGCGGTTTGCAAGTGGTCAAATACAATGTTGACTCCCTAAACCCCTGTTTGTTTCTGGTATAAGATCCCGGATGAGTCCGGATAACCCCGGATAAGAATTTTTAAGTGTTTGTTTACCCCGGATAACCCCTGATAAAATATGTCAGAATAAACCCTGATATGTGGTATATGGATTTCAATCAACCCCTGGAATTAAAGTTATCATAGGTTATTCCACCCAAAGAATATGTGGGCCGCCCACTGTTAAATCAACTGTCATCACCTCTTATAAATCACATGTCAAATCAATTATCATTAATTTTTTACCTTCTATAAATCTTTGTCCATACTTTATTCACATTTTTAGCAGATGGGGAGAGCGCAATGTCAATAAACAATCTTCAATTGTTTTTTCCCAATCAAACAATATGGATTGTTTCATTAAGCTAAACTACATCAAAAACCTTACCACTCACAACAATGGCATGACCGACATTATTCAACAAACAACAAGGTTTGCACTATAAAGAAAAATAGCACAATGATTCGATTTTGATAAATACTTAAAAAATAATGAATACAACTTATAATAAGATGTTGATCCCTACTCTTTGATTGTGATTGTATGTTGCATGTCGTCTTCATCAATTTCAACTCCTTTCAACCTCTCATTAGTTGACCTATTGTTATTTTGTAATGTGATGGAGCTTTGAAAATCAGATATGCTGGATCTTGGGGTTGTGACAGGGGGTATTTGTTGCTAAATTGAATTTAACTCTGCTTGTAGATCCACCATTATCATCTTCTCCAATTCCTTATTTTTCAAGTCATCGACTAATGAGGCTGGCTCCGTTTGGAAACACAGATTGAAAAGTAGATTTTAGAATAAAGCTGCTTTTTAAGATGATTTTAGACCTTTGACTTTTTTGGATGCTTTTTTTTAATTCAGGAATCAATATTTAGAAGGAATTTAATGTTTGGTAGAAAAAGTTGCTTTTCAATTCAAAAAATCGATTTCGACCAAAAATCGTTCTTTTTGAGATTTTAAAAACACGGATTTCGAGAGAGAAATTAAAAGGAATCCAGCTTTTGATTCCGCCGGAATCCGACCCGTTTGGTTGCGCGTTTGGGCGGAATCCGCTTTTTGAAAAAGCGGAATCCGCCCAACGCGGAACCAAACGGACCCTAAGTAAATACCGAGTGGTCCTTATATTAGCAATGACAACATCATAAATTTTCCCTTCATGCACAAACATGGTGGAAGGTTATAAATAATCATTATAATTGGCCAACAACTATATTTACTACAAAGGGGACTATGTGGATTTATTTCATCTGCTGAAATGGCAAGCCAAAGATTTTTGGAATTGGTAGCAAAATCTAACCATTTGAAGTCTACCAATTCCATGCCAGAAAATTTGTTGGATGATGTAATTTACCATTATCATTTGTTTGATGAGCATGACACAGCAAGCTTTTTGCCATTTTTGTAGACTGAAACATTATTTTAAATCTTGGAATTGGAGGAAAATACCACATAACTTTTGCAGACACTCCTCTTTTTTTTTTTCTTTCGGAGTCTTACTTTTTCCATCCAGATATTCTACAAGTGGGACATGAACTTAAATCCTTCAACTCCTTCATGTATAATATGCAATCATTGGGAATGCATGTATTTTCTCATAATCCATTCCTAATGCATTCAATGTTTTCTTAGCCTCATACATTGATAGGGGCATTTCATTATTACGAGGTAACATTTTAGCTGACACTTGTATCAATTCTGAAAAGGTTTTATCAGTCCACCCATTTCTCTTTCACAACATACAATTTAGCCAAAGCTGATAATTTTGTAAATTTTGTGCAGCCTGGATATAAAGGTTTTTGACATCTTCAAGTAATATCTTGAACAAATCTATAGCACTTTGGCATTGCTTCTCCACGCCAAATCCACGTCTGACAACAGTCATCAATACCAAAGAAAAATAAATGGCCTTTTAACTCCAGGATTTTCCCTCCACACAGTTTTTTTGTTGTCTGTATGCCGTTTTTAATTAAATTTTCAAAATGAATATAACTAGATTATATTAATTTTATTCAGTAATTTTTATCAAGTATAGAATACGTTCTACTAAAAAATTAGTTCAACCCACCCCAAATAAATACTTGGCTCTGCCTTGGTAAGAGCAAAATTTGATAATTAATGCTTGTTTATCCCGTTTTGGACATGTTTCTTAATTAATAAAATTAAGGCTACGCCTACCTTATCATCAAAAAAAAATGCTTGAATAAACTAGTTAATATGATAATAATCTCAAAAATGATTGGAATAACCGTGATTCATTAAAACACTCTTTGTAATATTTTAAAATTTTATTTCATTTCACACACGCATATATCAAAACATGTCAATTCAGTTATAAACACAATTTCAAACGCAAATAACTAATATAATGGTAGAATAATTGTTTAAAAATAAATTTATATTCTTCTCTTATTCATCAATTATTTGTATTTTTGCTAAGATATATCATAAATTTATCCTTTTTTAATGATAAAAATAATAGATAGATGATCAAATTAGAAAAGAAAAATGTTACACGCATTTCTATTAACAGTCTCAAATGCAGTCCTCGCATGGTTTTTTTTCTTAAAATCATATAGCTCTAATGACGTATGTAAATTTATAAAGGGTGAAGTATATACTCTAATAAATTGAATAGTATCATTTATTAAAAAATGATAAAATTAATATGAGAGCTGTAAAAAGGACTAAAGGTCTGTTTGGATATGTAGCCCAAACATCCACATTTTGTTAAGCTCAGCGGTGTTGAAAAGCAATGTATTGGGGATTCAAATGCAGGAAAAAATGGCACGTGAATGCAATTTGGACTGCATCAATGCAAACACGCAAAAGAGATATTTGGGTCTGCGGTGACGTTTTGAGTTGACCAATTTTTCACCGCAGAATCCATCAACCACGGATCCAAACAAACTTGATTGTAACAGTGCTCACTGAAAATGCATTCCAATGTATCTCATTAGAAATTCAGTAAAACATATATAATTAATACTTAATAAATATATATACCTCATTATTTTCTCTTACATAATTAAAAATGAGTTCATTTAATTTAAAATTGAATAATATATACTTTTTATTCAAATATAAAAATATAACTAATTAAATAATGTTTATTATTTTTTTTTTAAAAACATCGTATGATTTGAGTTTTTAATGTAAAAATGTCCCCATAACATTTCGTTATCCATTTGCAGGATACCCAGCACTATTCCAGTTTCAAAACGTGGATTACGGGCATCGGGAAACATTGATTCTCTACAAACACTCCGAGTGAGTGAGAGAGGCGGAGATGGCATCCATTGAATTCGTCATGACATCCTCTATTCGTCCTTCTATCCCCCTCAGTCGCTCTTCTGCATTCGCTCTATCACTTCCTCCACTTCCTTCTCCCTCTCGTCTCTCACTTTCTGCTCATCTCATCAGACCCAACTCCCTCTGTCACCGTCTCTTCACACCATCTTCGCCCAAGAAGCAATCTTGCAGAGCCGGGGAGTATGTGTTCCCTGACCCAATCCCTCAATTCGCCGAAAAGGTCTCTCTTTCACTCCCCCTCTGTGTGTTTGTGTTTATGTACAATTTTATGTGTGGATGTTTTGAAGATTGTCTTTGAATAATGGAGCTTCTTTTTCATCTGGGTAAGTTTGGGTGGAGTCTTTCTGTCAGACATCATTGACAAAAATTGGTTATTTTTCTTTTTTTGGTAAATTTGGATTAATTTGGAATACCCAGTATGAAGTGCATCTTTGATTACTCATCACTTTATTATTTGCTTTTCAAATGGAGCTTTTATTTTCATCTGGGTGAGTTTGGGGGAGTCTTTCTATTAGACTATTTATAGGTATTTGGATTGCTTTTCACTTGTTCCACATGCGGTGTGTTGGCTATCGCATAGTGAATGTATCTTCAAAGGAAGATCAGCTTACATTGAAAATATCCAGGCTAGTAATCATCATCCAGATGATGATGATAGATGATAGATATCTATCGGTGTTTTGGCTATTCGCGTAATGAATGTGTTGGCTTTTCTCTCCACCCGTTCGGATTTGTACTACGAATTCAGAAATGAAATCGCGGTTGCAATATCTATCTCTATTTCAAAAATGTATATCTATCATCCTATGTTGCTGTGAGACTGGGTGAAGTTTCTTTTGGTGGTGGAATTGCTTAAAAAACTTCATGGGTTTGAAACTAGGGGCTGATTCATTTGGTTTAGAATATGTCTGCTTCTTAGTCGTTTTGAGATAAGTGGTTTTCTTACTTTATTGTTTCAGTTTGTTCAATGACTTAATTCGTTTGATACCCTTCTTTTAAATGGATTTTGTTCGTTGGGATGAGATACAAATTTGTTTTCCTTGATTAGCTAATCATTCTTTCTTTTTCTTTTTTTTGAGGAAAGCTAACTATTATAAGTTTTAATATATCTTATACCATATATTTTTTGTTCTTATTGTGGATGCAGGAAACTGATAAGTTTAAGACACATTTGCTTGAGAGGTTGTCCAAGAAAGAAATCTTTGGAGATGCAGTAGAGGAAGTTGTGAGTGTTTGTACCGAGGTATCTCTTTAAATTTATATTCCCTGTTGCAATAAATATTTTCTCTTTTTTTGGTACTTGGTGTTCTTTTTTTAAATTCTATGATGAAAAGAATGTATAATAGTTGCTTGGTTTGGGAATCATGTATTATGCACCTGCTCTTTATCAGTCTTGATCTCATCTCCTAATTTATTTATTTTTAATGACGGTAGTCATCCTACCTCAATGTTATTAATTAAGGACTTCCATATAATCAGGAGTCATCCTGTAAACATTATATCCTGCTAAACAGATTCTCCCATGAGCCTTATCATCTGATAACATTCAACCAACCTCAACCCAGTATCATTTTACCAACCCAACCTGTAAGATATGTCACACGTTAGACGTGTAATTCATCTCACCCAGACCTCTTTAATACAACCATTTAAACATGTACTTTGTTCAGTAGTTCTTGTATAGATAGACCTCTTCAATACAACCATTTAAACATATATTTGGTTCAGTAGTTCTTGTATATACAATTACCCATGGAGCCTCAGTATGTTTGCTTCTATCATAGAGACATGGTAAGAGGCTTTACTATAAATTTTCTCGTTTACCGTTAACTTTTATTAAATACCTACCAAATAAACACTTTTTTAAATTTCTTGGGAGTTCTTGGCAAGCAACTCATTAGGGCTTGTCATATTTATTGAATCCTTTCTACAGGTGAATATAAAAAGTTCAGACAGGTAGGTAGGTTGGTTTTTCAACTGAGCATGAATTGAAACTGCCCTAGAATTGGCCCATACATGGAACCAGCAATTGTGGTACATGTCCAAGTCAACACCTTTGGTCAATGGTTCAGATTCTAAATAAAATAAATGATAGATAAGGCCATCTTTGTTTGTTCTGTGTGCTATATTTATAATAGCTGTCTAACCAACATGATTCAACCCAATTATAATTGCTAAACCAATAACTCAGAGCTGTTCACTAAACATTTTTTATTCTTGCTAGTACTTCTCTGAGTTCTCTTCCACTGTTCAGTTGGAAGTAGATGCTTTTGCATATGCTTAGAGTTTCTGCCATTCAATCCCATACACAAGCTACCACGTTTTCCCTTACACCTACTGAACTTCTCTCTGTCTGAAGTAAAGGAATAACTCAGTAATGTTTATGGATTTTCTATCTGTAATTTAGCTCTTCCTACATTGCCAGATTAGCATAATTAATGGTTACTGGTAAGTGCCTATACGAATTTGTGGGAACAACTGACACCCCATTCCAGTGTAATCTTGTTATATGGCTAATATGTGTGCAATTAGGTGTGAAAGACCTTGATGAGATATATAAAGAATGAGAAATATAAAGAATTGATTAATGAATTATTGGGCAACTGCCTACCATTTCATTTCAAAAAAAAAAAAAGATTAATTAATTATTGTTTTCTTTCTGTAAAGTGAACTAATCAACTTTAACGTTGTTTGTTCTTCTAGGATTGGGTATGGTGCTTTTCTATGCAACAAGAACACAGTTTCTGGATTTTGTGTTAGACATTCTGTATTTTTATATTGTTTCCATGTCCAGCATGTATACCTGAACATCTCCATGCTCCATCTCAGTATCACCAATTGTGCCTTCTAAGTAGTCATGTTAATCAATTGTTTGCACCATTGCTACATAAATTGAACTAAAATGAACCACATCACTGTATTATGTATATGAAATCTGTTCAAAGATATAAATAGTCACTTTTATATGAGTTTGGTCGTGTTGCTCCATTTGGGGTTAATTTCAGTTGGCTGATGACACACGTTTGTGCAACTATTATATTTATATGTATGTGTATCTATGCATTTATATGTATACACATTGATGTATATTAATGGTATGAATATAGGACTAGATGAAATTTTGGAAGATGTTGGGCCTAGGTGATAAAGTCCAATGTGGCATCAAACAGAGGATATTCTCATTCACAGCTTGGTCTGAATATAGAGAATAGACAAATGTTCAGATGTTCCAGTAGATTATCTGGTGAAATCTTTATGACAGTTCCTTTCACTTCATTCACTCAGTGGTCATTTTTTGCCACATTAGATCAACCACTATGGGACAGTCTACTACTCAGCTCATTTTTCTTCCAGTCATCATTTTGCTGATCCATTGGTCTTTATTAGAGCCAATACATGGAAGGCACAATCCAAAGTGTTTGAATACTTTTCCTTGAAACAGGGGAATCATGCCATATAATTCATGTCCTATCATTGCTTTTTTGTACTGCTTGTTTGACAATTTTTAATTTTTTTTAAATTCCAAATGATGGGTGAATTTGCTTGCTTTGTCGGATATCTAGATGCTGTCAGATTGGATATTATGATCTGATAAGTAATTTATCTTTCATGGGTGAACAGTTTTATTTGTTGGTATATTTTCCAGACCATCGTTATTGCAATCTTTTGTTCAAATTGTCAATTAAAATTGTGCATGGATTAGGTTAGATACCACATGCATTCATGATTGTTCGAACGCGTACAACTGTTCTATCATACCAATAATTTTAATGCCTTTTTGGGTGTGGCTTTCCCGACAATAATATATTTGAGTGGAATTGGCGTCCTCTGATCTTGAAACCATATTTTTGTTGAATTCTGCATCCAAATAAACTCTCAATAACTACAAGCTCTTGCAATATCACGCATCACCGTTCTCCTTTTTATGTTTGAATTGTTTACAGATATTCAGCAACTTCTTACATACTGAATATGGGGGGCCAGGCACGCTACTGGTCGTTCCCTTCATCGACATGGCTGATACTTTGAACGAGAAGGGTTTGCCTGGCGGACCTCAGGCCGCACGTGCTGCTGTTGTCTGGGCTCAGAAGCATGTCGACAAGGACTGGAAGGAGTGGACGGGCAGCGAGTAGTCAGACAATGAGCAAATACACATCCTCTAGAGTTGCCTCTTGCCCCAGATAAGGAGATGTATGAAATAGCTTAGAAATTTTGACTGGCATCAGATTTTTTTGTGGAGGAATATGTTGTTTTGTTATTCATCATAATGAAACAGTTTGGTCAGTTCTGTATAATTCATGGGTCCATAAACCATACCATAATAGATGAGAAAAAAAACCCTGTCTGACATTGTTACTGTTAGCTATGTTTGGATTAGTGAAGAATCTCAATCATTTTTCACCTTTTTGGGTAAGATTCAGGCTGTACAATTTATGAACATGTGGGGTTAGTAGAGTTTGATCAACTGTGATGATAGAAACCCAGAAATATGGTTCCTGGATTGTGCGGCGCATGCTCCAAATGTTAAATTATTCACTGCTATTAGAAATTCCCGTGGTGTATATAGAAAGTTTCCAGCTTCTGAGCCTGCCATCGCAGAATTTCCAAAATAGGTGTCTAGAGGTGCGCTGGTGGGGGCGCCATTGATTATAGTAGGGTCACCAAGATTTGAGCATCTGAGCAAACATAAATTGGGACATTCCACTGCGAGCAAATAGTATGAAGGGCATTGGTGATGTCTGTTGCTTCTGCATTAGGTGGGGGATGCATGGGGACATCCATCCCATGCAACTCCCAGAACAAGGAGAGAGATGAGGGGCAATTCATCTTAGTTTGCCCAAAGATGTAAAAGATCATAACATGAGAGATTTAGCATATTTGAATTTCTATATATCCACTCCTGTGGTACTTTTCATATGATTCATATAAGATCTTGTCTAGATATCCACTCCAAAGCCGTGTGTGCTTTAGAAGAAGCTCCTATAGTTTGGGAATGAGTTTTTTTTTAAAAAAAAAAAGGAAAAGAAAAGAAAAGAAAAATATACTTTAACGGATATGTCCTTAGCCCCGGTTTGGAACGGGAATATGATTTATTTTTTGGTATACATTTATTCTAGCATAAGTGATAAATAAGGATAAAATGATTTTGTGTTTAGTTGTGTTTTGAATTATTCTTGTTAATAAATGTAAGAATAAATGTTTTGTTGTTTGAGTAAAATGTTAATAAAATATGGATAAGGATTTATAAAATGTGAAAAATAATGATAGTTGATTTGACAGTAGACTCACATATTCTTTTAGTGGAATAACCAGTTAACTTTAATTCAAGGAGTTGGTTGGAATTCATATACCACTTTATACTAGTTTATTCTGCATAAGATATTCCAGAATATACCAGGCAAACAAACGGGTTAAAACCCTTATTCCAGTCAATACTAGGTTATCCGGGGGCTTATTCCCGTTCCAAACGGGGGGCTTAGAGTGGACAATTAGGTATAACAACGAGTGTTGTAATGAAATCGATTGTTAAAGAGAGTAAATAAGCTGTAATAAGATCAGGGCCGGCCTTGGGGGTAGGCAACGAAGGCAACTTGCATAGAGCCCCTACCCCCAAAGAGGGCCTCAAATCTCTAAAATTAATATTATATTAAAACTATTTGAGTCTTTTTAGAATTAAGATTTAATATTATTTTAAATAAAATCATCTATATATTTGTTTTTATCCTTTTTTAGTTTCTGATAACTTATTTAAATTTTTTCACTTTTATAGGAATTTAATTTTGTATTTGAATCTCCAAATAATGTAATTTTTTTATTAATAAATCCCATATTTCAAGGAATTTTTTTTTTATTGTTGTTCATTAAGAACGTAACATTTTTTATTTATTTATTTATTTATTTTAAGATTAATTGTCGTTTCTCACTATATTTTTTTGGGCCCCGTTTCATGAATTCGCCTAAGACCCATTCTGATTAGACAAATTTTAGGTCCGGCCCTAAATAAGATTACCATTTACTGTTTGATATCCAAAAACTGCTAAGTAACAATCATCTGTAGCTCTTATTTATGTGTAGGAACCCGATGTACTATCTTAATTCCTAGAATCTAAGAATCAAATAATAATATAGCACCATAATTTAAACTAATATCAACTCTAGGATCTATTACACATTGTGATGCATGATCGGTTGATGGGGGTGGTGGGGCTTGTAGCTAAGCCCCCGTTTGGAACGGGGATAGTTTTTATTCTAGGGTATAGATTTATCCAAGCATAAATGAGTATAAATAAGGATAAAGTGATTTTGTGTTTGGTTGTATTTTGAATTATTCTCATTGGTAAACGTAAGAATAAATGTTTTGTTGTTTGGGTAAAATGTGAATAAAGTATGGATAAAGATTTATAAAAGGTAAAAAAGTAATGATAGTTGATTTGACAAGTGATTTATAAGAGGTGATGACAGTTGATTTGACAGTGGGCCCACATATTCTTTAGGTGGAATAACCTAGGATAACTTTTATTCTAGGGGTTGATTGGAATTCCTATACCACTTTATCAAGGTTTATTCTGGCATAATTTATCTGGGGTTATCCGGGGTAAACAAACACCCCTAAATACTTATCCGGAGTTATCCGGGGTTATCCGGGGGGTTATACTCGTTCCAAACGGGGGGTAAGAGCTTAACAGTTCTCAGAAACCCAAGGATAGGGTGAGGGTGGACTAATTTTATGCACCATGAGTTATCTCGGATTGCTTAATGAAAAAAATCAGTTATTTTTATATATGAGCACAATTTAAATGCATTCTTAAGCTATTAGTCTACAAAGGGCAAAACGAGAATTTTACCACCAATTCCAAGATAGAAGACACGTGTCACAAGACTTATTTGGGTAATAAGTATGAAGGGCACAGGGGTTAATGAAAGGGTGACATCATTCTTGGACGCAAATTTCGTTCTAGGACCCCTTGTGATACTCTGCACTCTCTTATTGGATGATGAACAAGCTAAGGGGAATGGGACTCATTTTCAGCAAATCAACACATTACATAATACTCTAGGAAATTCACTCTGAAAGTGTGCCCCCTCCATTTTTTTTAACAAAACTATAGGCATGTGTCTATTCCAATATAAAATAAAATAAACATTGTCTGAATAAGAGTGAGGAGAAATTGAGAGAAAAAATATAAAGATAGAAAACAACTTTAAAGGAGACTTGGCATGCCAGGTTTTATCTATAAATAGAATTCCACAATCCTAAAATTGAGGTATGAGATTCATTTTTCTCATATTTTATTTTCTATCCAATCATTTTTCTTCCACAAGAAAAGCAAGATTTCTAACTTAATCGGAGAGCTTGTGACAGTCACCACACCAGGGTCATCTTGGGTACGTTTGAAAACACAGATTGAAATGTATCTCTTAGAATAAAGCTATTTTTTAATATGATTTTGACCTTGATTTTTATTGGGATATTTTTTTTTAATTCAAGAATCAATATTTGAAAGAAGTTGATGTTTGGCAGAGAAAGTTGTTTTTCAATTCAAAAAATCGATTCTGACAAAAAAATAATGTTTTTTAGCTTTTTAAAACACAGATTTCGAGGAAAAAATTAAAAGTAATCTAGTTTTCGATTCTGAATTAATCCACCCCGTTTGGCTGCACGCCCTGTACAAAGGCATGCTAGTTGAAGCCAAATCACATGGCTGACTTGGTCAAAGAAGAATAAAGGGCATACATGACACCCTATCATTAGTCGACGTAGAAGAATCTTCCACGTCAGCCAAGCATGCACAGCACGCAACTTTCATCTATAAATAGAGAGGTTCCCCCTCTGACTGATATGCACATTTTTACACAATTTCGCATAAGTTCATATTCGTTCTTTCCTTCCATTCATGAATCACAAAACCATACCAGTGTGAGCTCAAGAAGGAGAAGCTGACGATCACCAATCACAAAATCACATGGCCAGTTCTTCCGGATCTACATCAATTTGGGCTAGATCGACTTTGAATCCAGCCCACTTCAAGAAGAGGACTGTTCTCCCCTCAACAAAGTTGAATGCCAAGTGCCATAAATTCTACCAGAGTTTCTCAGATGGATAAATATTAGCAAAATGTATCATTTTTTGCTTATTAAAAGGAACAAATGCATTCCTCAGATCAAGACATGCCATGCAAACAGCAACTCAGTAGTAATGTCACGAAAATAATGATTGAGCTCTTGAAGTTGTTTATCTATCACAGTATAAAATGTTTCAAAACAATAATGGTGTAGGTTTGTAGTTTCATAAACTATATGTCTTGATCGCCCTAAAGCTAGGTACTTCTCATTCATATTCATAATTTCAATATTGTGTTTGACACAAAATGAAGTCACTTCTTCCACTAATGCTTCCCATCCAACATTTCTCACATCTTAAAATAGTTGTACCACATCTCATTTACCAATGTGTTGATCTTTATTTGCAATGCCTATGACAACTTATTGGTGATGCCTAATACATTCTTCATCAAATGCAAGTTGAATGTAAACTCAAAAGACTGCGCTAGCTATAATAAAAAATAAATAAATAAATTGTTTCCATTATTTGATCTGCACTTGTACCATTTTCCTCGACTACATCCACCGCATTAATAATGACACCGCTAGAAATCCAAACATAAAACTGACGTCTCCATTTCAACATTGACCTCAGCACTTGTACCCATTTTCTCGAACGTGGAGTTAACTCACCCTTAATTTCACAAGCTAACTCACCCTTAATTTCACAAGCCAATTTCTCTACGCCCGTTTGGATAGATGCATAAGTTATTCTAGGGTTTATATATATTCTAATAATTGTTGACTTTATCAAAGGAGTAAGTGATTTTCTATTTAGTTGTGTTTTTTGTTATTCTCGTTGGGAAACGTAATAATGAAGGTTAGAGTGTTTGGTTGAGAAAAAATAAAATATAAATAAGGTGTAAAAAGATATATAAGAGGTAATGACAAGGGATTTGAAATGAGAAAAAATATATAAATGTGGGACCCACTTATGATTGTTGTTGGAATATGCTAATTCCATGGGGGGTGGAATCCAAATACCCATATATTTCAAGCTATTCCGAGTTCCAGATACCAGGTTATTCCGTCAAACCAAACGCCTAAAATGGGCTTATACCGAGCTATTCCATGCTATACCCGTCTTAATACCCTATCCAAACAGCCGTTGGGGAGGATATCTATATACCTTCATGTCCACGTCACCTGTCCTTGGAATTTCTCTTCCAATGATTTCTTATAGTGATTTTCTTTATAATTTCATCTCCCTGGACCACTGTAGGTGTGGTTTTGGGACAATATTCTACGTGTGATAGCACCACATACTGACCACTTTCTCTATACCTAAAGAAAAGAATTGTAAGTTAGTGAATGAAATAAATGAATATCGTTAGGAAGAAGAAGGTCAACCATCACAATCATTTACTCACTCTTGTCACTCACACGCGCTTCAATTCACGGACGCCAGCTTTTACACAGCACATACATATATATCATCCCCGTTATGCGTGTGAGCCCTTCCATGCTACGCTTTCTCTTATGTTTATGTAGGTCCGATGTCACAATTTGTCCATCGAATCTTCTCAGTCAAAAATATTTGTTAAGTTTTAGGTGCAACGTCAAGAAAAGTGACAAAAATTACACCTTTTAAAGCACCGGTTCAAAGTGCGGTGGGAGGAAGAGATTTTGAAAACGATGTAGTACGTTCTTTTGCTGATCTGATAAACATTCACATCCGAAGGGGGACCAACGAACGACTCTGTTGATTCTTCGCAAAATTGAGATTTAGAAGAGGAGTATGGGAGGAAATTTGAAGGAGAAAGGAGAGGAAATTGAGAAGTGATGTGGGAAAGATTTGAAAAGAAATCATTGCATCCGAAGAGATTTTGAAAACGATGTAGTACGTTCTTTCGCTAATCTGATAAACATTCACATCCGAAGGGGGACCAATGAACGACTCTGTTGATTCTTCGCGAAATTGAGATTTAGAAGAGGAGTATGGGAGGAGATTTGAAGAAGAAAGGAGAGGAAATTGAGAAGTGATGTGGGATAGATTTGAAAAGAAATCATTGCAGAATATTTGATTTAAAATCAGTTCACAAAATAAATTTTATGAGATTTTGTCATTTATGTACAAATCTCATTATTTAAAGTCATTAATTACCTTTTATTGGTGAATAAAGAATTTAGAATTTTTAGGATTTTATGTTTTATTTTATTAGATTTTAATAATTGTCATTGTAATTGTGTCTTTACTATTTTCTTAGAGTCATAATTCACATTATGAATATTATTTTAATGTTTGTGGCCTATACAATGAGTGTCACCAATTTTGTAAGGGACAACTTTTGATGAATCAATAAAATTATATTTTCTTTTGTTATTTTTCTTGTAGATCAAGGAGCTTATGAGATCTCAATGTTGGTTGGAACTTTTTATCCATTTCACGCTGCGTTAAGAAGTTTCTAAAAAAGGAAAGATTAGAATATAATTAAATGCTAAATTTAGTTTAGAAATTTTAATTACAGGATATCTCAATTTTAATGAATTTTGATGTGTCAATTTTAATGTGATTAAATTTAACGGTCCAACACGCATTGAACAATCAAATTGAACAACAATAATCAAATAGAGAGAATTAGTATTTGGTTCTAAAAAAACGTGTATTAACAACACCAATATATTTAGACTATTGGTGGCCTTGATTAAAGTATGAATTTTTACCCCTACAACAGTTTATAATATAATTGTGGGCCTGTGGCATGCATGCAGGATAGGTGATCGTTGACTGTATTTGATTTGTTGTGGTCGTGATTACATCTATTTCTAAATGAAGAGCTGGCCTTAGTTCGTCTCCCTACTGTATACGAGAAAGGGTTGATGTATAGTGGTTATAAAATGGTTCTCAGCCACCCAAAAAATATTCTTAATTAATTACCAGTAGGTGAGGTATGTGGCAACTGGCAATGTGCATCAATTTTTTTCAATATCATGCAGTGAATCTACTATAATTAGGGTACATGCAGCTCTTGTAGTAAACCTGATATATAATCTATGTTATGCTATGTGTTTCATTTGATGAAATTGTTAGGTTTATGTTTTGCATTAGATCCAATTTTTGGATCATCAAGGAAGAGTTGCCGGCGTGGATTTTTCCTATGTGTGAATATAATTTGCCTCTATGATTGAAAATGTGAGGCAGAATTACACAATTTGCTCCATCAGAGTCAAGGGCAATGCCCCTGGAAAAATCAAATGTATTTTCACGTGTAGCAATATGCTGTAATTTTGTATTATGTGTGGGGGCATTATAGTAATATATTAGGCTATATATACTTTTTTTATGAGTTAAATTCAGCATTAGGGTTTAAGAAGGAGAGTCAAATTTGTAATCTCATTATCCATAAAATTAATAAAAATCCTCACTCCCTCTACGTGAATTCGTAGAGTGTAAACAAATTTTTTTTAATTAAAATATATATTTTATTTTATTTTTTAACAATGCATGATCAGTTAGCCTTTCCATATTGTGTCCTTTCCTAAGATTTGGATAGTCACCCACTCTCTATTGTCAAGTAATTGTCTTGGCCAGGGTACGTACTAAAATGGGAGCAAGGAAGTATTGGTATGGAAATCTTGAATATCAAACTCTTCGTTTTTTTCTTCACCTGGGAATTTGATTTGGGTTTTCCCCATAATATGTATTTAAAAAAAAAAGGATAATGTACGCTATAATCTTTTTTCAATCCCAATTTCAGTCCACATTTTAATTTTTTTTTAAATAGTATACATCATTTAATAAGGTACATGCTTTCATAAGAAAATAAAACATATACTCCTATGAATTGTATAGATGTATTTATAAATTAAAAATATAAAAACTTTCTAAGCATATATATATCTCGTAATTGAGACTATAATTGTATAACAACACTCTAAAAAATGATGAAAACTACGTGCGGATTGTCCTGATATTATCTTGAAGATAGACACATCTAATCTACATTAAAAAAAAAGACCATACCCAATTTCAAAGTTTACCAAATCAACTATTTCATGATAAAAGTTACAAATTGAGCTACATATAATAACATGGGGCATTTGAAATATCTGATTGTTTTTATTCCATAAAGCTGTTGAGAAGGCTCAGTTTATGCAAGTCGACATTTCCCTTTCAAAAGAGCTGGACCTAAAGTTGTGTATGCGTATGGGGCAAAAACTTTTGAAGGATCCCACAACAAGGATTTGATTCATAGATGATCTGGCTTTTTGGACCTTATAACATACACATAAATTTGACATATATTGTTTGTTACCTGACCCACCACCACCACCACCATCTATGGTCTGTAAACCTCACCAAAAAATAAAAATAAGGTCTCATTCAGAGCAAATGAAGCTTATCTCCATGCAGACGTCCATGTCCTTTGACAGACCCTAAACACCTAAAGATTCTCTGATTGGGCTTTCCATGCACGTCTCTTTTAACAACCATAACAACCATACCAACATATAAATTGCTTATAGCTTTACATGCAAGTTATCATATAGAGCAAGTACTCTTCTTCTTCTTCTTCTTTTATTTTTCTTCATGGATTCATTTGTTCTTTGCATGATGTGGAGGCTATTAGTGATAGCTTTGATGGTTGTTCTTGTATCTTCACAGAGTGTTAGCTATGATAAGAATTACAAGATCACATGGGGAGGGAACCATGCCCAGTATTTTAACCAAGGTCAGGAGCTCAGGCTCTCCATTGATCCGTCCTCCGGTGCGTCTTCTTGGCCCTCTCTTTTAATTTCTTCTTTTCTCTTTTTTTTTAAAAAATAAATTCATGTATAGTTATTTTAGTTTAATTTCTCTGTTCTAATTTCTGAGTTTCTTTGTTCAAGTTTTTTTTTTTTTTTTGCTAGCATGCATATAATTGTGATTCTAGCATATATAGTCATGGAATAGCTATAACAAGTGCCTGTTTTTAGGAATAATTCGTCTACTTTCTGGATGGAATTCAAAAAATATATAATAAGTAATGGATGGTTCACAAGAGTAGTTTGAGGATTTTTAGGGAACAATAAAATGATTAATTCATAAAATTCAAGTTTAATTCGACCGTTTGTATCATTAAACATCATGAAAAAAAAATTTCCATTTTTTCAAAGCTATGATAAATAATTTTATCCAAGTATTGAGTCAGGATACAACCACAAATTTCAGTTTTTATAATCAAACTCATTATTTTGGTGATATATTAGCTATCTCAAAACAATTTCACTTAATTATTAAAATACAGATTCACTATTTACGGAGTCAACCCTCTCCTTAGGTCGATTAAACGGCTCAGACTGCTACCTAAGGCCCTCACCCAAGAAGGACCCTAATTACGGGAAAAAAAATGTATATTTTTTATAGACATTTATAAAAACTAAATATTTTTTTCCGTAATGATAAAAAGAATTATGTGAATATGCATGAGAGTCTCATTTTAAAAGTTCACTTAAAATGAATCTTGCCACTATGCTCACAAGTCACAACCATGGACCACAAGTAGGGATAAGCATTAAAAGGTTAAGACACACATTCTTCATAGAATATTTTGTGAACTGGGGCCGGTAGGACAAACTATTAAATTCAATGTATTAATGTTGTTTACTACTATATATTAATTGCCTGTAACATGATACATATATAGGAGCTGGATTTGCATCAAACTCCTACTATGGCTCGGGGTATTTTCGAATGAGAATAATGGTCCCAAATAGGGATTCTTCAGGGGTAGTGACAGCCTACTATGTAAGGACTACAACCAAATTAGCCTACTTGAAACAAATGTTGATTGAACATATTTTACATATTTAATTTATTAATTGACATAATTGTTTCTTGTTTAATTAATTAATCATGATTAGCTCTCCTCGGCAAAATCGAATGGCTACCACGACGAAATGGATTTCGAATTCTTAGGCAACGAGCCGGGAAAGCCTTATATCCTACAGACGAATATCTTCACCGGCGATTCGGGGAACAGAGAGCAGCGCATCCGCTTGTGGTTCGACCCTTCGGCGAATTTCCATTACTATGGAATACTTTGGAACCCTTATCAGATAGTGTAAGCAACAAAACTCTCTGGGTAGATGATCGGTTGTTTCATATAAAATGATTTATTGAAAGTGTCACAAAACATTTTTTAAGTGTCACAGAATACCTATGGTGACATTTGGATAACGGTCGGTCATAGGTTTTAGTGGCAATCCATCATCCCATGATAGATTTTTTGAAAAATGTCAGTAATCCTTTTTGCAGTCTATTTGTAACTTACACATATTTTGATTTTTTTAATATATACTTGACTAATGAAATACATTTTTCACATCAATTGAATGAGTATATACTATGTTAATTGATTTCATATGTTGTGTTAGTGTAACTGCAAAAATTTACAGAGTTGATCCAAACTAAAAAGATGAATTTCATTTGAATCGAAGGTTCATGGTCGACGAAGTCCCGATTCGAGTATTCAAGAACAAGAGGAACATCGGCATCAACTACGTGACACAGCCATTGCAGGTACAAGCAACATTGTGGGACGGGCATCAATGGGCGACGCAGGGAGGACGTCCGGTGAACTGGGGGGAGTCGCCCTTCGTGGCACGTTTTCAAGGCTTCGGGGTCGCCGGTTGCCCCTCCGGGGATGCCGCGATCCCCGGAGTTTGTTCTTCCCCCAGATATTGGTGGAACAAATACAAGGAGCTCAGTTTGGCACAGCAGAGGGCGTATGAAAATGTTAGGTCCAAATTTTTGTTGTATGATTACTGCAATGATAGGGGGAGGACTCCTAAACCACCACCTGAGTGTGTGTGACCAAATGTTGGTTGAGGATTAATGTTGAAGATTGATTTCATCATTGGTTTCATGGGTTCACTTTCTTTTATTTGTCTGCATTAGAAAAATGAGTGGGAGTGAGTGTGATTTGATTGTAAACCAAAATTGTAATTGTTGAATGTTGATGGTATTCTACATTGTCTTTGTTTTAGAGATGAAAGGAGGTTGGTGAGGCTAGAACAGTGGAAGATTGGAATAACTATATATCCATGAATAATAATCTGTCTGAATAAGCTTACATCGCACCCTATGTGGGAGTCATAAACTCAAGCACATTCTTTAATATTGATTCAAGAAAATAGAGGATATTATTTCTCATCCAATCTTATTCATTCAAAGTTGTAATTAGATTATGAAAGACAGATTAGGGAGAGATTTTTTAATCTAATATATTCCGTGATTAAGAAAATAACAAACAACTAGGAAATCATGAATTTCCTAATTGTTATCCATCATGGATAACTATTCTATGTTAGTTTCAATCAACCAGAAATTAAATGGGGCCTATAATAATTAGGAGTATGAACAAATAAAAAATAGATTTCATTGATTTAACTTCCTTAAATTTGAAAAGGCTCATTGAGTGACCTAAATTTATTAATCACATTTTAAGCTAATGGCAAGAAGACATGTCATCTATTCTTGCATGACATGTTGAAAGGCGAGTCGTCATTCTCTTTATTGACTGAGATCAAATTTTTGGGAAATTTACTAGTGTCTAGTCTTTACCCAAATGAAAATAGCAATAACACTATGATGTCTAAATTAGTCATTGATTTTCATATTACACATAATTTATAGATCAAATACTTATTAGGATTGTCCACCAGAAAACAACTTATTAGGATTGGAAAGTCAGGTAAGATTTCAATCTGGTCATTGGATCAGAATTCATCTATTTGGAACCCATCCTATTAGGACGACCCAATCTGAGCAACATCACTCGCAATATACACTATGCCAATATATATATATATAATCTATTCAATTTCTCGAGTATATGTTTCATTTTTTTATAAAAATCTATACTTACATTAGTCAAGTATACATCTCAACAAGAAATGCAAACCATGTGCAGTCTGCAAAATGAATACAGAAATAGCTAAATATAACATTTTTCATCTTGCAAAATTTGACTACTTAATGGGATAACCAAGAAAAATCTTCCACATCCAACCAATGCAAAATGACCTTTCAATTTTAGGTTGATAACAACCTAAATTGAATTGTCACAAGACTACCAATTCTCCACAACAAACCAAATTTCTTTTAATAAACTAAAAGCCAAATTGAACCAAATTATTGATTCAGTTTTGCTGTATACAAAAGATAGGAGAGCAAAAGGTTTATTAAATATTACCATTTTTTTTATTAAAAAAATGTGGTGAGAACCATATACAAACTCCCATGTCTTCAGATCCTCAGAAACTGTCTTTACCTTTTTCATCATCTCATCTCTGTCGATGAAACGACGCATCATTTCAGCCTTCTCCAACACGATGCAATTGTCTTCCTTCCCGAACCATTTGTACCTGTTCTTTGCGACATAGTCATAAACTGCATCCCTCAAAGGGGTAGGTATCACCAGCAGGACGCTCAGTGCGGAGTAGGGTAGTGGCAGGTATGATGCAATCTTAAGAGCAGCTGTAATCAAAATAATATGTTAATTGCCTTTGGTTGCAGACGGTACTTGAATGACTGACAGATATGTGGATGACTCAAATTTCTAAGTGCATACATGATTCATGAGGCACTGATGGAACTCTCTTGTTGTTGATACTTTTATTTCTTTCTTCTAGACATACTTCATATTCATTGTCACTCCATTTTCATGGAGTAAGGCTTGTTGTTTTCAGATAGGTGCATCTATCATTCACAAGATAAGACGATGCAAGTTTTATGTATTGTTTATGTACAACGAAACAAGCATTCAACCTAAATGATTAGCAAAAACTTATTTTCACTGGTTCATTTGTCGTTGTGCACGTTGTAGATTCTGAAAACAAATATGAGACCAAAACAAGAACAATAACATATTATGTAATTTGGCTTAAGCATACATTTACAGGGAAAATTCAAAGAGAATTAACTATAACATGTAAGATACAAGACTTATAAGAGACTCACAAAATCCCATAGAGTTTTGGGCTCTTAGCTACCCCTCCAAACCTCAATAGCCCAAAATAGTCTCTCTACATAAGGATATTTATCTCAATGACCTCCCCCAACAATTTCTTAATAAATTGTTACAATAAATCATATTCATAATAGTTTATAAGATACTAAGAGATAGATTTTATCAAAATAGCTAAAATTAAATCTTAACTAACCCAGTAAATTAGAAGCCCACCCTAATTTTGACTTCATCATGACTACTCAATGTTATTACACCAGTTTGGGGCATAATCCCAACATTATCCACCTAGGCTCGTATTTGGCTCGCATTTGACGAACTAGGACTTCCTCAAACCCTGTAAAAATTTATATTGATGTTTCCACCTCACTATGCATAATTCCACCTTGCAGGGATTTTGGAATTTCTCCCGCTAGATGTCTACAACACCCAATGATGGGGACATTAAATCAATAAATGCATTTAAAGGTTATCAAAGGAGGAAGGGCAAGAGATCTAATATTATTCTTCTATGGATAGAGCTTAGTTAATTTTTTTTATTTTATTTTGAATAAGAATTGTAGGATTTTATCTGGACCATTGATATTTAGGATGATCAATGGCCTAGATTAAATCACTTAATCTGTTTGTTATTTAATTTATGTTATTGTAGGATTCAATCTAGACCATAGATCTTTAGAATGATCAATGGCCTAGATTAAATCACTTTCTCATTAAATAAAATTATAATCTCTACGGAGATAGACAGATTGAGAATGAATGAATTTTTTTTTTTTCAGAGATCCTGTGATGAGATTTTGTGAGGGTGTGAAACCCTAACTTTTGTGGGTGTGAAGCCCTAGGGTGTGAAACTCTAACCTTCTTGGGTGTGATGCCCTAGAATCTATCTTCTTTAATTTTATTTTCGCAAACCACATATCCCCAACCCTAACCCTAACCCTAATCATCATCACAAACCCCTCCATCGTATCCCGTCCTACATCATCACCCAATCTATCTGATCCACTAACTTGCATCCACCTTTTCATAGATCGACCACTAATTCAGTCTTAGTAAAAATGTGCAACACTAAATCAATGCTTTGAATCGGTCATCACATGTATTTGTCCTATGTAGATGTGGCTTTACCTCCACCTTAAACATGCTACACATGCAACTGCAAGCTCTCTATGCATGGACTCACTTTGTACCCGAATCACCTGGGACCTCTGTTGAACCTGGTTTAGAACACCTTAAATCGTGTCGTATAGTTTCATCTTCCATACGAACTTGATCACACCCTCGTGCTTCATGCACCTTGTACACGTGCATGGAAACACTGGTCTCTTCTCGGTACATGAACACACAATAAATAATCATTTGCACGTACTTCTCCATGCATGCTTCTTTGGTGGCCACAATCCCTTGACAACCCACGATCATCATAGTTTACACTACCTCCTGTCAAGGAAGGCCACCAAGAACTCCTTGCATGTCATGGGGTGCTCTCCCTTTTTCCTTGAATTTCAGTCCCCTCGTGCATCATGAAAAACATGCATAGTGGACATCTATTCACATGAACAAAACCATCATGCCATTTTATCCTGGACGGACATCATTCTTCACGCATCTTGTGAGATTTTTTTTTCTTCTTAGAGTGAACATGACTCATTGACACCCTGAGGCAGTCATGTTGCCAACAATAAATTCATCGATGTCGGCACCATCATCGACCATTTCACTATCCATGTCGCCATCGATTCTCTTTCTTTAGACCTTGAAATTATGTTGTTGTACACATTGCGAAAACCGACAACAAACCAAGTTCGAAACAAGAACAATAGCACCACAAACATAAGCACATATTTTACATAATTTGATCAAAGCCTGCATCTACAAGACAAATTATAAGAGTCCACATTACAAGTGAGATACAAACTTACAAGAGACTGACAAACTCCCATAGAGTTTCCCTCTCTTAGTTACCTAGCTCAATGCCTCTTTGGGATCTTTGCATTATTTCAATGTCATGAAATGTCTTGGAATAGCCAAACAAAATATTTATATGAGGGTATTTATAAAGAAATATCTCAACAACCTCTCCAATAACCTCTTAACAAACTATAATAGTAATTATATGTTATCCAAAACAGATTATAAGGTAATAACCCCACAGGATAAATAGCAATCCATGTAGAATAAACAAATTTTTGTTTGGTTGCTTTTTCTATTATTCTCATTAAGAAATGTAAAAGTGATTTTTTATTGTTTGTTTCATCTTGAATAAAGTGAAGATAAGTGGTGGATAACAGATGAATAAGAGTTTAAACTTTTTAAATGATAACCATACCCCTACATAAATTGTTGTGTTTGGGAATAAGTGTATGTATGATGTGATAGATGTAATATATTTTTGGGATCTGTGTCAGTATTAGATGAGATAATTTTTTAAAAATAACACAAAAAAAAATATTTTTATCAATTGGCATATATAAGCCCTAATAAGCAATTCTAAAACCTCTAGAATAGTTATCAAGCATATTCCTAGCTTATCCCGGCATAGTTATGAAGTTTTATTTTTCCAAAAACAAGTAGCTTTTTTTCCTTAGGGAGCAACTATTCCCACCAATCAATTTCTTGAACCCACTACCTTAAATAATTCAAAACCCAATTTTCTTTTTTGGTATGAAAATCATTAACCCCACTACGCACTCTTGAACCCTTTCTGCCCCCAACCATCCTCTCACATCAGCGGAGAGTGTGCAATGGCGACGACAAAGACTGCAAAGGAGGGGGGGGAGGACGAGAGAAGGTCAGGGAGGAGGGGCCAATGGCGTAGTGGAGGTGGAGATGTGGGAGGTGGTGGTGGTGCCTATGGGAGGTGTGGTGGCTGCAGTGGGGTGGTGTTGATGTGGTGGTTGTGGTGTCAGAGGTGTGGCGGTTGTGGTCGTGGTGGTGTGTTGATGTGGTGGTTGTGGCAGTGGTGTCGTGTTATTGGTGGTCAGAATGGTGGTGGTGGTGGTACCATGGTGGTGGCTATGGCATGGAAGGTCCGGAGGCTGTGGTATTAATGGGTGGCTGTGGTGGTGGTGTTGTGGTATTGATGACCGCGGTGGTGGTGGTGGTGGTGATGGCTGTGATGGTGTGGAGGTCATAGTGGTGGTGATGATGTGGTGGTTGGAGCATGTGGCCGCAACAGTAATGGTGTGCGACAGCGGTAGAGGAGAGCAGAGGAGAAAATGAGGAAAGAAAAGAGAGGAGAGAGAAATAGATGGGTTGGTCAGATTGAAAATTGAAAAAACAATTGCATATATACATAGGTGGGATTAGGATTCTTATAAACTAAGGTTAGTGGGATTAATAAGGTGGTGAGATAAAAAAAAATATGGGTAATGGGAGCAGGCCCGAGGGTAGGCGACCAAGCAACTGTCTAGGGCCCTTATCCCAAACAAGGCCCCAAATCCCTAAAAATAAGATTGTATTAAAACTGTTTTGAGTATTTTTAGGATTAAGATTTAATTTTTTTAAAAAATCATCCATATATTTGTTTATATTCTTTTTTAGTTTTTGGCAACTTATTTAAATTTTTCCATTTTTATAGGAATTCAATTTTACATTTAAATTTACAATGAATGTAATCTTTTTATTAAAAGATTCCACATTTCAAGGAGTTTGTTTTTGCTTTTTTTATTGTTAGTCAAAAAGAAAAACTTAATTAATATTCATTTTTCTTATCTGGTAACGTATTTTTTGTTTTATATTTATTTTTTTAATATTAATTGTGTTGTCACTCACTATATTTTTTTTATTTTTGGGTCCCCATTTCATGAATCGCCTAGAGCCCATTCCCATTAGACAAATTTCAGGGCCGGCCCTGAATGAAGTATATGTTCCCCTTTCTTTATTCCCCTCTATTCCCCTTATTCACCAATTATGCCTCACCCCAAACAAGGGTAAGAGATAGACTTTACCCAAATAGTTAAAGATTAAATATTAACTACCCTAATCAATGACATTCCCACTCTATTATGACTTTATCATGGCCATCTGAATGCTAGTACAATGGATCAAGAAATAAATCCCAACATATTGGACTAAGGCTCCGTTTGGTTGCGCGTTTGGACGGATTCTGCTTTTTGAAAAGCTGAAAATCCCCAAACGTGCAACCAAACGGGTCGGATTCCGGCGGAATCAAAAGCTGGATTCCTTTTAATTTCTCTCTCGAAATCCGTGTTTTTAAAATCTAAAAAAGAACGATTTTTTGTCGAAATCGATTTTTTGAATTGAAAAGCAACTTTTTCTACCAAACATTAAACTCCTTCCAAATATTGATTCCTGAATTAAAAAAAAACATCCCAAAAAAGTCAAGGTCTAAAATCATCTTAAAAAGCAACTTTATTCCAAAATCTACTTTTCAATCTGTGTTTCCAAACGGAGCCTAAGACTTTAATGCAATAAACCATGGACCAATTTGTTTTGATGCCATCATCTCTCGCATGCTTTAGCTCATGAAAGCCACTTCATACTGCATGTATTCCTAACAGTTGATTTGGTACCCCAATCTTCAATTGAATGTCATAAATTTGTTTTATAATTGCAAGGCTATGGAAATTACAATGCTATCCTTGCTTCAGGGTGTTTTCTTCTCTCTTTTTTTGATGGAAATGGTAGGCGATCACCTTTGTATAAAAAGGCCACAGCCCAAAGAGTAAATACAAGCCAAACAGACAAAACAAAGATCCCAAAATAAAGGGAACACGAGGAAATAAGAAGAGCCACATCTAGTATAACAATAGTAGAAGAGAACTCTACTCATGAAACACTAAGACGAGCCCCACGGTCCTCCCCCCTTCTGAAAGAAAGTCACGTGATCCGCACCTCCCCCACCAATACCCTCACCGACTGAACCCCCCCCCCCCAAGAATCTGCCCCGGTCCTTAATGAAACCAATCACCATCTCCCAAATATTTTCGGCATAAGCGGTTTGACCTCTGAAAATTTTGATGTTCCTTGTCAGCCACACCGCCCACAGAATTGCTGGGACAAAGATTGATCCCCGGGCGTTCTCAACCTCCTACCCACCTCCCACATCTCCTCCACGTCAACAAATCTAACCCCCATTCCCATAGCTACGCCCAACTAACTCCACACCTGTCGGACCATGGGGCACCCCACAAATAAGTGATCCACCGTCTCCATCTCCAGACCACACAAACTGAACGTCGTATCAATCTCCGGAGTCCATCGAGCAATATAGTCCAGGGTGTTTTCTTCTTATTCTAAGTTTTCTTTTCATTTGTCTGAGAGATCCCTCCTCTCCTTTTGTTCAAGGGTTATCATTGAATGCTCCAACATCTTTTCTCAAAAAAAATGAGTTATATAACTGTTGAATTATAATATTGTTGAAAGCCTATCTATTTCGCATGTTCTATATGCAGATGATACGGTCATCTTCAGTTCAACGGACTCACGCTCAATTCGGGTTACTAAACTCATTTGTGTATGTTTTGAAATCCTTTCAGGGCTCCATATAAAATTCCAAAAGTGCTCTATGCTGGGTATAAACATGGAGAACGATGAACTCATGCGCTTGGCTAGGATTTTTGGGTGTCCAGTTAAGCATTTTCCCACTCAGCTCCTTGGCCTCCCCCTACACATTGGGAAGCTAAGGAAAGCAGATTGGTTACCCCTCGTGAAAAGGTTTGAAAAACGCTTGGACGGTTGGAAAGGAAAAGCTTTGAGTGCGGGGGGGGGTCGCCTAACGCTTGTGCAGGCTGTGCTATCAAATCTGCCATCTTCTTTCTATCTATTTTCAAGGCTCCTGTGGGAATTCTTCAACGGCTGGAAGCAATCCGACGGAGATTCTACTGACAGGGCAGCTTTGGGGAGGGCAGGAAGGTGCATATGGTGATATGGGATCAGATATGCAGCAGAAAAAAAGACGGGGGGGCTAGCGTGCTCAACTTGGCGGATATGAATAAAGCTCTATTAAGAAAATGGCGTTGGCGCTGGCTGGAGAACAGAAATAGACCTTGGGCTCGCTTATTGGAGAACAGGTTCAGATGTGGAGGTCATTGCAAGCGTTTTCCCACCCCTTCTCCCCATCTATCTAGCATATGGAGCGGAAGCTACGGAAGGTTTCATGGAGGCAATTCATAGGAAAAATCAGTGATGGGCGCGGCACTAGTTTTTGGCTCGACGCTTGGTTGGAAGACTGTCCTTTAAAAGAGAGATTTCAGGAGGTCTATCAGTTATCAAACTCCAAAATGGGGTCTGTGCAGAGCTTTTGGAGTGCCACGCTAGGGGAGGGGCATTGGGGCATTCGTATTCAGGGGAGATTAGGCAAAGAGGCTACCAACCTAATCTCAGATCTGTTGCGGGAATTATATGAGGGGCATCTTGACAATGATACACGGGACTCAGTGGTTTGGAGGCTGCAGCCACAACAATCCTTCTCAGTCCGCAGCTGTTATGAATGGTGGAGGCGAGATTACCCTCGTTTCAATGTCACAGCAAGCAAGGCAAAGGAAATTTGGCATTTGAAGGCCCCTCTCAAGGTCAGATCTTTCACTTGATTAATGTATCAGGAAAAGGACTTAACAAAAGTATATCGTGCGAAGTGGGATCCTCATGTGGACCGGTTATGCATGATGTGCGGGTTGGAAGAGGAAACCATCAAGCATCTCATAATGGAGTGTCCCCTTGCTAGGTAGTCTTGGATGTTTATCTGCAGAACAACAGGGATGTCCACCAACTTTGATTCCCTCCAGGGCCTATGGGAGGCGGGTAGGTCCTTACACAGTAGAGGTGATCGAAGCGCTAAGGCAAAGGTCACTCAGTTGTACCCGCTGTGGTTTGGGCTTTATGGCTAACCCATAACCATTGCATTTTTAGGAATGCTCGCATGTATGTAGAAAATGTATGGAACATGGCCAAGAACTTCATTCGTGACTGGGGGACTGCTTGTGGAGGGGCAAGTAGAGTGAGTTTTGTTGGGGAACAAATTGTAATTGTAGAATAGTTAGTCGTGCCCGAGAATTCTGTGGTAGATCCCTCTTATACCACTCTTATCTTGCTTTTATGTTGTAATTTATTTTAATTTGGGCATGTCCCCTCTAATAATATTAAGGTCATGCCTACCTTTACCCTAAAAAAAAGACTGTTGAAAACATTGAACAATAACACAAACACCAAAATATAAAAACCAGCTGCATTCCACAAATGCACTATCATGGATATATTTTTTTTAGGATAATATAGGAGAATCTTATTTCAAGAAACCCCCGAAAATAGGAGACGAGGGATCTCCTTACAAATTAATTAACAAAATGAAAATACAATGAATTATATGAGAGCTAATAATGTATTATCCCCTTCCCCAAACTTCACCCAAAATAGAGCCCGGCGAAGGCTCCTCTAAAATGAATTTGACCCAATCCGATAGCATTGAAGAAATCATCATCCAAGTGTTTTCCCAATATATTCTTTTATGCATGAAGAGACCTTCGTTACACGCTAGCCAAATAGACCAACACGTAGCATGAGGAACCATCCATTGGAATTTCGCTCGATTGCTTCTATCACCTTGCTTCCGACGATCCTGAAACCACCTCCACATTCCTTCCATATCCGAGAATGAACAAGAGGCCCCAAGAGCCTCCCCTACCTTCTTCCATATTTGTGTGCTAAATGAACAAGAGAAAAAAAGGTGATCTGTCGATTCATTATCGATGCCGCACAAGCCACAAATTGTATCACCATCATTAGACCATTTCACCCGATTCATTTTTGTGAGAATTTTGTTCAATGAAAGAAGCCACATAAAAGCTCTAATCTTCAGTGGAGAAAGCGTGTCCCAAATCAAACTTTCGAATCGAGACGATAAAAGATGAGGGAGAGGATTTTTATTTAGCTTCCTATACCATGAGCGGACGGAAAATCCATTCCGAGGAGACAATTTCCAAAGAACCGAATCTTCCTCTTCTAAATTTATATTAACCTGTTGGAGACATCCAAGAAGAGAAGAAAGATCTTCCATTTCCACCTCGCTAAGATCCCGACGAAGCTTTGGCAACCAAATTATAGAATTGGCATCACATGTGAAAGAGTCACAAATGAGGACATCCTCATTTAGGGCTACTCGGAAAAGATTAGGGAATAAACTTGCTAGCGAGGAACCATTGAGCCACGCGTCCTTCCAAAAACGGATTTCCACCCCATTACCGGGAACAAGCTGTATAACTTCCTTGATCTCTTCAATCCCTTCCACTATATTACCGGGAACAAGCTACTCGGAAAAGATCATGGATATTACATGCAGGGAAAATCTGTCCATGGTTTACAAAAAAAATTCTCTTTCTAGGCAGCTTCAGATACTAAAAGTGAGTTTTGACCAACTCACTGACCACTCAAGTAAGCTGCATATGAGCTGATACTAGGGTTTCCTGAGTCCATCATCTTATGCTGTTCAATGAAATTAAGAGGGGAAACATATGTTGCAATCAGATAGAAAACTGTCTTAAATTCTACAAAGCCTCAAAACTGACATATATGCTACATTCAACAAAGAAGACTGCCCCAAAGAATATATGATTATATTCAACTGTTTCATAATCCTTTTGTAATATAAAAGAAAAAAATGTACTCTGTCAATTAAAATGCACAAGAAAACATCAGAAAGAAAGTCAAAGGCAAATTATAATGACCTGTGGACCCTTGATAGTATTCTGGACCCTCAACGAATAAGAATCGACGAAGAACATCTTCTCTGTCAAGACTACAGTACCTCAAGTAAGGCTCTGCAGCCTTAGACTGTAAGCAACAAAACTTGATCAACTCATTCTTGTCAGCTTTAATCACCCATTTCACCCCTGCAATACTAAATAGCATAAATTTATATAAAAAATGAAGGGGAACAATGTAAAAACATGAGATATACAAAGTCAATAGTGATAAGAAAATAATATAAGGATCGAAAGAGCACATATAGATTCGTGATGTAATATACACATTCAAGGCATCCTACATTGAAGATACAATCTAAAATTTACATGCAATTGTTACGCGGGTCAAATAAGGTTATCCTAATTTGGTTAAAACAGACAATTTGAAGTCTTCTGATTTATCTTAATTATTGACAAATTTAGGATGATACTAAAAAATCCCTGATGTAATGAAAAGCCATATAAAGCTCAGATTGTTAAAAAAATAAAATAAATAAAGAATAGTTCATATGTGTTACACTTGAATTTGGATATAACCCACAAGCCACATAAACCAGAATATATGAGTTTCAGGGGCAACAATTTAAAAACAGCAAAATGACACATAAAGTGGGAGTATATAAGAAGGTGTTCTCATATACTTTCATTTTGCACAAAATATTTTGGGTGAATTTTGATGATGTTTGTCATGCACCAAGTATGAGTTAAAATTCTGAAAGCAGCTGTTAGCAACAGATGGAATAGGAGTGGTGGGGAAGGGTAGGGGACAAACTCTATAAAAGCAATCAGGAAGGTATGCACCTAGAATACCTGAAGCAAAATAAGGTATAAAGGACAAAAAAGTGAATACAATGGATAGGTATATTTTGAAGTCAGACACACACAACATTTGGCAATTATTACATAGCAAAAGACTCCTCAACTACTGATATGCTGGATTCAAACAGAATGACAGGAGGACCTTAGTCAGGGGATTGTCTCATGGAAGGAAAAGAAGAGAGGGTCAGTTAGTGGTGGCATCGTAACACCGATAGTGCCGTTGAGAAAGAAAGCCACAATGATGCTAAATCCAATTTTATGGATATCCTCAGGGAACAAGCAACACAAGCATTTTGGGCATGGTCATGCACCCATCAAGGATGGAGACCAAGTCTTTCACAAGTTTGTTAGGGGATCAGACTTTTGACAGAAGCAAAGTTAAATCCACCAACTAAACTGGTAATTCATGAATTGATACAACCGGATTGCAGAAATTATTCAGGGGCATTCAGCAGTTGATTCACTTTCGCAGCATAGATTTAACTATTAAGTGATATTTAGAGTAAGCATTCAACAAAAATTTGCACAGCAAAAAGTTAGAATTTGTTACATGGATAAACCCAAAAGAAATAACCATAGGACCTCATCTGGAGAGAAATCCCTAAAGAAATGCGGACAATGACTTAAAAACTGGCATTCACATCATCCATGCAGTCCCAGGCTTGAATCCACATGACTCATTCCATTATTATAACACCCTTGAAAGGCCAAACAACCATTTAGGTCCCATTTGATTGGTCGTATTCGAAGGTGGATTCTGATTCTATCCTTATTCCATCCTAGGATTGCTAGGAAAGTGTGAAAATGCAACTGTTTGGTTGGTATTATTGTTGGAAGTAAATGTGGATTCCATTGACTTCAAAATCAAGGCAGGAGGGAAAATAAGGTAGAATCAGAATTCCACCAATTTGGTGGGATTTTGATAATTGTGATGGAATATTTTTTTCCGATGATCATTATACTCTTCAAATGATAAATTATTACAATTTATATTCCTCATTAAACAAACAAAAAACATTTTATTTTCTGAGATTTAAACTTTGAGAATATGTTCTATTTTGGATATTATCATTTGCTATTTGTTTTAGTATTTAAACATTATATAGCATACAACTTATTTTGGGATATTGCTCTCATATTGTGTCTAATTATGTACATGGTTCTTTTATTTAATCTCAGTTGCTTTATATATTAAATATTTTATTGTGTTAGTATTAGCCTTTTTTACAATTGTGGATGCTGAAGCCATGTGAGATTGTGAGAATGATTCAGGAAGACGAGGATATAGGGTATCACAGCAGACAAGCTAAATTCTTTGCATCATTCCATAGGTTATATGTTACAGTAATTTGAATTTCACGCAATGGTTCAGGAAGAGGACAAAAGGGGATTGCAACAAACAAGCTAAATTTTCCTGCAAAAAAAACAAACAAGCGAAATTCTTGCACTCGTTCCGTATTCCATTTGTTGAATTGTTGGATTATTTGGATTACGCAAAATGAAATTGTCAAGGGCTGGACGGGCTACATACAGAATATTTGGGTGAGCATCACACTCTTGTTAGATTGCTTAATTTTTGTGAGAGTGGAGTCTGTTACTAGCTTTATGGGAGGGGTTTGGGGCGGGTTTAAAGACAATAAATTGTTTTTGGAGGGAATACAAATTTACATATTGTACTGAGTGGTTACTGGTTTTATTTTGCATATTGTATTGAGTTATTTATCCCTTTAAGGTTGGGGGCTGGTTCAGTTTGTTTTGTTACTTTTTCTTCTTATCTTGTGTTGGTTGTCCAGAGAACCTTTGTCTCCATTGTTCAAGGACTTTCATTTGATTAATCAAATTAAGGGGAATCTCCATCTTCTTTCAAAATATACACACACACACAACCAAAGAATTATTTTCCTCCAAATCTATTCAATCTCCGGCTATCTAAGCCACCCAAAAATACCATAAAGCATCTTGGCTTTATTCCTAATAATTTGCTAAGAGATTCATTACAATTTCTTATTTTGTACTCATACATGCCTTCGACAGTTGATGAACCTCATATGCAATGTAGTCACCTTCATCTAACATACTTTATGCTTTCCTCTCTTTTCCCTGCATCTTATCCTAAATAATCTATCGGCCTTTAAAATGCCATCCACGTCTTTTCGTCCAAAGGACATGAACTAGATCTCGAAGCATATAATGATTTTGGAGATATTATGATCCATGGGTTTTATAAATAACTAATGCTTAAGAAAATCTAACAAAAGTAAAATTCAATCAATAAATTTCATGTGGGCCAAATTCAGAGAATTATTTAGATTCAGTAGTAAACTGTTGAGGAAAATATCAACAAGCAAATGGGTGAATGACAGTTATCAGAATTATGACTTCTGCAACGCAGTGCCCAACTACAAGAGTTAACTTTGAACATCAAGCTATAATATATTTTAGATGATATGTTTTGTTAAGCCGTTAAACCATGATTTAATCCCCATCTTTCATTGCACACAACAACAACAATAGAATGATGTAATGAGTGGTTTGTAAGCTTCTTGCTCAAACTAAAGAATAAATGATAGAGGAATTAAAGAATAATCTATGTTCTACAATCAACAAACTATTCCATTTGCATTTTCCAACACGACATGAGTCAAGTGAGAACTGAAAGACAATAAGGCATCAACCACAAGATGTTGAGCATATGTTAGAAGGCAAAGTCACGAAAAGCAAAGCACAAACAAATATGGCCAATACTCTTAATGCAATCAAACATAGCTACATCAAAAAAACCTCAATAGTGTGAGAATCATTCAACTTTTACATTAAAAAAAAATAAAAAATGGGAAAATGAGCGTTTTCTTCCTAGCAAAAACCAACAAACAATACACAGCTTAAATATTCCCAAACCAAACTTAATCTAATGCAAATGTTTTAATGTTCCAAACAAATAGCAGTACCCATTATCACACAAAGATTGATAAAAGAGTTATAAACAAGAGATGACAATATACAACAATTAAAAAATGAGAAATTGATTCCCACAAATGGGAATAAAGTCATAACCAAATTCAAAAAACAACCTAGAGATCAGAACTCTAAATTACACCCATACAAACACAACAACGAAAACCAAAAGCAACAATTCAAATAAACTTCCAAAGCAACAACATGAAAACCACAAAATGCTAAAAATGGAAGCAAGAACTACATTTCAAAAAACAACCAAGAGAAACCCAACAACAGAAAATCAAACCAAACAACAACCTTCCAAAATTTCCACCCATTCACTTCATGTCCAACAAAAACCCCAAGTCATCCCGAAAACGAAAAACCCACTCTATGAGAAACCCAACAAGAGGACCAAAACAAACAACAACCCACCAAAACCTTCCACCCAAAAAGCAAAACCCATCATCGAATTCACATGATATTCAACAAAAACTAAATAAACCCAACAACACCCCAATCTGCATCGCCATGAAAAATACCTCTGTGACAGAGATGGCAGACACCATCATAGAGGACGACGCGGGGAAGAAGTAATGTAGGCTCCGAATCGATCACAGAAGAAGAAGAACATAAGGGAGGAGGGATGTCTTCAAGGAGGAGCTCATCGGTCTCTTTGAGGACGGATTCTGCGGAGGCTTTGTGGGTGGGGATGGTGGTGGTTGTGGTGGCTGTTCTCAAGAGATTGTGAAATGAAAATGTGTTGGGAGATGGTGGTGGTGGTGTTGTGAAGAGCAGAGACCGAATGCCTCTTCTCCACATTGTGATCCGTGCCCCGTCCCCCTCTCCAATACTCAAACCCTGTACTAATTCGAGGTGGTCGGATGTTGTTAACCCTTGTCCAAGTTAGGGATTAAAAAAGGGAAAAATATTTCCCACTACCTAAAAAAATGTCATTATTTATTTATATTTTTGTCTCCGTTTCCCACTATCCAGTTCAACAGTATCCAGTCAAAATTTTCTTCATTGGGATAGAGATCTATCAAACTGTCTAAACAAGTGTCGAGAGGGACCCATTCAAAATCAGATGTCCGTCGATCTGTCTGAGTAAATGTCGAAAAGGACGTGTCGATCCTTTTAAAATAGCACATATTTTCTAAAAATAAATTACTTGTACAGTCATTTAAGTCATTACAAATGATAAAAATTACATTTAAGTCATTTAAGTTCTTCTGGATATCATTCACCTATTTTGTTATTTAAATACAAAGTGTAAAAATGAAAAAAAATAATCACATAAATGAAATAAACATTAAACATTTCATATACACAAGTGAAGTATTAAGAAACATTTCATATACTTTCGACATGAGACTCAACTTGTTTAGAAAAGAAGATAATATTTCTTGTCTACATGAAATATTTACTGTTTATTTGGTTCAAATAACTCTTTGTTTGATATTTTTGTTTCTTATACTTAAATAAATATATATGTGAATGATTTTTAAAAATACTTAAATGACTTAAATGACATTTTTGTTTTTCGTAAGAACTTAAATGATTGTACAAGTGATTGATTTTTAGAAAAAAGTTGTTGTTTTGAAGGGTTCGACACATTCATGTCGACACTTGCTCAGACAGATCAACAAATCTCTGTCGTCATAGTGAAACATACTTCGAATGGGCCTCTGTCGACACTTATTCAGACAGCACGACAGATCTCTGTCGTCCCAATGAAGAAGACTTTGACTGGATGCCGTTGAACTGGGTAGTGGGAAAGGGAGACAAAAAAATAAAATACATAACGGCATTTTGATAGTTTTGAGTAGTGGGAAGATTAAGTTGGGTAGTGGCATATCTTTACCCATTAAAAAATGGAAAATAATATCTCAATTCCAGTTCACATCATTTTTTTAATTATACATTCTTCTAATGAAGTATATTTTATTAAATAAACTAAAATATATATTGAGATACAATAAAATATTTATTTTACTTTGAAAAAATAAAGAAAAAAAATTTTCACCAAAGAACTTGGGGGGGGGGGGGTTTAGTTGATTAGGACTTTGATGGACAAATAGTCTGTTTATGGATTTCTGAATCCTAGGTTATCTAATTAGGGCATTAGTTCGTGAATAAAAAGTCAAGCATTATTCCATTAAGACATTAATTCGTGGATAAAAAGTCTAGCTCAATTGAGATATTAATTTATGAACAAAAAATCTAGTGTTATTCTATTGAGACATCAATTCATGAACAAAATGTCCAGTGTTATTCGATTGAGACATTAATGTATGAATAAAACGTCAAGCGTTATTCGATTAAGACTGCTTATCATAGACATATTGTCTAATGTTATTCAATTTTAATAGAATTTATGAAGACTTTCATAAGTAATGGACTTTTATGAACTTTCATGAACTTTAAAGAAAGAAATATGAAGGAAAAAATAATTTCAAAATCTCACCCAAATGAGTAGGATTCTCATGGGCTTTCATTCTAGTATTATGAACATCTTCTCTCTATTTTTTTTTTACAAAACTCCATTCTTTTTTTGTACTTTTTTTATAATAAATTATTTTTTTTATGGATATTAGGTTATCTCATGTTTTTCATATTTGTTCCAATTTCTTATAATTTTTCTTTTATCATCTCTATTTTTTATTTTTGATGAGTGTGCATATGTATGAAATATTGATATATGATGAATGATAGATTTGCTTGAATTACAATCAATTATTATTATTATTATTATTATTATTATTATTATTATTATAATGCCTAGATCCTCAATTATTTTGAATGACATATATTTAATTTATTATTTAGTTGATTATATTTGCAATAATTTCATAATATATGGTTTGATTTCCCTTTGAATGCTTATATTTCTGCACGATATATATATATATATATTTATAATGTTTAGGTATATATAAAATGGACATTATATATTTGAATGACATATTTTCATATAATGATTTTCACGTTCAGCATATTTAATAAGCTTGTGTTTTAATTTATTATTTTAAAAATCCAACAATAAATCTATAAAAATCTCTATGAGTCAATGAATGTTCATACGTGAAGTCTGTAAAAGTCTATAAAAGTTTATGTAAGTCTATGAATGTACATATGTGAAATTTTACAAAAGTTTATGAAAGTCTACAAAAGTTTATAAAAGTCTCTGAAAGTCCACATGTTTTCTGCAAAAGCTTGTTAAAGTCTGGAAAGTCTGTGAAAGTCTATAAAGTCTGTAAAAGTCCATCACTTAAATAATGTAAATAGAAATCCATCAATGATGACCCCCTATAATATATAATGATAATACAGTGTGTATTGCGCTGCCATAGTGTATCATGTTGTGACCTGGGATACAAAATGGATCGAGTGTTGATGCTCTTAATAAAATATTTTTCTTTGATAAGTTTTCAAAGTATCTTCAGCCTACTTGTCTGGTGATGAAACTATGAATGGAGAAAGGGCTTCAGACTTTGAGATGGTAACTCTAAAAAGGTGGTGTTTTTTTTTGTTGCGGTTTTATGACCCGCGGGCATATATATGTTATAACTACGGTTTAAAGTAAACCGTAGCATTATTTTGAAAGCTCCCTAAATAAATTTTTTTGTGAGAGAGAACCGTAGCTATATAAAAAAATTAATTGGGTGTGAAATATGTGGGATTAGGATGCTTATTATGGTGATATGTATGCCTATGGTTTTAGAAACCGCAGTAACGTTTGTATTTAGTGTTGCCTTTTCTGGAAACCATAACAATTAAATTAATTTAATGAATGCTGAGGAATTTTTAAAAATTATACCAATAAGGGTCATTTATGGCTGCAACTCCTCCTCCTTTGCAATTTTTTTATCCCTCAATCATTTTATCATTGAAAAATGTCTTACCATTCAAAAAATCATTCATCTCCACAAAGCTCCGCATGGCTTATTTGAACTCCATTCATCACGTCATTCTCCATCTTCTCCACATAACTATGTGAAGAATGATCAAGCCGACTCAAGTCACATTCGTTTTGAATCCACATAACTAGTAAGGATCTCTCTATTTTTTCCTTGTACGTTTTTTTATATTCTTTAGTTTGGATTACTCTTTTTTTCTTTTTTCTTTTTGAAATTCTAGATTATGGACTGACAATTATATTTTTGATCCTTTTATTAGATGAAAAATGTGATCTTTGAATTAGATTTTTTTTCATTTGCATATTTCATAATACACAAGCAAGAGCTTGGATACTAAATCAATTATGTAAGAGGATACATTGCATGAGCCAGGCAAGCAGCAAATAATACACAACAATTGCAAGAAAAAACTATAGGATCAAAAGGAGGAGAAGATGGAGGAAAGGATGCAAGAGATGTAAGAACAATAATCAATTTTTTTTCAAAATTTATCAACTTTTTAGTTTTAGATAATGATTTTTAACTTTTGTTTTGTAATTTCATTTTGTTGTAAATTGAGATGTATTTTAGTTTTAGACTTTTGTGATTATATATATAAAGTTCATTTCTTGTACCACATCACCCTTTAGTATTATAAATTTAAATTGTATTTTATGATTTTAATAAATGCAGCAAAAACATATTTTTTTTAAAATATATTGTGCATCTTTTAATTAATACACGTTTATGTAATTGTTAAAATAATAAAAACAGATATCAAGGGGTATTTGGGGTACATTTATAGATGTACCTCCCTGAACCGCAAGAAGAGTGAAGACAAAAGGAGAAAGAGAGGGAGCCTTTTTAGCGGCGGTTGTGAAATCCGTCACTAAATTAACCGCAGCTGTAGTTTGACAAACCGTCGCTAGAACATATCGTAAACCATCGGTATAAGTAATGGCTGCGGTTTTAAAACTTTAGTGACGGTTTAAAACCGAAGCTATAGGCCAATTTTCTTGTAGTGACAATAACATTATGTCCAAATTTCTTGTAGTGTGTATATGAAAATTTAACTCTCTATGTATAACATAAAAGTATAAAGATAAACAATATCTTAATTTATAAAGAGATGAAATTAAATGACAAAAAGATCACTATCCAAATAAAAAGAAAGATAAATTCTAAAGAAAAGTTGACTATTGTTCTTGTATCTCTTGCATCTTCTCCTCCTCCTATGGTCATGTATTTTTTTCTTGTATTTTTGAAACTTTATCATTACTTTCTAAAAATTGGCTAGCATTAATTGATTTCATTGTTGTGGTTTCCATAAAATACAACACATATTACAGTTGTTTTCAAAAAACGCAGGCATATGTATCATCTTAATTACACCACTATCCCATATATTTCTCCCCCATCTGATTTTTTTTATGTAGGTTCGGTTCTCTCCCATCAGTTAGGGAGCTTTCAAAAACAACGCTACAGTTTCCTTTAAACTGCAGTTACATCATACATATACCCCCGTTTCGTAAAACTGTAGCAAAAAAAAAACCGCCAACAAAACCTAAATTTATTGTAGTGTTGGGCAATGATTTGAGGGAAAAGAGTGGGTCTTCTCAGTCTAGATGATTTTAAAAGAAGTCTTTTGAGATTTGTGAGGAATTGAACCATCGAGGAAACATCCAATGCAAACGCCCTATCAAATAGAATTTTTGAAGAGAGGGGACGGTGGTGGATCTAGATTTTCTAATTTCAGCAGTGCTTCACCTCTATCCGTTGCTTGAATAAACAAGGTGAGAAGGAATCTCATCTTTTTAATAGAAGCACACAACTCTGTTCCCTCAAACTCCCTCACCTCCCCAATTATAAATGATCTAAGTTGTGTAAGGTTCTCGACCCGTCGCATGACCTCATTGTTTGATGAAATGCATTGTAGAGTCTGCAATCCTCTTGAAGCCCATGTATGTTTGAGTTTTATTTTTCCAAAACATCTAAACACTACGTTACAAATCTTGAGACTCTTGAGTAAAGGTTGGAGATGCTATGTGATCACGCTCCTTAAAGCCTCCAACTCACTCCAACTGTTAGATCTCCTCGTGGCTTTTTTTTTCCAAAATAATCATCCCTTAATGCTTAATTATCAAAATGATCATTGGTTTCAAACAATTACCAAACTACTCACCTGATCAGATCAAACCAGTCATATCAGCCTTTTTATTATTTTTTGAATGTGCCTGTTGAAACACACACGGAGGTGGCATTTTGACACTTAATGATTTTTATTTTATTTTTTCTCTTTAAAACACTAACATAGTTAGCATTATGTATAGACCAGTTAGTAAAATCTTTGATGTTATATATTGCTCCAAAATAAATGTTGGCGTTTTGTTTTTTTAATTAGTTAGAGTGAGATTATCGAGATTCATAATTTTTGCTAAATTAGTTTTTTTTTAAAATATTTTCTATGTCAAATATGTTTTCAATTTTATAGGGATAATTTTACCCGAAAACTAAAAAAATTCTTGTATATATAATTATATATTTAAATATGTAGTTGTCTATCTATAATCTTCAATTTTTTATAATTTAAATTTAAGATAAAAAATGAATCTTCATCTAATATATAAACACATGCAAAATAATAAAGTAGATGTTATCTAATTTTAAATTAATACTTGGTTAGAGAAAATCTAGGATATATTAGATATTTTCTAATTTTTAAAATATTTTAAATTCCAAGATCACAATCAAATAACTTAAAAAAACGTGTTAATGTTTTTTTTTTTTGCATAGAAAGAGTAATTTTTAAACATAAGTAATAAAGTTATATTATATGAATTTTAAATTTGGTTAGAGATTAGGATAGAATATCTTCAATTTCAAGATTAAATTAAATACTTTAAAAAATGTGTTATGTTTTTTTTATTGAAAAGAGTAATACGATATGCCAACGACATTGACGTTGTAAAACTTATGAGATAACTATATGCTAGTATCAATAGCGTTTTTAGATAAAAGAAAAAATAAGTCCAATGATGTTCACAACTGAAAAAAATAAAAATAATAAAAAATGATATATGGCTATCTTTTTTTTTTGAAAAATATAGACACTCGCCATCTATTGATTTCATTAAGAAAATAAATTAGTAAATGTCTGAATTGAAAGTGACAGGAATAGAGAGGAAAGAGAGGAAATAAAATTATAAAACGCGAAAAAAATAAACAAAGATTGAAAAGGAGAGGTGAAGAGGAGTCGAGTGCAGGAGTATATGAGAAGTCTACCCATCAAAACGAACCGTCCCTCATCGGAGAACACCTCTGCCAAAACGCACCGGTTAACATAACTACGCACCGATACGTGGTTATGTTAACCGGGTCCATATAATAAAAACAATGATTAGTTTGATAATTTATAATTAATAATAATTAATTCATTCCTCTTCTCGTCCTCTCCCCCCCCCCCCCCCCCCCCCCCCGGACAGGAAGAGAAAACCCCGCCACCACCATTCCTCCCCTTCCTATCGTCCCCTTCTCCACCTCCGCCCGAACCATCAAAACCCTCCCCAGCCTCCTCAGATCCCCCCTCCGACAAGGTTTCCTCTCCTTGCGAGGCGGGTGGGGACACGTGGCTTCTCCTCCGCCGTCCGATTGGTTCGGCAACCCGATCTGGCCTGGGAAGACCCCGTCATCGATGAAGAAGACGACGAAGAACAAGATGAAGAGATTGCCACTTCTCCTTACGCGAATCTCGTGAAAGGTCATTTTTTTGTGTGTGTTTCTTGCGTTTGTGATAAAATGAAGATAACCTGTTTGTTTTAAATTCCTTCAGAAGTTGAAAGTCTGGTGGGGCAAGAAAAAATGGCGATTTTGGAGCGGAACGAGACTCCTGATCTCACCGAGATATCCACTGTGAGAGCCAAATTTCTTGAGTGTTGGAATTTGTTTATATCTTTCATTGAGAAATCAACATGGACTATTATTAAACGTAATTTCATGTGATGTATTCACCTCCTCGATCTTGGTGGGATATTCATTTCGCTGAATGTAGTTTCCATGCTAGTTTTGTTGTATTCTGAAATTTTTTTGCGTCTAGGTACCTTCAGAAACTCTTTTGAGCAGGGGAAAATCATGATTTAAAGAAATCATACCCTTTTATGTGCCTCAAAAGCACAATTTCATATGGTCAATTTGGTTAACTCGCAACCGAGCTCTTTTTAAAGGGATGATGCCTTACATGGAAAATGCGTGGGTGACAGTGGTGTGTTTGATTAAAGATTGGGGTGTCTTTTGCGTGGGGGTGACAAGGGTGGAATTAGTGCAAGGAATATTTGTAATTGGAACTTGATTTTCTATGCAGGCCATAAGTGGATTTCTCTCCTACTTTGGCTGAGTAGATATTGTAATTTTCCGTAATTAGGCCCTTCTTAATTAATTGAATAGGAAGCTCTATCGTTTTTTTCCAAAACAAAAGGCCATCTATTTTACTCTATTTGCAACTCTATTTCTTCAACATCTTTCCTCATTCTTGTGACCTTTTATTGGGTTTGTAGCCAAAATGGAGTGTGTTTCATACTCTCGCAATGTCAGGGCAGATAGCTTTGATGGATGAGCTGCTTGACCGTGGCGCTGATATAGATGCGGTTGATAAAGTGAGCTTTTCTCCTCATCTTTCTTGTTTATGAAGCTTTTTTTCGTTCTATTGGTTGAAGTGTGAGAGTAGGTTTGATGAACAAACAGGATGGGTACACTGCCCTTCACAGGGCAGTGATTGGTAAGAAGGAGGCTGTGATCAGTCATCTCTTGAGGAAAGGTGCCAACCCTCATGTCAGTGATCATGTAAGCTGATTCGCTTTCTGATTTTCTTTTGTTTGTCATGATTTTCTATTACCTTATCTTTTAGGCTGTTTCTTCCCATAGGATGGTGCCACTCCACTTCATAGTGCGGTTCAAGTTGGTGCAATGCAGACGGTGAAGTTGCTGATTAAGTACAAGGTGGATGTTAACGTTGCTGATGTGAGTATCATGAATGTTCATCATATTTATATTTACCATGTATAAGTCTGTTGGCTTATTTGTCTTTTGTTTTTGTTGTTTGCTCAGGAAGGATGGGCTCCATTGCATGTTGCAATACAAAGTCGAAATAGAGATATAGCGAAAGTATTGTTGGTTAATGGTGCTGATAAGACGAGAAGAAACAAGGTATTTGAAATTTCTATTTTTTCTTTGGTGAGATAATAAGTGTATTCACTATAAAAAAAAAGATGTACATATGTATTTAAATATCCACTTAGGTATAGAAATCAAATATACTCACTATTTGAATGTATTGTAGAGTGAATAATTGGAATTGCATATACAGGAATAGTAAATATTTACAAAAAAGAACTAGATCTAGCCTTCTGTACATTAAGGCCTTGCCACCTGATGTGTTTTTTTGGATAATAGGTTGGAATTTAGCCTCGATTTCCAAAACATGCAAGTACAAAGGCAAAAGAGAAAGTACAACTCTGGACCTAGCTTCCCAGTGGAGGAGGGCTCCATGTTGGTGTCCAAAGAAAATAAATAAATTTAGGAGCTACTAATAAATTAAAATTTTAACCCCCTCTAGCATCACTGTACTTGCCCCAACACAGAATCTTCTCCAATCTTGGATGCATCTGACAGTCGCTTCCCATTTATTTTCCGCATACAAAGTAACACCTTTGAATTGGGGTTGGTTCCTCGCAAGCCAAGAGGACCACACCACTGCCTGGATGAAAGATTGAAAAATCTAGCTCTTCAAGCTTAAGCGGGAATTTAAACCCCCAAATCTACTTTTGAGTAGTTGCTAACGTACATGGTCTTTCCCTCCACCAACTATAGCAGCTCCTGACAGTGAAACCCTCCCGGGTTTAGGCGTCACACCACCAAGTCCTGCTCCTCAGACAGCGTAGAGAAATCGCCTGGAGCTCATTCATGCATAAATGTTGATCTTATCATCATCATTGAAGTTCCTCCTCACCTGTACCTCCCAATGCCCTGCCACCATCCCTCTGTCCCCATACTGGAACACTGCCCATTCTTCTCTATCGCGATCTAAAAAATCCTTGGGTATCTCTCCCGGAGCGAGGAGTCATGCCGACCATCGAAGCTCCTTGTAGAATTCTTCTGAGCACGAGTGAATGCTCTTACACTACTTAGAAAGTCTGTAGGACACACGAGGAAATCTATCTATGTCCCAATGCTTGCCACCTGATGTTTACACAAGCCTTTTACCTGCATTTTACCACCCCTTTGAGGTCTTGAATCTTGATCAGAAAGCTCCTGTTAATGGAAGGTTGAGATCTCGATCTTTTATTTTCCAGCTCGCTAGATTGTCAACTGGCTCGTTTATTTCTCTAACAATGTGCTTTAGCTTCCGACCTTGAAAATTATACAACAATTGCCTGATTTTCCAAATCTCGTGTCGAATTTCTCAGTGGACCTTGCATTCTCAGCATTTATATACTGAAAACCTTGGGTGGTCACTAGTTTTAGGGAGTCCTAGATCTTCCATGAAGTGGATTGGCATATCAGTTTTTGGCCTGCATAAGCTTGAGTAAATTCTCTCTGTTAGTTTCTGAGAACTCCACCAATCATGATTGGCTGGATATTCTTGATCCCTCTGTTAATAGGATCTGGTGATTTCTAGGTGTGAGTTATCTATTTTTCCATCAAATGTTTCTAAGTGCAGCTGACTCTATCTAGGGTTTCCTTCTGCCTGTCTCTTGGTTTTTCCTTCCAGTTTCTGGCAAGAATAGTGTGTAATACTGCTACTTTTGTCTGGCTTTTCTCTTGAAATATACGAATGTTTCTTTCCCTCCAGATGAACCAGATTGGTGCAATGAAGCAAGTTCTGTCCAATGCAACTATCTTCCTGCAACCATGATAAACCCCCATAAGCCATATAGCTCCATCCTCATGGAATTTTGTTTTTGTTTTCTAATGCTTCCCAGTTTCAGGAGAACCCTCCAGATCCATGCATTATGGCTACATTTTTTTTACTGAAACGGTAGGCATATGCCTACAATTAGAATTATTTAAAAGGAGAAGCCCAAAAGTCAATACAGATCAGTTGAAGTATAAATTTAAATAAGTTTTGCACAAGAGCTATTTGGCATCTAGAATTAACATCCCTTTGGCTTGAAGGCTTGTTCTTGTTGGCAGCCTATGTAATAGTGCTTTTCAAGCACAATAAGACTGTTTAGGTAGAGCTCCCATACCTCATTTAAGCTTTCCCCATTGAAATTTTTGGTATGTTTTGCATTGCTTCCCATGCTGCTCTGAGAGACACACTCGTGAGTTAGGGATTCAACTTATCCTATCTTCTTGCTGGTCTTCGTAGATGGGGATCTTGGTGATTTGCTGCTACAGGGTATCCATATCATGACCAAAGTGTCTTGGAATGCACCATTCTCTTTTTCTGATGAGTTGGCTTAACAATCGTTGTTATAAGAAATCTGTGTATATACTAAGAACAATGCCCAACTTGGAGAATTCTAGTGGGTATCTACCAGTCATTCCATGTGCTAGTGTTAGGCTGTTAGCTCCTGTACTTATTTGGTGTTGAATGTACTGCCTGACAATGGACTTTAGCTTCAATAGTTTCTTCCAAGCTCAAGAGGCATGTGGAGGAGCAAGAATCTAGATTGATCTTCCTTGCAAGTATTTGGCAAGGAACGATCCTTAATGTGTGTTTCTTGATGTTCACTTCCCAGAGAAGATTGAGTAGGCTTCCTTTATTCCACTCCTTGATATTTTTGATGCCTAGTCCTCCCTCGGTTTTGGTCTGCATGGAAGGAGGAAGTCGGAGTCGCATTTGGAGGAGAGAAGTGGAAGCGGCGGGGGTTATATGTAAAGAAGAGGGAAGGACCCGTGGTGGTACGCCTTGCGATCATGCGATGATGAGGCGTGGCATCTTGACACGTGACTAGGGTGGGGTTGACGAGTGCAGCGAATCCTCTCCCTCTAAATTCCCGTCACGTGACGATGTGGATTTAAATGATTTTTGGTCCTTGGCCCATTTGGGGGGAGGTGGCCTATGTTTTGACTTGGGTGAGTTCGGCCCAAGGTGACAAAGGCTGAGTCGAAAGTATGGTGTATTGGAAGAAGCGGAGAAGTGGGTCTTGGGCTCATCAAGGTGGTCCAATGTGAGGGGATGCAACACAGTGAGCCAACTTTTATTGGGCCTTGGTTTTGGATCAGGTGGAAGTGGAGAAAAATAAGTTTGGCATGAGAGCTTACTATCGAAGACAATGGTTCATGAGTTTGTGGTACAGGCCCCACATCTGGTTTTACTAAACAAGGGTGTGCATGAAGGGGTGATAGGGTCAGATGGGGCTTCTTGTACGGTTGATCAGGGACTTAGGAAATTGGGGGGTGGGGATGGAGGGGTGATGATCAGGTAATGGAGGATCGGGTGGGGCCAGAGGTCCAAGCTGTAGAGGGGTTGAAGGAGGTGGGTGGTGGGTCAAAATTTGAATAAGGCATAAGGGTTGGTTTTACCGTTCGAACGAGTGTCAGAAAGCGGCGAACATAGTCATCCACTTAAGGGATCAGGTGGACAGTGATATTTATGAATTTCATGGTGGACACTTTTCGACGGTGTGGCGAAGGGATGTCCATGGCGGCAATCCAGTTGGAGGGGTCCAGGGAGTTAGGTTAGGGACAACTTGGGTCCCGCAGTCGGCAGACTTAAGTGGGTTAGGTTGGGGGTGCAGGTTTATTTTGGTTTCCTATGCTATCTTTGTGTGGAACATACGAGGTCTGAATAATCAGAGGAAAAGGGAGGGTATTCAAGGTTTGGTTATAGAGCACAAAACACAACTATGTTGTATCCAAGAGACCAAAATGGGAACCATTGATTAGTTGGTGCTTTAGGGGATTGGTGTAGGCATTTTGGACGAAATGGTGTTTAAGAGCTCTGTAGGTGCCTAGGGAAGGCATCATGATTGGATGGAATGCTTGTTGGTGGAGGAAAGTGGAGCACTCGGTTAATGCTTTCTTGGTGTAGGTACTGTTCAAGGATGTTTAGGATTGCGATGGGTCTTCACGGACGTGTATGGCCCAAATTTGGATATTCATAGAGGGAGATTTTGGGAAGAGCTGTGAAGTATATGTGAGAGGTGGGATTGCCCGAGGTGTATTGTTGGTGATTTTAATGTCACAAGGGCATCATTCAGTTCATATGGTCACTCAAGAAGCTAGAAAGAATTGGAGGAAATATGAAAAAAAAATAAACGAGGACCACCAAAGAAGAATGTCTCAAGTGCGGTGGAGGATTTAAACAAAGTGGGTGGAGTGACGCAGGCGATGGCCAACTTCTTTGACTGGATTGAACAGTGTACTTTGTTGGATGTACCTTTCTCCAATCATAACTTCACTTGGAGTAACCTTAGAGATGAGGCCTCTTTGGCCAAACTAGACATAGTGCTCATAGATTCTAAGTGGGAAGTTCTCTTAAGGCCCTTTGGAGGAATTATTGTGACCACTGTTCTCTTCTATTTGAGGGAGGATGGGAGGGATTGAGGCACAAACAATTTCGTTTTGAATCGTGGTGGCTTCATGTGAAGGGGTTTCAAGAGTTCACAGGATCATCTTGGAGGAATGGGTGTCGGGGGTGACTGGGGCTAAGCAAGCGGCTTACAAACTTAGAAGATTGAAGGGGGCCCTAAAGATTTGGGGTTTTCAAGCCAGAAGACATACAAGAGGAAGGTCGACCTGGACGGCCAGATCATGTCGTTTGATATAAAAGAGGAAACATAAAGGCTTACTCCTATAGAACGAGAGCGAGAAGGGGCTTCAAATCTGAGGTGGAGACAGATCCAAGTCTTTATGGTTAAAAGGAGATTTCAACATAGTTTTTTCACAAAATGGTAAGCAAAAGGAAGAGGATCAACCACATTGGACTGATCCGAGACGGTGATTTACTGTGTCACGAGCAAGAGCAGATCTAGAACATTTTTCTACAACAGTTCAGGTTAGTATGTAGGAGGAAACGCAGATGGAAGCCATAGTGGTTTGATGAAGAATTAATTTTTTGTCGGATGAGTGTTTAGGCACGTTTTAAGCACTCTTTTTGGAGGAGGGATGTCAGAAGGCGATCCTTGGCGTAGATGCGGACAAAGCTCCAGGTCTGGATGGGCTTGGCCTTCGTTTTACTTTCGTTACTTTGAATCCAAAGAAGGAAGGGGCACAAGAGATAAATGATTTCCGGCTGATAAGTTTGGTGAATTTGTGCTGAGGGGTTAGCTAATTGACTGAGGAGAACCAATCTCCTTTTGTGCTAAGGAGGGTGCTCCATGATGGATTTATGATGGCTCCGGAGATCATTATCACGACAAAGAAGGATTGAGGATGAGGGATTCTTCTCAAGCTTGATTTCTTGAAGGCTTATAACTGTGTGTTTTGGGATTTCCTAGAGCACGTGCCTAGTCTTCATTGTTTTGAACCTAGGTGGTTATGGATGCTTCGTCAATGCTACGACATTGCAAAAATGTCAGTGGTGATCAACGAAAAGCCATGTGTGTACTTTCAGGTGAACAGAGGATTGCGGTAAGGCAACCCTCTTTTGCTGATGTTTTTCGTCTTTGTGATGAATGCTTTGAGTTTGATGTTGAAGTAGGCAAGTGTGAGGGGTGGGTATTCGGGCTTGTGTGTGCCCCGAAAGGTCCTTTAGAGATCCATGTGCATGACACACTCATTATGATTGAAGCCAGGGAAGAGGCATTGCTTGGTGTGAAATTTGTGTTGGAATGCTTTGACTTGATGCTGGGATTGATAATTAATTTTGACAAGATTGCAGTATTTGGGTGAATGTGGAGGAGACCAGACTTCCCTGCTTATGGAGGAGTTCGGGTGTACCAAGCAGGTTTTCCCAATGAAACATCTTGTGCATCCATTGATGAGCGAGTGTTTGCCAGCTTCGATTTGAGAGGGTCTCATTGGAAGATTTGAGAATAGACTGCGTGGATGGAAGAGTAAGGTTCTAAGCCTTGGGGTAGAATTATGCTTCTTCAGACTATTTTATCTAGTCTCCCCCTGTTCTTTTTGTTCTTATTTAAGGTGCTGGTTGGGGTTTTGGAGAGGCTTGTTGTTTCTTATGGTGCAGGGTGACGGATGGAGCAGTGAAGGTTCGTTTGGGGTGCTGGGAGAATGTATGCAAGGAAGGGATTATGGGGTATGGGGTTGCTTAACCAGAGACATGAACAATGCCCTCTTGCTGAAGTGGCTATGGCGGATTCTTGTGAACAAAAACCTACACTGGTGCAATGTCGAGGGGTTGTAGTATAATTTCGTAAGTGTTCACGGTGGCATATTTTACATGACCGACCAGCAGATGTTCGAGTATTTGGAAAGATATTTTGGACCTCACGCCTTGATTTGTAGAGACAGTTATGTGGATGATTGGGATGGGTACTCGGTTCATTTTTGGTTAGATACTTCGTGTGGGGAAGGCTTATTAGCAAATTCGTTTCCCTTGGATTTTCGAAGTTGAGTGGAAGGAAGGATGGGTGTAGGACATTTTGAGCGTTTTGGATGGCGGGGGTTATTGGGAGATCATATTGAGAAGTCTGGAGATTGGGGCGTTGAGAAATTTGAGACTTTTGGTTGTGCTTCAACTGTTCAGAAGTTGGAGGACTGTGAGGTTCAAAGAATTTGAGAACTTTTGGCAATGCTTCAGTCATTCAGGGCTATCTCAGGGTAAACATATGTCGAAAAGTGGATTCCTAAACCACGAGATGGCTACTCAATCAAATGTGTTTACGATTGGTTGAGATCGGGTAAAGAAAAAATTTGGGGGTTTAAGATATCTATGAAGGTGGAGGAAAGACTTCCCAGTGTGCAAGCTACTAGCCAGAAGGCTACCAAGATTTTGAAGTCTAAAGTCCCCTCGAAGGTCAGAGTCTTCTCTTGGCTGATGTACCAAAACAAACTTCTCACCAAATCATATAGAGCTAAATGGGCGGTGCAGGTGGATACCTGTTACCAGTGTTTAGGAAGGCGGGATGCGACTTACGTGCGGCTGGGATACTGCAAAGAGTATATGTGGTTTTGTAATATTTTATTAACAAAAATGATTTCTATGATATAATACAATGAGAAGCACAAGTTAATCGATGCATGTGCTCAATATTGAATCATTTCTATGTATATATATATATATATATGTATATGTTTAGCTGAATATATATATATATATATATATATGTATGTATATGTTTAGCTGAATATATATATATATTAAATTAAAAGCTTATTTTTTTTTATTAAGTATGCATTTAATTCATTATGTGTACATCATTTTTTATAGAAGTATACTCCATTAATTATATACATACCCATTCCATAACAATTAAAATCTCACATGCATCCCCCCTCTCACGTGTGACATGTAATACCACTACTCACACAACTAACTTGTAAGACCATTCCCACACATCCCTCACATGAATCCCATGTCTAAACAAAACAAAAAAACAAAAGCAAAGCACTGCTAGCTGTTTTGCCAGTTGTTAGGGGGGGGGGGATGAGAGGGTTGAGAGAGAGAGGGGGGACTCCGTGAGAGAATCAGAGAATGAGAGACATAGAGGGAGGGACAAAGAGAGAATCAGAGGAGGGAATGAGAGAGAGAGAGAAATAGAGGGGATGGAATGAGAGAGAGAGAGAGAAATAGAGGGGACGGAATGAGAGAGAGCGAGATAACATACTTGATGAAGAATAAGATCGAAGAAGCCTAGGGTCCTCCATCCTCATTGATGAAGAAGAAGATCGATCGGTCGATGAAGAAGATAACATAGAGATGTTAGAGGAGCGGCCGGCGTGCATCGGATTTTGATTTTTTTTCCTTAGAGTGGAACCGTTTACCCTACAGATCCCGTGCGCCCGCTTAAGCGGGTGCACAAGCGGAGATTGCCCGCATATCCCCACATTTGTCGGCGTGTGGTTCAGTCAGCCGACCGAACCGCTCATGCGGCTGCATGAGCCGCTTTCCTGAACACTGCCTGTTACCCGATGTGTGATGGTCTTGAACAAACAACAAAACATCTCCTTGTGACGTGTCCTATTGCTGCCCAAATTTGGAGGTTGTTACAGGGGCCACGGGCATGTCTATTTCCTTTATATTCCTTTGGGGCATGTGGGAGGTAGGCAAGGAGCAGCTCGGGGTGATCGTAGCCACAAAGCTAAAGCATCACATACATTTGTCCCCACGGTGATTTGAGCAATTTGGTTTTCTCGGAATCAAGTTGTTTTTCGCGGTTCGAGGGTGTACCCATGAACATTTGGAAGATGATTGTATATTTTATTAAGATGTGGGGCACTAGCCTTATGGGGCATCCCAGGTTATGTATGTTAGGGGCAAAATCCTTATTGAGGAATAACTGATGTGAGGTGTTTACTTGACCGGCTATTGGTAGATCTCTCCTCTATTGTGGCTTGGGATCTAGCCCTTTTGGGGTGATGTATTGTAATTTTCCTTATGGGCATATGCTCTGCATATGCTTACCATTTTTGAAGGTCCAAGGCTTTTTGTGGCTCATTTACAAAGACAGAATCATCGCAAGGAGTACTCGGCCAGGTCAATGCAAGGAGCACTTACATCATGTAGGCTATGCGGAGGGGATGTAGAGATGACAACCCACTTGTTATGTGTTTGTCTAGTGATGAAGTTGTGGCGGAGATTACGATATGCAACTGATTTCAAAGGGAGCCTGGTCAATCTTGATGAGCTTTGGAGAGAAGGGAGGAAAGTCAAGCTGAAAGGGGACAGAAGCAAGAGGGCCAAGATTCCCAATCTTTGGTTCCAGAGGTGGTATTGGCTATGGCTCGCTAGAAACAATGCTATCTTCAAAGTAGTGATGCCTATTGTGGAGGGAATTTGGGAAAGCATCCAAAAATTCATAGTGGAATGGGGTAATGTAAGCATCCCATCACCTCTTTAAGCTCAGCTTAAGTCTCAATCATCTTTAGGTAGGCTCTTTGATCATTGGGATAGTGGCTTAGCTGGTTTATAACATATATGCCTCAAAATATCTCAGATCTCCCTTTCTTTTTCTTCATTGATTGTTTAATATGTTATGTCATAGAGTATGCATATTACGTTAGATAATGTTATAATTTTAGCTGCAATTGTTGTATATATTTTGTTGACAAGGCCATGTGCTTTTCATTATATTTTACTGCAAATATTAAAGCCCCATTTAAGACAAGGTAATTAATCAGATAATTCACATCACTTTTCCTGTCTTTGATACTGTCTTTATTTATTAAATCAAAGACCTATATTTGGAGAAATCACTGGAAATTTGTTGTTGCAGGATGGCAAAACTCCCTTGGACATTAGTTTGTGTTATGGGAAAGATTTCAAGTCATATGATCTCGCAAAGCTTTTGAAACTTGTCCCGGCCAATAGGGGTTCTTAATCTGCTTATATATGTATCAGATCCGGGGCTAATGCCATAGCATTCCTGGTATCGCTTGTGTTGAAGACATAAAAGTCATGTAGCTGTGAAGGAATGCCATAGAGGGCACATCATTTGCATGCATCATTAAATTGGCACTTATTGTTTCACTGGAGATTAAGAACACCGGGGTGGGGTAAGGACTGGTTCAACCACCAAGACATACAGGAGCTGCTGAAGAGTGTTTAACATATTTTCAGTGTCAGTTGAAATTAATCTATTGATTGATTGGTGATTTGTAGAACTTACCTTGAGACTAAGCTTCATTTATTAAGCTTCTTTAACTACATTTTCATATTTTTTTCAACTTTAATGGACTGCATGTATGTAGAGCATGCATAACAATACTGGCTCTAAATCTTACAGAAAATGCTGGATGAAGAGACATTTCTAAGCCCTGGATGGATGACGAGTATGGTTATAATCATTGAAAAAGATTGATATTTAGTTGAGTTCAAATGTTCAATCTAAATTTTAGTACATCCGTATTTTCCCATTCAAATGTTCAATCTGAATTTTCGTACGTCCATATTGCAGTTTAGTTTCATGAATTTTCATCACTTGGCCAAACAGTAACTGTATTAAATGCTCAATTTCCAATTAGCAATGTTAAACAAACAGATTTTTGAATTGTTTTCTTAAATGAGCAATAATGTTGCACCATCAGTCATCTGATCAAATTGAAAAACTGGAGTATTTCAGGAGAGGGTATCGTAGTGTCACATTGGTACCTATTCAGAAAATCAATTTAGAGAACTATTTGTGTAACAATTTTATTTGATTCCCTAGATGATTGAATTCCAAGCTATAGTATTTCCATCTTATTGGTGTTGAGGATTCCCTAGACAATGTCATATGGAGTATTACTTGTTGCCTTAATGCTGATCCGGGTATATTTTTATTTTTTTTTATTTTTTTATCTGTCTTATTGTCAAGAAGTTAAATAAATCAGGCTGATGTCCTTAGGCATATGTATATTTGAGGAATAAATAAATACAGGAAAATTATGACTCAAGGGTATTTTATATCCTTGAATAGATTATTTACTTTCTGCTACACTGTTTTGACATAGCCATGTTGCTGGTAAATTTCATTACACGTACACTTGTCACGAGATCATTATATTATTCGAGTATTATTTTGGGATACCTTGCCTTAGCAGATATATATATTGGCTTTTGCTTCTAAACAGCAGACATATGCTTGTGATTTCCTTTGTCTTGCATTCATCTTATTTCCTCAATACAATGGTGAGGCAGGTATAAATGCAGCTGGCAAGATCTGAAAATCAAGTTATATCAATGTGACCAGTCATGTGAACTCAAGTAACTTTAGTGTATCCTTTCCTGAAAGTCTTCAGACAAGGAACAACTCATTCAAAAGACAACAAAATTTAACCCTCCCCCACTCCCCTAGGGAACATAAAATCTCTATTCTTGCAAGTAAACACCAAATTAAATGATGGAGACATTCTAATTATGAATCTTCAGCCAAATTGAAAACCATATGCTACAACATCACGTCGAAAAAAATCTTATTTACGTTAAATAACTATTTTAATGCCTGCATTACTCTCTAGTCTCTGAATATATCTTCCTTTTATTGTGTATGGAATGATATTTACAGTTGATGGATGGACTGACCAAAATCTTCTTTTCTTTGAGGCACAGAGATGTTCTCAAAAGTTGAATATGCTTATCCAATGTTTATAATCAGAAATGTATTATTATTATTGAGCTTATAGTTAAAAATATGTTTTTCCATTTAAAGACTAATATTGTGTGGGGTTCACCGATTGACAACTGACTTTCCAACCATGAAATATTGTGTTCAGGTCCATAAGCTATTAAGCTTACATATAGCTTGGTTTATGCTTATATTTCTCTTAAGCTTTTAAGAAACTGAAGGCCCTTCTTTTGATATAAATGTATTATTAAGGATCCTCATAGTCAAGAATATGTTCTTCCATTTAAAGACTAATATTACTTGTGTGGGGTTCACTGATTGACAACTGAGTTTTCCAACCATGAAATATTGTGTTCAAGTCCATAAGCTATTAAGCTTACATACAGCTAGGTTTATGCTTATATTTCTGTAAGGCTTTTAAAAAACTGAAGGTCCTTCTTTACATATAAATGTATTATAGTCAAGAATATGTTATTCCATTTAAAGACTACATATTACTTATGTGGGGTTCACTGATTGACAACTGAGTTTCCAACCATGAAAATTGGGTTTAAGTCATAAGCTATTAAGCTTATATACAACTTGGCTTATGCTTGAGCATTGTTACACCCAGTATTGTACTTCAATCTGCAGCCTTATAAATTATGATAGAATAATATATACTACGCTATTATAGTGAATGGATAACTATCATAATGTATAACGTAATATTTTTTTAAACGAAAAAATATACTATAGAATTTCAGTATATATTTCATTTCATTTAACAACATATACTTCAGTGGGAGAGTGTATGATTAAAAAACAAAAACCGGTGTGGACTATAATTGGGGGGCTGCACAACAGCATGAACTTGCTTCTTTTGAAACATTATGAGGCCTTAGTCATACTTCTTGTTTAATTCCACTTTGTTAAACCTTCCTATTTTTCTCTTGCCAGTTAGAAAATTGAATTGAATAATCAATTTTTTTTCCCCATCAGATCGCATCTTATTCCCTACTCTGTTTAAATCCTAATAATGTATCATAAACGTTGGATTTATTAACAGAAGGACAAACACTAGTAATACTTGGTTTAAGTCTGTTCATGCTATGTGCTGATTAAATCACAGGACCAATGTCAGAATTGTTGTGCTAAAAGTTTCTGTCTTTCCCATGATGAATGAATGAATGTTCCATGAAACCCCCTAGTGAATAAAAACAGAATAGGCTTGAACACTTCTGGTGTAAGCCAGGACTGGCTCCCTTGCATATCCAGCCATGAAATTGATCAGAGTAGGAAAATACAATGCCCTGTGATGTACTGTTATATGTGTGGTTGGTACTGTGTAACACAAATACAATTAGGGCGACATGTGATTCGGCCGTGCCCCACAAAATACAGCATAATTATTGTGTACGTATAATGTACCTTGTCCATTCTGAGGATTACATTCTGTTTAGGAATATGATGCTCTATCAATAGAAAATCAACGTATTAAATCGAAGAATAATAAATAGTTATATGACATTATTTTGTGATGGATCTTACTTTTAGAGTAATTTTTAGTCACATTCTTAATACACTTTAAGATACTCTTTGGCTGTCATATGATGATATAAACCTAAAATGATATTTTAATATCACTTGAGAATTGACATGTTGGGAATATCTATGAGTTTTTTATCTTAAAAAAGTAATTTAAATTGTCTACTTGAGTGAGGGGGTCCATAGACCAAATGAAGTTTTATACTGTGAAACTTGAAATAGAACTGATTCTTTTAGATGTGCAATTCTGTTCTTTCTTTCATTATGTGGGTCTTTTCCTTAGTACCATGAAATTTTGGAAAGAGGCAAGGTAAGTGTAAAAAAGGATATAGATTGCTTTGCCCAGAACTAGTAATTAAAAGAAAAAAACATTTGTTAGATTTATTAATTAGCAATAATACATGCCATGATCTTCATTCTTTCCTTTGTGTAGCCAATAATATAAGCCTCAATAAATTCTGACAGTTAAATATTGTTTCTCTTCATTGTAGATCTTGATGATTATTCTAAAGACTGTTTATCTCGTCAGTATAGATCTTGATAATTATTTTAAAGAGGGATTGAAATTACTTGAGGGTTTATCATGTTAGTGGATTAAAAAAAAACTCTTCCATGTTTTTATTTTAAAAAATATTTGACTTAATACTCTTCACACACATCTCAAAAAATGTAACATCATATCTCACATATATTTTCAAACAAATGACTAATTAAAAAAGTTATAAATTCATATTCAACTTTTATATATAAAAAAAAACTTTTATCTAAAACTCATCTTCAATTTATTTAATGTGATTCCAACAAAAAATACGACTCCTACGCTTTAGTAGAACAAAAAATGACAACCAAATAGTTATTCTGCATATATGGTTATCCATCTCCATATAACTATTATGGGTAAATATCTGTATGATGATTCCTATTGGGCAAATGAAGCTTAGTGAAACTTCAGATGGATTGAAAACCAATCTATTCTATGAGATGGGCAACTCTATTGTTTCTTCATTGCATCTACTCAACCAAGAAGTCATTTGTTTTCCCTTCCATTGACCATTGGTACCATGAAAGAAATGAAATGGAAATGATAAATGGAGATATGAGAAAGGTAGACCTCTCCGTAGCTACTCTATGTTTTAGGATGTACCAAAGCCTCTTTCACAAGACTATGCAACAGAGTCAAGGTAAAAACTGCAAGGTGAAAACCAATTTGGTTTCATTTTAAGACATAGTAAGACTAGCAGAATCTGAGGAGATATATGGAGCCAACTAGTGGGGGCATGGTGGATGACTCACATACAAGTAGAGGCTAAAAAATTAAAGCAAGTTTGGCAATGAAAGAGAAGTTTCAACTTTGGTGGGGAAACAGAACAAAAAAAAGGCCCCAGTCTTTGGATGCATATGCTAATTGCAAAGTGACAAAAACAAACCTAGACAATAAAATAATTGGATAAAAATCTATGAATAATGCATCCTTTACATATAACACATCAAAATAACATATACATGTTTTGTTTGGTATATCTTTCATTGGAGCTTGACGAGACTTTGTGTCTAATCTCATGATGTATAGCATTGATTTCAAACAGTGGACTTAGAAAACATGCCACCTTTTGTTATGACAGTGCACCTACAATGGAGGAACCCTTGGAGCATTGAACATATACTTGCTATAGTTTTTATTTGCCTGCACATGGTTTGGTGTGTACTGTTTCCCCACTCAATAACTTTAGTGGGTAGATAGGGGAGACTATGGATATCCATAGTCAGTGATGGTTTATATCTCAAAATTAGAAATGAAATCAATGTTTTCTATTCTCTTATCTTCATTTTGTTTTAGTTGAAAATTTGAAACTGTAGTAATACTTTTATGATTATATGGGAGAAAATGATGATTTTTCAATATATTAAAATTCTCTTCTATTTGGGGCACTACTCTTTGAACTCTGTTTTTTCTTCTTCTTCTTCTTTGTGTTCTTGCTTTTCCTTTTCCTCTATGTAACCTCTTTCAGACCTTGTATGGTGTCTTCAAATAATACAATCGGATAGCTATGGTCTATCATTGCCTAAAAAAATTGTTTTAGTTAGTATTTTTCTGTTCTTTATCATTGTTTTTTCCCATCATACATGACAAATAAGCCTTGATAAGGCTTGTTAGTCCAAAGAACCCTTTGTTTTTTAAACATAAAATCTTATAATTATATTTTGATTGATTAATATACACTCAGATAATAAATTTATGGGAAAAAATGAAGTTGTTTATTCACCATTATTCATGTCAATGGATTATTAACCATGTAGCAGTTACACACACACATCCAAAACATATCACATGTCTTATTTCTCACACAATCTTAACGCTCATATATTTTCAGACACAAAACAACTATTATAAGATTAAAACTACCATTTAGGTAGTTATAAACTTTTGTCTTTAATTTATTCAAGATTAATCAAACAATAAAAAGATAGATTTTTTCTTCTTCTAATTTCTAATTTAAATTAAAAAAAAGACAATCATATAAAAAAACCTCTTTTACTGTTCAGATAATCATCTCATGTCCTAGTACAACTATCTATAAGCTTTTCAAATAGGGGACCCTAGAAATTTGTTCACTGATTGCTAATGATCCATATTTAGTTTGGTCAGTTGAACCTTTCTAATAACTTCTACCACCTCTTTAATATAAAGATTGATCACAAGCTTACCCCATACAATCCAACAAGATTTTAGAGACACTTCCATATTTCCTTAGAATTGCAAAGGGTATCTCTAAATCCACCAAACTATAATCTCCATTTGGGTTATATAGCTTTTAATAATTTGTTGTTCAAAGAAAGATGCATAGATCAATTCAGTTTATTTTTGTTCATCTATGGGTTCATCTCCTGTTAGTGTGCATGTCATATAGAATTGGATTAGAATATAACTTGTTGCTGAGTCATGTGTATATATGGGTTATTTGCCAACACCTCTAATTAAGTATTATATATATAGGTAGCCATCTTTTGTGGAATGAAAAACTTCAACAAAGATGTATAGAGAAGTCATTTCTTAGTTAGTTACGAGGAACATGATTCATGAGAAACCAACACCTCTAATTTTTGGTAAGGAATAAAAACCAATTCTATTCTTTTTCTACTAATCAACAAAATGAGATTAGATGCATGTAAAAGATAAAGATAATGTTATAGATCGATAGTCCCGTGTGCGGCTCGTATGTTTACTTTTTTGAAAGATATATATGTGGGAATTTTGCATTTATACCCTTGTTAAATCTCTATTTTTGTATTATATTCATTTTAAAAAAGCTAATTGCATCTACACCCCTAATATGCCCCTGAGGTTAAGTTTTGTCGGATGAGAATGGAATATACCGGAAATATTCCATTAACGGCGTTAAGTGTGAGATGAATTGACCAAACTACCCTTATAATTGTTGGGGCTTTAAAAATTGCATTTGTAGCCCTATATTTGTTTAAAATTGCATCTATGCCCCTGTGTTCATCTGCTGCTTATTAAACCCCTTTTTTCAACCTCCAGACCCGCTGAATCATTTTTTTTTCATTTTCTTCTTCAACAGTAGATTGAAAAGGCTAAACTGGATGTCAGCCCCATACAAGAAAACAAAATATATCAATATCTAGCTGAATTTTTCATGTTAAAAACCTTTCAATTATTGAAAAAACAAAAATAGATGGTATTTATTTGTGTTTCCCTGACATATTTCATTTTTCATAAAAAAAACACGACCAACAAACATTATCTCAATCATATAACCCACTAAGAATACCAGAAAATAAGACAATCATCCTAACTATCATAATGAAAAAGGAAATTAAAAATGATTGGCAAAATCATTATGTCAAATGATCCTCAACATGTAGAATAGGCATCAATTAGTAGAATTCACCACATGGAGACAAAAACATTAATTGATTGTAAGGTGAGCAAAAGTCAAAAGCCACAAATTTTATTTCAGTGTTGAGATTCCATGAAAAAAAATCGAAAGCAATAATCTCTAGTTAGCATAATGGAAACCATATTAAACTCAACAATGACCGACTCCAGGTTGATAGAAGAACCAAATAGAAAAATTTTATACTTTCTAGATAAATTTGTTTTGTTTAAACAACTACCTTGATGTTAAACATTACTTTCACAAAGGTTTCAAGGAAAGTGGAAAAGATAAATTCATCAACTCAATGACCCTTGAGTAAACCAAGGATGATGATCAAACAAGACAGAAACAGAGAATGTACAAACAAATAAACAATAAGATGGCTTCCAAGTTTCAACAATTCAATTTGGATTTGGATTGAGCATGATTTGTGATCCACTTAGGTCTGAACAACATATAATTATCAATTTCTTGGTCCATGTCAATTCTATCACTTTAGGTGAACATCCCAAAATCATTCACCAAAAAAATTCAATTCCAGTAATGCAAACTCATTCAAATTGGTCTGTATCAAGTTTTATATTTAACCAAACTTTATAATTGAAATAAAATGTTTAAATACGGTAAACAAACATAAGATACATATGCCTTGAAGACTTTTTATTTTGTGTTTATTATTTAGTCTGGAGGGGATTTCTTGCATTTTCAAAACAAATCTCTAAGGTCAAGAAACCATGGTAGAGAGAACTCAAGTTTAAGCAGAACCTTTTGCTAAAGAATCATTTTATACATTTAACATAAAAACAAGGAATTGTCAGTGTAAAATACACATGGTACTTGAAATTTTCAGGCTATCACTGTTATATATGTGCAAAAATAATTTATTACACCATTGACATCAATAGCTTACATGTGTATAAGGAATTTCTTTTGTGTTAATGCTTGATGTTGGGTGGAATGCTATCCAAAAACTAACAAATCGGCAAGGCCATTGTCTTTTACATTGATGTTCTTGTTTCACTAACAATAAAATTAATGAATGACTTGGAGCAAATGTTTTTCGGCTTACTTGACTAAACAAGAACAACACGCTGATCATGGAGCTGCTCAATAATCATATCACAAATGGTGCTCTTCCTTGCAGCCACACCACTAGCAACTCCTGCATAAAAATTTGATTACCAAATCAAAGAATGATCTTTTGTAGATTAAATTGTAAAGAATTGATTCATTAACTTAGCCCATAATAAATAAAATTTATAAAACTATTTTAAAATTCTAACCAATGGCAAAAGGCTGCCTATTCACATTATCAGCTGTTGAGGTCATTGGCTGCTCCATTTCAAATTTCCTTGGTGTCAAGCCATCCAAACTTGAATGCGTGCACATGACAGCCATCAAATCTAATCATCTACATAAGAAAATTCTTAACTTGGAAAAACAAAAACCCCACCATGGATTGAAATCAATGCACATTCAAAACCCTTTCAATGATCTACAAAGATTAACCACAACAATTACACTATACAAACACTCTCCATCAGATAAAGCTCCACTTTTTATCACATCTAATGAACCCACATTGAAATGCCAATCAAATCTCGATCAAATCAATCCAAATCAAACAATATTTTATTAAAAACCCCGTTAAGAAAAGCCATTTCACATCAAAAACAGATCTTGGAAATATAAGTAAGATCCAAACAACATTGCTTTCGTTTTTCATCTGATTTTAGGGTTAGGGTTTTCGAGAGAAAGATTTTCGTGGGGAAAAGAGAGGTTGTGAGAGGGATATGAAATTTGGGATTTTAGGGTTAGGTTTAGTAAGGGTAAAGTGGACATTGCATTGGGCAAGGTTAGGCAAATAACTGTGGTTAGTTCAGTTAGGGTACCAGAGACAAACGGAAGAGCATAGTTGCAATACAAAATAATTTTCGAGGGGTATAGAAGCAATTAGCTTTTTAAGGAGGTATAACGCTAAAATATGGATTTAATTAGGGTATAAATGCAAATGTCCCTATATATATTTCATGCATATGATGTATGTACTTTCATATAAATAAATTATGTTTCAATGAAAGTACATATTTATTTTCACTAAAAAAATGATAAAAAAACAATATTTTTGGAACTTTTTTTTTTATCATTTTTTTAACAACATAGGATTATATATAATATTGCAAATACATATTACATGTAACAAAGTCCAAAGGATAATATTTTAAGCAATTCCATATCTAGTTTTATCTAATTTTCCAACATTCATTTATAAATTGCATTCATTTATAAATTGCCTAGATTCCTTTCCCATTAATGCATATATCCCAAATGATGAGAAATGATATTAAAAATAGGACATGCTCTAGTTTGTTATTTCTAAAGTAAGGAATTTGTTACACTCAAATTCTATTTTCTGTCTTAAATGCAATCCGCATATGTAACTTTTTAAAACAATTGTGTAATTCATCTAATGAATTACGTATTATGTTCAAATATGAAATATATATATTCTAATTAATTGAATGAACTCATTTATAGAACATATAAAAAAACCATATACCTTATTACAATAAGTATAAGTAATTTATAAAGAATATGTGACTGCAAATAAAGTGTAAAAAGAATTGAGTAACAATGCCTTTGAAACAAAGGATGGGGATTGCTTAGATGGTCCAAATGTAGGATAAATATGAGAAATACTCACTTCACAGGCAAAGTCATGGATTATTTCATGTATTGCAAGACATGGATCTATAACAAGTTCCATAAAGTGGAAAATGCTGAATGAACTTTATAAAACCAACTTTGTATGTGGTGTATGTGTGCGTGAGTTATAGATTCCAAAATGCCTTGTGTCTGGCTGTCCACAAGTTGCATAATTTACCCACCAAGTGCCAGTAAATTTTTTAAGCATATTATCTTATAATAACAAGGACATTTGGACTGTACATTGGTTGTGATGAGACATTCAGGTTTCCCAAAGTGGTAGTCAAATCATGGGTAACTGTGTGTGACTGAGATTATTATTAAAAGAAAATATATAATAATGATTTTGGCTGGTTTTAATTTAAGACCCACTTGTTTGGCACTCCATTTCCCTGGTTGAAATAGCATTCAACAGTAAGCTTTTGAACATCTGTTTTTTAAGACTTGGAAGAAGATGGACTTTTTTTCCCCTTCTTTGCTTAGCATCCAAATTCTGTAATCATTTTTTTTAATGGAGGACTAATATATAGATTATTAGACCAGACCAAAACCTGAGATCACACACTGAATATACATGTATACAACTCAGTACCACTAACTATATGATTTTACTATCACATTGCCTTCACCCTGGACTCCTTCCCACTAGGGATGGTTGTCACCTAAACTAAGGCTCCGTTTGGAAACACAGATTGAAAAGTAGATTTTGGAATAAAGCTGCTTTTTAAGATGATTTTAGACTTTGATTTTTTGGATTTTTTTTTTAATTCAGGAATCAATATTTGGAAGGAATTTAATGTTTGGTAGAAAAAGTTGCTTTTCATCAAAAAATCGTTCCGACCAAAAATCGTTCTTTTTGAGATTTTAAAAACACGGATTTCGTAGAGAAATTAAAAGGAATCCAGCTTTTGATTCCGCCGGAATCCGACCCGTTTGGTTGCGCGTTTGGACGGAATCCGCTTTTTGAAAAAGCGGAATCCGCCCAACGCGGAACCAAACGGGGCCTAAGTTTCAAAAATACCCTATGTTTGTTAATGTTATCATTCATTGCTTGTTTTGTTGGTACAAGCTATTTCATTCCAACTCATCAAATAAATAAATAAATATTTTAAAATACTCATTTGGAACAATCTGAAAAATGATTCCAAACGAGACCTAATTCAGTAGAGGCCTATGGAACTAATACTATGCATACATAATATCTTATTTAATTTGTTTGTTAGAATTTCTCAATCAGCTTTTCAACTTCAAGATGCATCATGAAAGTGAACATTTTTCTATAGGAAATATTTTTTCTGGAGTTTTTGAAAATTATTTTTAGACAAGGCAGAGGCACGTGGTTATTTTAAAATTCTATCTATTATGAACATGTTGTGTTATGTCTCATTTGATAATTTTAAATAAATCATGATAATTATATTTAAAAAGAAACACATTTGGTTCATTCTTGTTTATTCATTTAAAATTATAACTATATTATAATAAATTAAATATAAAAGACAAAAAAAAATCTAAACAAAACAAATAGAAATCAAACAAAGAATTACCCAATCATGTTCTCTCCTTGTATAACTACATTATAATTTTTTGGGCGTTATCTGCAATAAAAGAGGGAATACCAATTAGTCTATATAAAACTTAATTCAATATCTCCCATAAAAACATTTCTTAATACACATGGATAGATATATCCGACACGTAGCATTATTTGTAACTTTGTATAAAAGTCCCTCCATATTCTACAAGTACTAAAATGGTTTAGAAAGGATGAAGGAGGGAGTTTTATGTAAATTACCACTTTGTGCCAGTCATATGTCATCGACTGCTGGACAATGTTTTTTTCTGAATTTATTTATAACTGGCATCAGTTTGACTGTAAGGGGCATTTTAGTAATTTAGGGTCACATATGGTTCCCTTTTTAGAAAAACAAATATTTGGAGTCAGAGTCACAGCCCACCAAACTTTGGCGGGAAAAGCATTACATGGGTATCCCTGTAATTCCTCATGTATTCCTGTTTGTTTTTATAGCTTGTCTTTTAAACATTATTTATGCTTATCCAGATAAATTATTTTTTTGGTTATTGGTTTCATTGATATTTATGTAATTATGTTGATGTTATAGTTGTATAAAAATATTCTTTTAAGTGCTAGTTAATGTGGTATAATACATTATATACAAATGTGTGATGAAAAGAGCTTAGAATTATGGGAGCATGAATGAGCTTTCCTATTTAGCATTTAATGGAATAGAACAAGAACCATTGAAGCTTTTAAGATACAAACATATAAAAAAAACAAGCACAAAAGTCAAATATATACCAACTTGAACTTGAATTGGAAAAAAGTTAGGCTTATGTAGCGTTGGATAACGGGATCACAAAACTGATTTTCTGCAATCGTTGAGTTTAAAACTGATTTTGCAGGAAGCTGTCTCCCCCAATTTTCTCAAATCGTAGCTTTTGAGCACTATTTACCTGAAATATGTTTGTAGGAAGCTGTGATTGTAAAACTGTTTAGTTGCGCAATTATGGAATCAACTTCATGCAATCGCAAAAGCTACACAATCGCGCAATCAAACGCTGCCTTAGTCCTTTTTCACCCTTATTTGTAGTTCACACATTTTGGTTTTTTTAATCGTATATTTTGTTAATTAAAATAAATTTTTTATAAAATAAAGTGCATACTTGTATGCAATATTTAAAAAATCAAATTGTTCATTAAAACACAAAATTAAAAAGTTAAGAGAATCACCGCTTCAATCATTGGATTAACAAGATTTAATTTCTCACATCATCCTAACATAATAAATACATTATAATATTTTAAATACACAAATAAATAAAAAAAGAATAATCAAATCTTTATATAAATATCAAATTTATATCTTATTATTTTTGAAACATTACTTACATTATAGCATGATTTCATTGTATAAAATTTAAATTTTCTTTTTGACAAAAAAAATTGATCCAGTAACTAATCACATTTTCAGTAAATAAAGAACTGACTAGTTTAATCAACCCAATTGGTTTTCATAACCATCAATTTAACCAATGGGTTAATTGATTTTTACCGGTTCTTAAACCATCCGAATTCAAGAGTAAATTGAATTAGAATTCAAACCGTGTAAAATGTTCAACTACTTCAACTAATAATTAGTCAGGTTAAATTTTAAAACATTGCTTTTATATATATTTATATTTTTATATTTATTAACACAATATAAATTGATATAACAAAAATATATATTGGGTTATACAATCAATGAGGGTATCAACTCCCCCTGAGCAATCCATTGATTCTTTTCAGAAGAAAATTCTACCAAAAAACGTCATATCGCTAATATCACCGGAGGTGACCCCATCGATTTCCCATATTTATAAAACAACAATACCACCCAAACAGAGCAACATCGGATAGAGACCGAGAGAGAGAGAGAGTGACAGACCCCCCATTCATCACTTCCACTTCAAATCCAAAACCCAATCCGGACCGTCCGATCGTCCCTTTCAACGGCCGAGATGCCTCCCCACGCTTGACCCCCTCCCACTCTTCGACGATGATGTCCCTGGCTTTCTCGCCGGAGCTCCTCTGCGGGGAGGACTCCCGATCGTTCGCCGGAGATGCTCCGGATCCGCCGCCGTACGTGGCGGAGGAGTTGGAGTTTCCGGCGGACTCCGAGGAATCGATGGCGGGTTTCGTTGAGTCGGAGAGGGTCCACTCGCCCGGGTCCGATTACCCGGCCCGGTTCATGTCACTGTCCCTCGACGCCTCCGCCCGCGACGGCGCCGTCTCTTGGATCCTCAAAGTGAGTCGCCGCGCACGCACGATACACGTGCCGTTGGTGCTCTTTCTTTTTGGATTTTTTTCATATAAATCTTTCGAAATCATGTATTTATGCGGATGATATATTGAAATTTTTTTTTTGGGAGGAGTTTCGTGTAAAACGGTTTCTTTGTTTAGGAGAAAAATGCATATAGCCCTCTCAAAAGTTGGGAATATCCATATCGACCCTTGTTCTTTTGAAAATCCACATCACCATGACTTTAATTGATATAACCTCTGTCGTCAACAGTTTGAACTGAGGTGTAGTTAAGTTATTCACGTATGATTAGATTTTCATATTACCCCCATCTATTTCTCCCCAAACCATCCACATCTTTCACCCAAGCCAATTTTTTTTTTATCAAAACAAATTGAATGCTCTCTCCACAACAGTCTTCCACAATCTTAATGGTCGAAAATAGGACCACGGGAGGAAGAAGACTCTTATTCAGTGATTTTATTAATAAGCAGATATATTTTGGTCATTTATCCTGATATTTTTGAATTTTTTTTAATATCTGAATATGTATTTCCATGTTGTCATCAAGTCACGAAATATTAGACAATAGTTAATTGAGGGGCTATACTTAACCATGATAAAAAACAAGGTATTATATAATTTTTAAGAAAAATAAAAAGTCGATATAGATATTCACAATATTCGAGGGGCTATATGCATTTTATTTATTTATAAGGTTTTTAATTATGAATTTAAGAGTTGTTGAGGGTGTATTTGCAAATACTATTTGCTTGCGAGCTTTTATTGACTGATGATCTGATATTGTTACACCAGGTGCAGGCGTACTATGGGTTTAGGCCATTGACGGCGTATCTCGCCGTCAATTATATGGATCGGTTCCTCGCCTCCCATCGTCTGCCGGTACGGACTCCGTCGCCGTTAGATTTAACGGAAGCTCCTCAGTTTCTGTTGTCTTTTTTTTCCCTTCATTTTATTACAAGCGTCTGATGAGTGGAGGTCGTGATTTCAAAATTTTGGATAGATTTGGACGGTGATGGTGGTGGTGGGGTCCACGGTGGGATTCATTGTGACCCGCTTGATCATGTCTGCTTTTCACTTTTAAACTAATACGAGTTTATGTTATATAATTTGTACGCTCTCTTATAATAACAAAACATATGAAAATATGTATTTAATTCATTTTTATTTTTTTTTGTTGAAAAAATATATATATTTAAAAAAAAATCGCACAAAGGAATGAATAAGAATCAGTTTTTTTGTCATATGCAATTTATTTCTAAACAATAGTACAAATAGTTTGTACACAATACATGCATTCTTTGTTCTTTAAAATATAATGTCCCGCAAATAGTGATGCTTGAAATTCAAGAAAAATAAGATGAAATATAAAAAAATTGACATGTTTCTACTAATTAAAAATGATAATTTCTTTTCATGTTTCTTATGAAATTGAATATTGAACTCTACTACTCTTGAGAAAATGACCAAATCTTTATCAAAATAAAATTGAATTTCCTTTCATTACTTTGACTTATATTGTGTCAGTGTGTCACTTTATTGCATTTTCATGCACATGAATAAGAATATTATTTGTACCATCATTCAATGAATATTAAATCTAATTTAGCATATAAGCATATATATTAAACTTTGTGTGATTTCAATGACAGGAAGCGAACGGGTGGCCATTGCAACTATTATCCGTGGCCTGTGTATCACTGGCTGCAAAGATGGAAGAAACCATGGTCCCATCTCTTCTTGATCTCCAGGCAATCCATCCATCCCATCCACATCTTGTGTTTCATAGCATTTAAACAACACCATCATCAACTATAGTCATCCAGCGATATATATACTTCATCAGACATTAAAACATATGTGGACTGCTCGTGAGACCCCGTCCTTAACATTATTATATCATAAAATCCATGTGCGCGCGCAGGTTGAGGGCGCGAGGTTCATATTCGAGCCGCGAACGATACGGCGCATGGAGCTCCTCCTCCTCACCGCCCTCAATTGGAGACTCCGATCCATCACGCCATTCACCTTCGTCGATTTCTTCGCTCACAAGATCGGCAGTGATGGGTGCCTCCGCTACCTGGTCTCGCGCGCATCGCAGATCGTTCTGTTGACGATTCTAGGTAACACGCGCGCGCGCGCGCGCAAATGCATTCATGTTGCGTGCGTGAGAGGAAATGTATTTTGTGTGTCAGTGTCTGATGCGCATCAATAACATTTGCTTCTCAGAGATTGAGTTCCTGAACTACTGCCCGTCCGCAGTGGCCGCGGCGGCTGTGATCTGCGCCGCCGATGGTGTTAGAGATTTGCCTTTCATCACTCCGGTGACCGCGACGTCGTGGTGCGTTGGGCTGACTGAAGTAAGTCATGGAGCTCAGACATTCAGTCATTCTTGTGATCAATTCTGCTGGCCTAATTAATTGAGTATATATATTTGATTAGAAAAAAATATAATAATGCTGCATTTAATTCATTCAAATATATGTATTTCATTTGATGAATATCATGTTTCTAGCATTTTTATTACGTTTATATCTTTCAAATGAATGCAAACACATATTAAGTAAAATTGAGGTTTAAATTAAGACCGATTTTATCAACGTCTTGTATGGAAAACTTTTTCACTCTATGTTTACTTTTGATGACAAGAAGGATCAGCTTTACTTTTAACCTTAACTTTCACTATAACACATGTATGCATTGCATTTAAATGAAATCGTGTATCATTTAAATGAAGTCATTTTTTAAAACTTTTTGATGTAAAAATAGGTTAAAAGTGTGGATGATTAGAACTTTATCATGTTCAACATTGTCATACATACATTTTTGTAGTTCGATTTCAAAAATAAAATCGCAATAACAATATATACATTTTTTTAAAACACTGTCATACATTCAATAGATGCCACTCCAAATTTATTCTTTTATTGGATGTAGGAGAGCATCTCCAGCTGCTACCAGCTTATGCAAGAACTAGTGCTTGAAACCAAGGCTCCCAGAGTATCACCAATGATCTACAGAGTAGTACCCAACAATGGCTTCATTGAATCTGGTTCTTCTTCAACATCATCATCAACATCATCACTATCAAACAAGAGGAGGAAGTTGAACAACTTCTCATGGGCAAGTGATGATCAGGAGGAGGGATGAATGAGTGTGTTTTATATAAATAAGGTCTTTTTAGGCTATTGGGTTTGTGCAGATTCCTCAGTATTTTTTCCTAGAGGATTTGTGTTTTGGGAGGTCAGGAATTTGACAGGGGAATTTGAGAATATTTTTCTCAACTTCTTCTGTTTTTTTTTTTTTTTTTTTTTTTTTTAAGGCATTGCTCTTGGTTAGTGATGTGATGAGGTCCTTGAAGATTCCCAAGGAGGGGAATTCTTTTTTATTTATTTATTTATTTATTATTGTTTTTATTAGGAGAGATAAAAAGAGAGAGAGAGAGATTGTGATGGGATTGGTCATAAAGTTTGGGAATCAAAGAGAAAGCAGTGATTGATGCATGAATGGGTCAGCAGGGGTTTTGTACTGAAAAAATAAGAAGTGATGGTTTTGGCTCACTCATTCATTTCTCCCCCATCTTTGTATTTGTTTTGTATTTCTGTTTTTATGAATTTATTATTTTAAAATAGAGAGAGCAATGAGTGGTGTGTAACACACGTGGGGTGGAAAACTCACACGTGTATGGTTTGTAATTTTTTTTTCTTCTGTCTGAAACTGGGGAAAGGAAGGCCCCACTCCTTTTCTAATTGGCCTGATTTTGGCTTTACAATACATTAGGTCATTGAAGGCCCCTTTTATTTTAGTGCCTTGGCTATAATTTGTAATCTCTGCTTCAAATAATTCTATCATAGTTTTGTGTATTGCATTCTATTAAGTCTTTATTTTATTTATTTTATGCTCTTTTACTTTGCATTTTGAATGAGCAATGACAATGCTGAATGGAATATTTAATTTTAAAAATGTTTTTAAAGATGTAGAATTATTATAGGATTGCCACATCAGTTGATAATTAGGATTTGAAAGAAAAAGATTTATTAACACAAAAATACAAATCTTATGTACTTGATTGATTTCTGTTAATCTTAAAAATGACAACCCTCATATTAAAATTGATAGGATGGCAAGTATTGTTGATCCATTTAGCTTGGGTCATTAAATTAGTCAAATATTTGAGCTTGGTTTATTTGTTTCGCATTTAAAGGCAACAAATAAAGCCTCTATTTTCTTACATTATCCCTCTAAGAATTCTCTCTCTCTCTCTCTCTCTCTCTCTCGCGTGCGCTCCTTCAAAATTCAATTCATTTTATAGTTCAAAATGCAGACCGTACTTATTTTCATTGTTTTAAAAATTATATATATCTCATCTAATTAAATATGCTCTTTTATATTTAAAAATCAAATATATATTCTGTTAAATTGTATGATATTATTTATAAAAAATATAAAAAAATTTCAACGATGTATATACTTTGTTATAATAAATAAAATGGATCAACGATATATATGAGACCATATAAAAGTGTTGAGCGTAACAAATGCTAGACACAAAATATATATTGTGAAAAAGCCTGTGTATCATCACTTATTCAGGGCGCTGTTATACTCAATCCTTTTTTAGTCTTAAATACAATATTATAATAACTCTTTAGCCATCCAACAACCATTCAACGAGGCATATATCTCTTTAGCCATCCCATATACACGCCGCCCTTTATGGAATGGATAATGTTAATTAGGTATAGCCTCAAATATAGTTTTCACATGTTTTAATTTTTTTTAAATAATAAACACTATCTAACGAGATAAATATTGTTTTATTTTAAATTGAATGAACTCATTTTTAATAAATATAAAAAATCTAACGTTATATATATATATATATATATATATATATATATATATATATATACCCGAGTGATAGCGTGCGGTCGGTGCGGATCCGACGTGCATCGTCCGATCGCGGGTTCATCGCATCCAACGGTTGATGTGAATCGCACTCGACCGTCTGATGCGATGGACCCGCGATGGACACATGATCGACGGCCCGTGGTCGACGCCGCATGACCGCACCGATCGTACCTAATCACTCCTCTATATATATATATATGGTCGCGATTACGTGCGGTATGCGGTCGGTGCGGTTTACGACGTGGGCCGTCCGATCGCGGGTCCATCGCATCTAACGGTCGACGTGAATCGCACCCGACCGTCCGATGCGATGGACCCGTGATCGACGGCCCGTGATCGCGCACTGCACCGACCGTAAACCGCACCTAATCGGCTCCCTATATATATATATACATATATGGGAACCGATTACGTGCGGTGTGCGGTCGGTGCGGTGCGCGATCACGGGCCGTCGATCACGGGTCCATTGCATCGGACGGTCGGGTGCGATTCACGTCGACCGTTGGATGCGATGGACCCGCGATCGGACGGCCCACGTCGCGCACCGCACGAACCGCACACCGCACCTAATCGTCGGCATATATATATATATATATATATATATATAAAACTGTTTTTTATATTATAAAAATAATTGTATGAAAAAGTGTTAAGATTATACATGCATGGGGGTATTAGATGCACAGAATACATGTGTAGTAGTACATTGACCACACTGAAAGGGATCCATGGTGGTGTCACGTGACAAATATAAAACGCTCGAACTCCCAAAAACTTTTTCAGACTTGCACACACACACACTCAGCAGCAGCTTTTGCTGCTTGTATTATTACATATTTATGTCTTTTAATGGCAAACTTTCTCTGTCTCGTCCTCTCCTCCTTGTTCTTTGAATGGGAAATTGCTTGGAATAAAGACATGACTTCAATTAACATCTTTAATTTGCTTTCCCAGGTCACTTCGTATCAATGCAGAATATGTTCCACATCTTTCACATCTTTTTGGACGTGCGTTTGGTGTTTGGACTCATATATATGCATATGAGTAGTACTATGATGTTAAAACTGTCAATTCCATGCTAAACTTTCATCAGTGTATTAATGAAGTTTCTATGCATTTTGGATGTACATATATAAAAAAAAAATTTGAGATTATTTTAGTATATGTTTTTGATAAATCCTGAAATAGTTATGATATTAAAAGGGAAAAGTCCATAAAACCCTCCTGTAAACTACTTGAAATCTATATCCCTTTGAAAACATCTATGTAAATCTAAATAGACCCCTTAAATTTTTGTTGACAGACGAGGAATATTATGCGTATATTTTGTTTAGTTAACTTTGATTGAAAACACAATATACCAAACATCATCTGCAATATGTTAAAAATGCACCTTCCTTGTTCCCTAGCATCTCGCAGAAAACGTCGTTCTTATCTAAAAGCTGGCTGAATCTAGGTGTGGAGTTTACTAGGGGGCTTTAGTTGGAATCTAAGGAATGAAGAGCAAATCTGTTTCTGGACGGATATAATTGGTGCGGTGAAGTTCCTTTCAAGGTACAGTTCCCTACACCTTTTTTTTTATCATGGCTGAAACTAAGGAGGAGAGGGTCTGTGAAGCATGGCAAAATAGTGGCGTGGGAGGGGCTTGGCATCTAAACTTGCGGAGATTTGCGGAAGACAGGTAGGTCTCTGAATTCGTGACCCTGATACACTGCCTTCCGGAACAAGGGCCCATGCCTGAGAGGGTGGATACCTTGATGTGGGGCGCTCCGCCTCAGGTCAACTTCTCTATCAAGTAGGGTTACACATGGTGATCGAGATCTTTGAGTGGTAACCCGTGCATGGCTTACCGCGTCCCGATGATTTGGAGTTGGAAGATACCGTGTAAAATCAAGATCTTCCTTTGGCTCACACTCTAGGGAAAAATCTTAACCAAAGTATACCCCGCACAAGGGCGCCTAGAGGCATCGACTGACTGTGACTTATGTGGAACAACCCCTGAGTCGATTAAGCATCTACTCCTTAACTACCCATTCACGGCCAGCTTCTGGGGACGTGTTCAGGTGGCAGCGGGGATGTCATGCCAATTCAAAAACCTACAGGAGTTATGGGAAGCGATGTTGGCTAGTGTCACACAGGAAGACAAATCAATCAAGGGAAAATTTCAGCGAGTAGTGATCCTAGCGAGACTGTGGGAGGTGTGGCGACTCCTCAATAGTGTGATTTTCAGAAGCCAACCTATATATGAAAAATCTTTGGGAGGACGTGATGTCTCTCCTAAAAGATTGGGGGAGGCTCCTCCTGGCGCTAAGCGATAATTGTCACGAGGGGGGGGGGGATCAGAATTGAGGAGTGACAGGCGGTATGGGGGCTAGGGGATCCTCCGGAGCGATGTTGTGTTTTCTCGTGGTGGCATACCTCGTGTAGCCGCGAAGCATCACGATATTAGTTTCTTTGCATTTATATTTGTATATGTTTATTTTTCTCTCTATTCTCCCCCGTTTCAACCCATTTGTAACTATGTTATGAGTTATGAATGAACTACCATTTTCAAAAAAATATGTTAAAAATGCAAAAAATTATCTGCAAATGACGATTTTACCCCTCCATATTAGATTTTATAATTTATTCAGATGAGTAAAATCGCCATTTACTGAAGATTTTTACTTTATTTTTTATCAAATTGTAAGGGGTTTTGAAATACTATGTTTTCAATGAGGGTTAATCAAACATAATATTTCTCATCTGCCAATAGAAATTTAACTCAGATGATTATTTGGATTTACATAGGTATTTTCAGATGATTATATGAACTTTAAAAAAAGCTAGGTGATACAATCAATTTGTTTTGTAGCTCCATTAATTTACAATTTAAGGTGGTTTTCTAAAAGCTGCTTTTGGCATTTGTAGCCAAACATGCACTTAGTGGAATACATACTGTCATAATGCAATATATACATTACTAATGTATTGTACGAAAAATTAAAATTTTAAAATTTTGCAGTAAAAGTGCATTAATTATTTATGTATATATTTCACTTTTTATTATAGAATTTATTTCATTAAGCAAAACTTAAAAAAAAATCAAAACGACTGGGGCTGCACACAAGATTGGATTCCTAAAATTATTTACATCTGGTATTATGAGCTGATTAAGTTCAATTTTATTTCCTAAATTCAATTTACTTATGTGATTAATGCCAGTTTTTAAAAATTAAACATATTATGCATTTTTTAATTCTGTGATACCTGAAGTAGACAATAAATCTCAGATATCTAAAGCTTTGGTTTCAAACGAATACAAAAAATGTTTGGACAGAGAATATTAATATCATATGTATATCAAATGTTCAGAACTTCTAATATTTAATTAGATAGAAATTTATAACTCAATATAAGAAATTCAGCAGTTCATGTACCAATCTTGAATGTGTACTCTGTCGTGCAATTCAGGTTCTTTTGGAATTTATAACTCGATGGTTAGCTTTTCAAGTGTAGCAAAATATCTGACAATATATGGCAGAACTGAAGGTGGAAGATAAAATGTGAAATAAAAATATAAAATTGTGGGAGTCATATTATATCATATATATATATAATATATAATATATATTAGGCTACGCATAGGAAACGCGAGCATCGAAAAGCATGGGCTGGTCCGAGATACGATGCACGGTCAAAGTTTTGATTCCATGGTCCAACTAATTAATCCTACTTGCTTTGAGATTTGCGGTGTACTGAGTGAAGTTTTTATTTATTTATAATTCACATGGTTTGGCCTTCATCAGAGAGATACCTGTATAAATATTACAGATATTTGAGAGAGAGAGAGAGAGAGAGTGTGCGCGCTGGCAATAATTTTATACCGGATATGGCAGTTGTATTTAGTTGGGGACACTCTCAAAAAATCAAGAATGTGATTTTTTTAAGTACCTATCTCAATCTATTTGATTTTAAAAAATCGTCTATTATGTCACATATTGATATCACATAGTCAAACTGGTCACATAGACATAATGCCCTTTTTACTGCCCATTTGACTTTATGTAGTCAACAGTAGTATACTCTGTTCGACATTACAAAGTCGAACAGGTCATAAAAATCTAGGACCCTCTTTTGAACTCATTCGATTTTGTGAAGTCTTTATGTCAATGGTCGATATCACAGATTCGAACTGGTCATAGAGACCTAAGACCCTTTCTATGGTCCATTCGACTTTGTCTTTTGAACCATGTGTTCATGTGTTATGGCATTCTCAATTAAATGATGATGTCTTCAAACAATGGTGCATTGATCAATATCATGAATGACATATCACATGATGTGCTGTTTGGATATCTCTTTGTGAAGTTGTCCATTATGTCACAAGTCGAATGAGTTGTAGAGAGGGTCGCAAGTCTCTATGCTTAGTTCGACTATGTGATGTTGGTTTGTGATATAATGGTAATGTTTTAAAAATCGAACCATTCAATCAACCAAAAAAAGGAACGAGTCAAGGGTCACTGGTGTAATTACCATAATTTTGACCGTCCATAGAAAAGAAATTTACCTTAAGTAATATTGGAAATAACCCACATTTGGACATTAAATAGAAAACATCCTTAGAAAAACCAAACCCGGAAACCCTGGCCCAAAACACTTAAAGAAATATGAGCCTGGCCAGAGGCGGCTACTTGAAAGTAGCCGCCCCTTCCCATGCGGCTAGTTTATAATAGCCGCCCCCCTTGACACGACCCCAAACTGCTCTCTTGGATGAGACGTAAAGCAGGATTTAATGCTGATCATTGCGATGGATAATGCCCCCTAGCCACCCCATCTCAGCCGGTTCACTCCTAGTGACCGACCCAAGCCACCGCTTGTCAGAGATGAGACGTTTGACAGGTCATGATGGAGGTGGCTACTGGAGAGTAGCCGCCCCATCCTGGACAGCTAGTTTGAACTTCACATCACCTCAAAGCACGGTCGGCCGTGATCCTTGAGAAAAAAACTCACAATCCCTCCGCGAGGCGATCAGTTTCTTTTTTTTTTGCTTTTAAGTAAAAAAAGTGACGATCACAATTGTGCCCTAGTGAGCCAGTCAAGTGAGCTTGGACAACCTTTTGAATGGTGATTCAGTACGTTAAGTGCATATCAAAACCAAGTTCAAAAGAACCGGATTATGACCAAACAGCAATAAAAAATCCACATCGACAGAGTTACCATTTGACAAAGGGTGATGTCCCACGCAACCTAATGAAACTAGCGCTTTTTGAAGCAACAATTTTTTACACCAATAAAAAAAACTATTGCTTCAACAAGGGTTGTAGACGGAATTGCTTGTCCAAGGGCTCTTTCGTCCTCTATCTTGATGTGGTGCTATGACTGTGACTACAATTCATTGATGGTGAATGAAGCTTTTTTTTATAGGAAACGTTTTGAGCTTGCACTTTGACAAGAGTTCGTTTATGAACGCATAGATTACTACCACATCTTCACAGCCATCAAAGTTCATCAACATTGTACTACCAGATTTTCATTTTTGTTTGGTAGATAGAGGACACCTTCCTTTCTCGCCCTTGCCTTTCGAGGGAACCCTAGAGGTGTTTGTAGTGGGGATGACATGTTGTCTTCTAAGAGGGGTCGCAAAGGAGATGGCTTTCCCCGTGTTTGTGGGCGTGCTGTCAACCATGCCAAGGTTTGTATTCAGCCATTGGGTCACCTGGCTTAGGGAACCCTTTTTTAGGTTCAGGGGGTTGACCATTTTGTATTCAAATTTTTCAGTCATTTTAAATAATTAGAACTCTAGAACAAATGATGCTCCGCATGAAAGAAATAAGAAACATGAAAATGAAAAACAGTGTTAGTGAAAATGTTGAATTGTTTAGATAAAAATAATTTGGATAATTTAAATTTTCTCAAAATTTAATCAATTAAAATTTAACTTATAATATTTAATTTTATCACTCAATACATCTGGTTCAAGTTGGGTTAGGGTTACCTGAGTACTTAACCCAAACCTAACGCAAACTAGGTTCGAATTACTTCGGTTAAGACTCTAGCTGAAACCGAATGTTAAAATCATAACCCAAACCTGATTGAGTTGCACCCTTAACATCCACGTTGTATAGTTTGGTAGATTTTATGTCATTCTTCATTGGAGGATGACATCCTTGTAAATTCGGAAAGCTAATATATTTGCCCTTGAGGGTCCTTCTACCAAAGAAAAAAGAAAAAGACAAAAAAGAGATTTACTTGTTATTTTGTATAAGTAATCTTATTCTTGTGATTATAGGAATTACTATTTCGGGTGTTGTTACGCTTAATTTTTTTACAGTACAAAATACAGTCCTATATAGCCGTTAGAATTCCATTGAAACATATACGATATTTATGTCTCATTAAAAATTTTCTTGCACTTACTAAAAAATAAATCACATTTAACAAATTAATGGTGTATGGACGGACGTTTGACGGGGGGACTAAAACCAAATAGGTGGTTGAATATGGAGAGTTGAAAAGAAATATGAAGAATGGAGGGATCGATCCCCAAATAAGCATGTTTACAGGGACTTAAAAATAAAATCCCTATTAAAATTGGTTACACAAGGAAAAATTAGCTATGATACAAATACATTAATACATTAATGTGTGTACGTGGAGTTGTTCAAATTTTCCACTGCTAATCATTAAATGCTCAAGATTCAATTATTAAAATTGTTACCCAAGGAAAAATTAATGTAATTTTCACACCCTTATCTGTACCCTATTGAACCCCACTCTTTCCCTTACATGTTCGTGTGTGACATGAAATCATTAATTTCTTTTTGAATCTCTCTACCTCTCATTTTGTTTTTGCAGGTTGGTCTGTATCAATACATGTTTGTCTACGACTCTTTAATTGTTTTTTTGTCAAGTAGAATGATTGAATAACACATGCACTTATATATACAGACTGCATGCCCTCACATGTATTTGACTAATAGTCTCACTTACGTCAACATAAATTTGATATATTAATTTTTGTTTTCATTTTTAAATGATGACCTGTTAAAAATTCTGCCAGGGAGGATGCTTTAATTAACTGAGGGTACACCCATGCAATTATTATTTTGTAAAACTGTATAATTCAAACTTACCGTTGTTTATATCAGAAGCTCACATGCATGCATGGTTACATTTACTACACATGAAATGCATGGACCTGCCAGAGTTATATCAGAGTTTTGATTCACAGGTGACATATATAACTGACTCATTGCATGTAGATATGACAATTAATTTCTTTGGCCTTTAACATGACACCCTAAATATATGTATTTCAATGAATCTGTTTCATGATATTCTAATCTCGAATGTAATTATTGTCCAATATAATATAACAAAAACATCATAAAATTAAGAGATTCTCCTTTGCAAAAAAAAATGGTTTGTTAAATCACAATCATAAATTCTAGCTACCTCGACAAATATAATGTTTTGGCTTTTTGTGAGACTTAGTTTGGCCCCTCTCATGATGTTTGATGACATCTATCTGACTTGATGTCAACCTAACATCTATATGTAGGACCTTTGTTTAAAATAATTGAAAGATAAGATAACATCATGGTTAATAATGTTAACAGCCCATCCAGTCAAGCAATAATCTCTCTGGTTGATCATTGAGTTGTTACTTATAGATAAACAAATAAAACAATTACTTATTCCAATTTTAGTGGCATTTCAAAATCATTATTCAGAATTCATATTTTATTTAAATTTTTCAAAAAAATTAATATACTAACCTATCTAGCTAATATGTAGGCCTTCGTTTAGCAGACATCTGGACATCAGCGAACCATTTCAAAAAAAAAAAAAAAAAATTGTACAAAGTAGAAGGTTAGATTTGGTTCTAAATGAAGCATTTTTGAGCTGCCACTACTACTAGTGTGTATCCTGGATATTTATAAGGTTTGATAAGTACGAAACTGTTTTTGTCTAAAAGGGCGTTTGGTAATGCGTTTAGATGCGCCTTTGTTTTTTAAAAAACGAAAAGCACAAGCATGTTAACAAATGCTCTAAAAACGGACTTTCGTTCTTCAAAATTTGCGGACGACTTAAAACACACCAAATGGACGGTGAGATACAAACCCAAAAAAAAAATCACACCAGATCTCCACCATTATTTTAACTCAACTATAGCATTTAATGCATTTAACCCAACCCACTCTCTGTCTTTACTGTGTCTCTGCCCCCACGAATTCACAAAAACCAAACCTTTCAAAATATGGAAAAATCCATATAAAATCCAAATAACCCCTTAAATAAATTTTTGTTAATATTTTGTTTGATTAACCCTGACTAAAAATGCATGGTACAAAAAAAAAACTATATAATACGTTAAAAATGTAGAAATCATATGTACAATACAATTTTATCACCCCAGATAGGTTTTATAATTTATTCAAATAGATAAAATCATTATTTACGAATGATTTCCACATTTTTAACATATGGTACAAGATTTTTTTGGTATACTGTCTTATCAGCTAGGGTAAACCAAATGAAATATTCGTAAAATATTCTTCACCTGTAAATAAAAATTCAATTGAGGGGGCTATTTGGATTTACATAGGTATTTTCAGGGGATTATATGGATTTTAGAAAAATTTAGGGTGTTATATGGATTTTGGGAAGTTTTCAGGGGGTTAATTGAATTTCTTCCCTTAAAAATAACATCCTCAAATCGCTAGCCCTCCCGACGCCGATAGCCCTCCCCGATGGACAATCCCGACGCTGATGGCCATTCTCGACGTTGATACCCCCACCCCCTCGAACGATCAATCACACAAAGATGGTGATTTTTTTTCTTGATCTAGTGATTTTTTTTTGTTCTGATTGAGTCACCTTGAATCACGTAATATTCCATCTCTTAATTTGTTTTTCAGGAAAAATAAAAAAATAAAATCTGAACATTGCATGTGAAAAAAAATATAGTTAAACCTGAACAAAGAGCATAGACATGTTAAAACTCCTACTGTTCTTCTGTCCAAAGACAACATTTAGTGAATTGGAAACATCGAAATAAGAGTGAATCAATATTAAGGTTTTATTTTTTTATTTTTTCTGAAAAATTATGATTTCATTATCCAAAGCCACTCATCATCATTCTTATCAATTTCTCTTACCAAGGAGAATGTATTTCACAAGACAACATGTAATGAATTTAGAATCACATAAAAACAATGCATACCACACAACAAGTTAGATATGATTCTCTGCTCACTCCTTGAATCCCCTTTCCAGATGGATAAAATGATATTTTGCATAAGTTTTTCTAGATTTTAAACAATTTGGAGGCCTTTTGATATACTGTGTTCTTAGTGTGTGTTAACCAAACAGAATATTCGTAGATTATTCCTTATTTGTCAAGAAATTTTAATTTAAGGGGTTATTTGAATTTACACAGTAATCAGGGGGTTATAGAGATTTCATACTGTTTACAAGGGGTTATTTGGATATTTTTCCTTTTTTTTTATTTGAGATGGGTTTGGTTTTCTTGAATTTGAGGGGGAGACGTAGTGGGTTGGGTTAAATGAATTAAATGCTATGGTTGAGTTAAAATGATGGTGGAGATCAGGTGTGATTTTTTTTTGGGTTTGAATCTCACCGTCCATTCCCTGTGATTTAAGTTGTCCGCAAATTTTGAAAAACGGACAAGCCTGGAAACTGATTTTGTCATCTGGTAACCTGTTAACAAATGCTTTCTATAAGGTGACTTAATTAAAACGTTATTTACAACTTTTAATATAAAAAGTTATTTTTTAAAAAATGTAAAAAATGCGATTCCTAATAATTGAGTTTGTTTAAGCCACTTTATTCAAAATCTTCTTTTTCAAACATGAATTTAAAAAATAAATTCATGTCCAAAATATTAATTATCTAAAGTGAATCAAATAATGAAAATGTGATTTTACATTTTGTTATAAAATTATAATAAAACAATCAAATGAAAAATCTCGTATTCTACGTGTTATTCTCTCTCTTAACATTTCTATTGATAGCAATTTCTGCATCGTTTCAAAAAAAAAAAAAAAAATTGATAGCAAATTATAATGGTTATTAAACAGGATAAGTGTAATTCATGTTTAGTTGAAAGTGGGCAGGTTTTAGACTTAAAAAGCACAAATACATGCTATAATATGTCCCACTATAACTATTAATATGGAATAGCTCTGTAATTGTTCCTAGCCGGGGCTAAATGTAATTCATGTATAATTGAAAGTGGACAAGTTTTGATTTATTTTTAAAAAATTTTTTTTATATGTTATTATCTATCTTAGTACAACTACTTTTTATTAGACAAACAACATTATTACAATTCCCAACGGAGGCTAACCTTAATTCATGTGTAGTTGAAAGTGAGCACATATTGACTTAAAAAGCATTTGTATATTATGTATACTGGTATAACTATATATATGGCAAATATGTCTCTTATTCTAACAAGGCCAATGTGTAAATAGTTGAAAGTGGGCAGGTTTTGACTTTAAAAAAAGCACCAGTAAATTCAAGAGGAATGACAAGAACACAAGAGGCTCTGAGGCTCATGATGTTCAATCCAACTACTTCCCTGCAAAAATCAAACACATCCAGGCTGCACCATTCAGGCACACATCCTGAATTGGCTGCATGGTCCCCTTGGACTTTGGAGTTGTTAATGACCCTCCATTCAATGGACTTTGACTTGGTGTTTTTTCTCCCCCTCCCCACACCCACCAATGTCAATTTGTCAATCAATTGATTTCAGTTTTTATGGAGACTTTACCAATCTGACCATCATGTGCATGGTAGGGTTTATGAAAATTTTAGTCTGGGTAGATATTTATTGAGAATTGCCTACTGGACTTGGTTTATATAACCTGATGTTTGATATTTCTATCAACAAGCATTGACTGTTTCTTATACCAATTCAACAAGGATAATGATATGTTTTGTCATTTTTTCAGTCTCAATTTCAGTCAACATGTTTTGAATTTTTTAAAATAGTATAATTCATCTAATGAATTACATGTTTTTATTAAAAAATAAAACATAAACTACAATAAATTACATGAATACAATTATAAAAAATGTAATTTTTTTTTATAGAAACATATGCCTCGTTAATGTGAGTATATACTCCGGTTATTTTCTTTCAATGCAAATGAGAATGGAATGTAGGCTGGAAAAAAAAAACTATGTAACAGTAAACAAACAATAAAAACTTCATTTTTATGTTTTTGTTTGAGAATAACTATTTATTTCTCTGACATAATTATCTATTTTTATCTTTGAATAACTTATGTGCATAATTTAGGCATTACACACACGACCTACCACCTATTGATGAACTGATGTCAATTTATTTCATGAGTCAATGTAAGGTACATATTGCTGTGCCAATTCAAGCAGTAAATGTAAGGTACCTACCTTATTTGGTTCAACTATTCACATTTCTGATTCAATGTCAATACTCAATGTTGGTCCCCCTTTTAAATTAAAATATAAAAGTCAATGTAAGGTAATTATTTGTGTGTAAAAAATCGTTTGGGTTGATTTTGTGGGGGTGGTTTCTGATGAAAATTAAGTGTAGCCGTATTTATATAATTAAATTTGATTTGCTCTTATTAGACTATCGGCCTATTTGGATATGAGTTTATGTAGATTCTGCGTTTAAAAAGTTAAAAATTTACAAACTCAGATCAAACACATTTTCAGCGATTAAGTTTTCAAACCACTATCTTATTTTTTTAAGCTAAAAAAATTTTGCGATTGAAAATCTAATTAAACAATGTTTTTCAAAAACTAAGTTTAAAACACAAGATTCTAAAAATCTTAGTATTTCAACCTCACATCCAAAAGCATTCTATGAATTCAAACAACATATACTAGTTTTATACAAGTGACTAATGCACCTGGACTTAAATGTAATTTATATGTAATATATTTTTATTTTTATATTATAATAAACATAACAAAAGAAATATTTATAGAATTATAGATTTAGTGAATATATTTAATTTTGAATTATTAAAATTGTAATCTATATTTATTTAAATCTGATTTTGAAATTTTAAGATATATCGATGATTTATTTAAATCCATTTTAAAATTTTAAATTTGAATAAATAAGATATGAGTAATAACTAAATTTATGGAAGGGTAAAAACGGAAATGAGAAACTGGGTCATTTTCCCTTTAATAAGTATATAAGTAATAGATAATAGAAATCAATTTTTTTTTATCAAGATAGAACTTGGAATAAAATCAAACTGCATTACTGATATACAAACCACGATATAGAAATATATTTATACAATGGATTAATTATAAACCAAAAAAAATAATGTGCATATATAACACAAAAAGCTATTATAATAAAAAACAAAAACAGTCTTTAAATCCCATTAATGCTCAGTGGGATGTATGTTTTGACGAGATGGTTAAAATTAATGGGTTGTTTAGAACCTGAAATCCTACTAATCACCAATTGAATGAAAAATGTGAGAGAGATGAACAATGATCCTAGACATGAACAAAAGTGCAAGTGAATTTAATTTGATTTGATTTACTTGTGATGATTGCAATTTGTTGAAATTTCTACTTTTGTAAGTCAAAAGTTATAAACGTGTTTTTAAACATTTAAAATTTTAAATTCCTTGTTTGGATAGCAGAATAGAGTTATTCTGGATAGATAACTATATTAGTATGGATAACAAATCTATATGAATAAGAGATTTTCTGTTTGGTTGTGTTTTTTTTATTCTCATTGGAAAACGTAAGAATAAATGTTGAGTTGTTTGGTTGATAAAAAATAAAATATAAATAAAGTGTAAAAAAATTGATTTGACATGTGAGCCATTTGATGTATAAGAGTATCTCAATGGACATGTTAACTCATTAGTTAGTGTCATATTTTTATAAATGAGGTAAAAATTGTGCTACAATGGAAGTGTTAAGGGTATTTTAAAAGTGGGTCCCACCTGTCATATGTTAGTTTTCATGTTAATTTTAGCTAGTGCTATAGCCAACCAAATGTGGCTCCCACCATTTAAAATATTCAAAAAAATATTATTTTGGGTGGGTGGAGAGCTTTGAGTGGGTGGAGAGATGGACCCACTATTGTTTTAACTAGGTATTTAACTAGTCCATTGGAGCAACAATCACCAACTAAATAAGAATGTAGTAAATGAGAGTCTACTTGATGGATAAAGTGATGACATGTCACTTTAACATCTTAGTTAGTTAACATCTCCATTGGAGATGCTCTAAGATGTGCTAATAGGTGATTTGATGTGATAAGATGTAAAAAGTTGATTTGATATATGGGCCCATGAGAATTGATAAAGTGAGTATAGCTTATCCTATGGATTACTTAGAATTGTTATACTATCTTATACTTGTTTAAACTGGCTTAGTAATACCAAGTTATACTCTGCTAACAAACAATCATTTTTCTTATCCATTCTTATACCATCATTATACTACACTTATACCCGCATATTCCGCTTCCCAAACAGGGCATAAATGATTAATTGTAAAAAGTGTGATTAATTTTTTACATTTAAATGTCACTTCAAACCACTCTTTCAAAACTAGAAAAAATATGATTTTTAGAAATTAATTTTTATAAGCAGAAAAAGTATAATTTTTGGTAATTAAACTATGTCCCTAATGCACCATGAAATGAATACATAGCTTTTTAAAGAACAGAGTGTATACACTTTGACGGGAAAAGGCAAAGAGGTACACACATCTATGTATTTCAAAAAAAGAATTTGAAACTACTGCTGGAATTACTGGAGTGTAAGGGTGCGTTTGATTGCGGGATTGCATAGCGTTTGCTATTGAAGGAAGCTGCGTTTGCAATCGTGCAACCAAACGGTTTTGTAATCATAATTTTAAACCCAGCGATTGCAGGTAAATAGTGCTCAAAAGCTACGATTTCAAAAAGCTAAAAAATGAGATTCCTACAAAATCAGTTTTGTAATGACCCAACCAATAGTGTATAATAGTTTCCATTTGCATAATGACAAACACTAATTTTCAACCGTTGACACTTCAAAAATGTAAAATATTAATTTTACACCATGCATGTCAGTCTCATTTATCATGGTGTTCGTACATGATGAGTCACGAAGTTTAAAGTGATGGGTCATATATATTAGATATTAGAATACATTAAAAGTTTGATTTTAGTTAAAAATATAGATTTCAAATAAACAAATAAAAATGCCACACCCCCCCCCCCCCCAAAAAAAAAAAATTCTTTTATGATTTTGAATTATATGTTTAAAAAACAATATGAATCATTAAAATTTAATCAAAGAAATGATATAAATAAAAAATCTCATGTTTTAAAATTTATTAAAAGAGGGTGATAAAGATAAATAAAATCTTGATTTTCTCCTATTTCAACCAAATAAATATTATTAAAAAAATGAAATCTCAATCAAATATTTTATTATTTATTAATGTTTTTTAATTGGGGTGTTAAACAATTAAATGTGTGATTATGTTTGAATTGTATTCATTTTACTTTCTAAATATTGAAAGAAAATGTTTTTAGATAGAACTTTTAAAAATGGCTGATTTAGGTATTTTCAATACTTATATGATTTTTTTTTTAATTTTCTCTAAATTTAATCAAAGAAGTGATAAAAAAATAAATCTTTTATTTTTTATTTGAAAATTAATTTATAATAATGAAACAATACATATTTATAGAGCTTGTATTGTGAATAACATTTTTAAGCCCCCTCAAAAAAAAAATCATGGGTCCACACGCAATCCTGGTATATGCTTAATTTTCTTATAAAAACACATACCTCATTAGACAAAATATATTATTTTTAAAAAATTCAAAACACTTGTAGACTAGATTTAGGGTTGAAAACTGAACTAGATGTAAATAGTGGCGGAGCCAAGATTTTTATAAAGCGGGGGCCTAATGTGTCTTGTACAAATATTTTTTAAAGTCATATCATTATATTTTTTAAATTTCATTAAAAATATGTAAAAATGAAATAAAGACATTCATATAAAACATATCACTGAATAATTATAAAAAATAATTATCATATTTTAGAACAATATGTCATATTGATAATTCATAAAAAAATGTCAAAATATAAATATAATAAGCAATACGTACCTTTAAATTTGGCCTCAACGATGTTTCATATTATGAAAATGTTGTTTTGATTATTTTATATATTTACACAAATATTTTAAATTTTAAATAAATTAGTAATAATAACAATAAGGTAAAAGGAAAAAATTATATACTTTCGATGTGTTGATGGAGGAGAGTGGAGGATTACAGATTGTAGATTCTCGATTGTGGGATAGTTAATGGAACAAAAATGAAAAATTATAGATTTTTTTAGAGATCATGATTGACATTAGGAACATTTAAGATCCAAAAAAGAAAAAGAAAAAAAAAGATTAAAAAATTTATTTTTTTCAAGATGGGTGCCTGGGAATGCTGAGGAGTGGGATCTGTGCCTTCATGACTGTTTGTGGGATATAGATAAAAGGAGACTTGATGATAAATGAAAAAAGAGAGTAAAAATTACTTTTATTTTATGTGGAGGGGGGAGGGCTAATTAAAACAATAAATGATGACACACCATATACGTGGATAATCCAGGTGGATAATGGATGATTGTTTTTTTTTGTTTTTTTATTTTTATATTTTTTGAGGTGTGAGCTGTTTAAGAAATTTTATATGTAGGTGGGGTTCATGATCTATGAGCCATTGAACCCTAATTAAAATTAATCTACCATAAAAAATTAAAAGAACAAAAACAAATTAAAAGGATCTGTAAATAAATAAATAAAATCTAGGGGGTCCCATCCCCCCCCCCCCCTTCCTGTGGTGGCTCTGCCACTCATGTAACATTATCCTTAAAAAAAACTTAGATCTTGATCGGAAGAAAAGAAAAAAATGTATAAGGTTGAATGGCTCATAGTTGATTTGAAAAGAACAAGTGATTAATTAGGTTATTATATTTAATTATTTACATTACGAACAAATAGTATGTTGATGTTATTTTTATCATTTTTACTTCTTGATTAAGAACTACATTGATTAAGTTTCATTTTGGTTAAAAAAAATTTAAAAGGGGTACAATTTTTCATTAAATTTTTTTTAATGGTATAAAAATAATTATGTTATTTTTGGTGATATAAAACTAAATAACATATTTTTTATGATATACATGCAAAAAACCCTTTTTATTTTTGTGTTCAGAGGACATATACACTTCATTATATATATATATATATATATATATATATATATATATATATATATATATATATATATATAGATTTCGGATAATATGCGGTCGGTGCGGTCGTGCGGATTCGACGTGCGTCGTCCGATCGCGGGTCCATCGCATCCAACGGTCGACGTGAATCGCACCCGACCGTCCGATGCGATGGACCCGTGATCGACGGCCCGTGAATCGCGACCGCACGATCCGTATAATATCACGACTCTCTATATATATATATATATATATATATATATATATATATTAATGAAGGCACATGTTTCTTTAAATGGATTAAAAAAAATCTAAACACTTACACCCATTTGGATAGAGGAATAAGTAATTCTGGGGTTTATACCTATTTCAGAAACAGATAACTTTATCAATAGAATAAGTAATTTTTTGTTCTGTTGTGTTTTTTTTATTCTCATTGGAAAACGTAATAATAAAGGTTGAATTGTTTGGTTGATGAAAAATAAAATGTGAATAAGGTGTAAAAAATTGATTTGACATGTGAACCTATTGATGTATAAGAGGTGGTGATAGGTGATTTGATGTGATGAGATGTAATTTTTTTTATATAATGGTGGGCCCCACCTTCTATGGGAATGGATAAGATGAGTATAAGCTTATCCCAGGGATTACTTAGAATTGTTATACTCTCTTATACTCATTTAAACATCAAGTTATACTCTGTAAACAACAATAATTTTTAAATATATATCCTTGAATAAAATCTATCCCTGTTCCAAACGGGGTAAATGCATTTACTCAAAAATCTTGTCCACGATAAGGTATATATGCACTGCAATTAGCATCCTCAATACTGTGGCAATCAGCATCTATCAATAAGGCCATACATGATCTTCAATCAAAGTTTACAACTCCACAAGTACCTTTACACTATAAAAAGAAAGAGTAATAAAATAATAGTGAGAGAGAGAGAGGGACTGTGGTTAAAGGTCAAGATCTATGGAAGTGATAATTGACTTATGAATACACCCACCCATGAAACAAAGCAGCTTCTTTTGATATGATTGCAATACCAATGAAACACACTTTGAATCTTTGATTGATAAAAATATAAAAGGACCCAACAAACCAACTGGACCCAGTATCAACAGCACCTAAATAAACAACACACAACAGCAGGAACTACTTTTAACAGACCTCACTTTATATCCACATTAGTTTCCACAGCCAACCCACATAGAATGAAAGCAAAGGAATCCTATGAACCCCCCCCCCCCCCCCCCCTCTCAATGTGGGGGAAAGTGAAAAATAAAGAAGAGCATAGTGAAATGCAGATACTCCTTTTAACAACTTCCTTTTTTTTCATCACCCTTTTTAAGGCCTCACGAGGGGTGTGACAGAACAGAGAGGCCCTTTGAGTGATTTTTTTTTATGTCTTTAGATGTTGGGATTTGTGGCTTTGAAAAGATGATGTGGAACCCCCCTCAGATAATGCTAGTAAAAAGCAGATATGATGCAGAATATTTGGAGATGGATGTTGTCTTCTTTTTTTTTGGTGCAGAATGAGAGTGCCACTGTGCAGCCACCACCCCAACTGGGGCACTCAGGTGTTCTCCCTTTTTTTATAAGCACTGTCTGGAACACAGAGACCCCCATTTGTGTAACAATATACATCCCCCATAACCTATAGCACAGGAAAAAAAATATCTATTAGTTACGTCAGGGTATAAAACTTGATAGTTGTTTCTAAGGGACGGGAAAGACTGGCATTGATTATCAAGTCTTATCTATGACGATGAATTAAAATATCTTTCCATGTCATTTTTTTTAAAACGTATATCAAAATATGTCATATTTGTCACATCTCTTACACACATTTGCAAATACAAATAAATAACCAATGTTGAATTCGAGTTATCATTTAAAATTTTATAAATTTTTTATTTATCTGTTATCTATTACTTATCTTTGATTATTCAATGAAAACCAAACAACAAAAAAATGTTTTTTACATCAGAGATGAATAGCTTTATCATCATGGTTCCCAAACGGGGACATAATGTTTCATGAATGTCTACATAAAAATTATGAATGCAACATTGTCCTTAGATTTTGATTTTTCATTGGCTCATTCTGGACATATCAATAAAGAGAAGATAGTGGGTAGCAATTGTGCTATTTAGTGACTTTCAGCTTTGGATTTCCTGATCCGGTGTTTTCATATAATACAAATATACAATGCTATTATGCAAGGAAAAACCTTTCACTTCATAAACCTCACTTCATTTGATTTTATATAGGTCATCATCAATTCCAAGCTCAACTTGATCAAGCTTATTTCTTCAATTAGAAAACCCACAATCTACATTGCTAAGTTATAGGAAGTTAGACATGGTTCAATATCATGAAAAGTTAAAGAATATTGAAAACCAAATTGATTGTTTATAAAATAATAGAAATTATAAACTAATAATTATCAAGATGGCTGTAGAAATACAGGCCCTGATGCACATAGAAGTGAATCCTCCGACCTAATAAAATCTTATTATTTGTTTATAAGAAAGGAACTGAACCCCACAGCAAAGTTGTATTCACATATTTCTGTGTCTCATGACAAGATGCCATGAAAAAATTGATGGTGGGTCATCATAAAAGATTGCGGGAATAATCAAATTTTCCCTTTATCTCTGGAAAAAAGAATACTACAAGATCATCATCAATTGCAGCTTTTCACTTCATGTCATGGTGAAGCTTTCCTTGAGTATATGATTGGAATTTCATGGATTTTTAGATCAAAGCAAAGATGATCACCAATCATTAAACTTGGTGATGCTCCATCAGTCCTTGTTGAACTATGAGGCACTATGCCGCATTTTTTCATTAGGTATATAATCATTATTATTTAAATTAGAGAAAGAATTTTTTTTCCGGAGAGGTTATACTTTGCTAAACAAACAATTTGAATTTGAAAAATATTCTAAACTATCTATAACAAACATATATTCTTCAATTTTTATAGGGGAAAATCCATATAACCTGTGTAATCTTCTTGATATCCATATAACCCCCTATAATCTCAATATATCCATATAACCCTCTGTAAACACACCATAAATGCAAATAACCCCATGCGGTTAAAATTCTTTAACAGGGTTGAAATATTTCAGGCATATTTCGTTATCTAAACCATAACTAACAAATATGTGTTCTTTTAACCCTCTGAAAACAGCCAATACTTGAAAGAAAAAAAAAACTCTAAAAGGAGTGTAAAATTAGCATAGGATCAACTTAAGTAGCATAGGATCCTATAGGCTCTCTCTTATTAGCTTATGAATGAACATGAGGAGTTAAGCCCTTTATGACTTTCTTATAGCCAGTAAAAATCAGATTCCAAAAGCACAATGTCCTCCTGAGATAAAATAAGAGAAAAAGATGATAGAAGATATCATCATCTTTGCGCACCTCATTATTTTTCATCAATTGATTTTCAGCTTTATTGTTGTGCCCACCTCTGATTGAAGAGGTGCAGACCTTCTGGTCATTTCTATAATCATCAAAAGCAACACTACAGATGGAAACCTATGTTCTCTATCTTCTCTTTTTATTTGTCTCTTGTAATGATTGTCTGAACACCAACAACATGGCCTTGCTTCTAAAGCAGATCGACCATCTGACCAATCTAAGCAAATAGGATGTAAAAGCAGAGAGCATCAACTCAGTAGTTGCTGAGAAAATTCTTGCCCACATAAGAACTTATCAGTAAAAAAAATTATTAATTTACCAAATGAATATAACCAAAAGAATGACATTACGTATAAACTATGGTAATTGTACCCATCAACACATAAGGAAAAATAAGAAAACTATGTTGTGACATATATCAAGGGCATTTAAGAAGAATAGATGGTAGAATAAGACTCTGAACTGGAATTTTAGTCTGATAAAGAAGCATGGACAATGTCATGAACCATTATAGTATATGTAGAAGTTGAGGAACCTGATAGTGAACTTTGCAGTTTGAGTAGGAAAATTCCGGAAGTGGGAAACTAATATATAGAAAAATTTAATATTACCATCAACAATTAAAGACATATTTGGAAATCATTGATAGAGAAATCAATGTGACATGAAGTGTTCAGTAGCTAATAATTGGGTGCACTTCATATTTCTTCCTTATTGATGGTTTAACAATTACTGATTGTATCAACCAAAGAGTTGTTTTTATAATAGTTGAATATATAACTATTCCAGCATTTATTCAACAGCAAACATTTTGCAACTGAGGAGTAATGTCTTCATTAGTGTGTAGTCATGATTTGAAATCCTTGATAAATGTATATCTGGATTGACATTTAGATGCGGCATTTCAAAATCATTCAAATTGTTCAGTCAGAGAACCACTGCATATTACACCTCTATTCAATGTATGAACTTTTTGTGATGTCCTGATATGCCTTGTCTTTGCACATGGTGACACAATGGAGAGCTGCTTTGCCTAAATCGTGCGCTAAGAAAGAGATGTGTCTGTCCTCCACAAAAGTGGCAAAAGATATTATGGATTACTGATAGTTTCCTCATGCAATTTATATTTTAAGTTGGTGAAGGTTAGTCGGCATGAGCAGATATCCGACAGTTACAAAGTTGCTACCCAGAGAGTGCTCATTTTACTTTAAGTGTAGCCACCTGCAGTTCAAAAGCAAAACTAGTACAATCACATTGCATGAGATTCTGTATGAAAAACACTTGAAAGTTCAATATCAATATTTTACTTTCAAATTTCATTAAATATGGAATCTCTCACATTGCAATTCACTTCTTGACAGAGAGATCAGTATAGACACACCTCATTTAGGAGGAAAGACACCATAGTGAAGCGAGAAGGCTGATTTGCTTATTGACTTTCAGCATTCTAATAATGACTAACTAGTACCATTAACATATTTTTCTGAAAAGAAGATAGGAGCAATCTTATTAAATAGATTCCCCCAAACAAAGAGGGAGACAAGGCAAAATTATGGAATGAAGAGAAGAAGATAATAAAAGAAATTTAAGGGGGGAGCCCATCAACAAAATTTGGGCCATTTCTCGATTTGTGTGTGTCATCCTTAGGCAGGGCCCATGCTAATATTCTTTGTATTGTTTCAATTTATCATATGTCCTGAAGGACAAAAGTAATGGAACTATGTCACAATGTGCAATTTTATTTTATCGGAATAGCATTAACATATTGAGCCTATGTTCTGAGGCAATCTCAACTTATTCAGACAAACGTGAAAATATTAAAAATTTATATTATGAAAAAAAATGAAAAATATATACAAATGGTAGCATAAGACTCCTTCACAAGCAGTCATAGATCAATCAAAACTGCACACTATGAATCTGCAGATAAAATCTGTCATCCAACAACTTCTAATAAAATAAGTTCCAAAACAAAAGTTCAATTTTATAGTGCATACTATCCACAAAACTATCTTTTCAAACAAAATGTTTCAAGAAATAAACAAAGATATCATTCACACATTTTGTTGTTATAAAAATGTCGTGAATAACTTACACATGTAGGTCCAGGCTTGATCATCCAAATCCAGTGCTTCGGTAGTACCCTTAACCTACATCATGCAAAGGCAAACTGACTCAACAATCCCACGTGTCATTGATCAATACATTGAACCAAATCACCATCACAATTTCTACATATCATAAAATGGGTAAAATTTTCACCAGAAACAGTTGGAAATATCATTACTCCAGACTCTGGCAACGAGTATCCACTCAAGGAGTCTAGTCTTATTTGCATTAAACCAGGTGGCAAATCAGGACCTGAAATACAATTTCAAAATCAAGACCTAAAATCCATGTATAATGATTTTCTTCTACTAGCTAATACAAGAATTGCATCAGCAGTAAAAGTGTAACGGGAAAATTTATATAGGTTTATAGAGTGGTTTTCGAGAGAGTTTGTAGTTTGTGGTTTATCGATTCTTTTGTTCAGATGGTCGATATTGTTATGACTCGAAGTGGTTGTCTCCCAAACTTGAAACATAATCAGTATATAGCAATCATAAAAATGAAATAAAAAAGAGACAATGCTATAATAATATACTAAATATGTGATAGAGGAAGCCAAAATAAACTCAAGGCCCGTGTGGGTCAAGCAATATATTTGTATCACAAAAGTATAACATAGACTGCAATATATCAATCATTGTCTCATGAGAATAGGACTCGAATACAATACTCGAATAAAGTATAAATATAACCTATTCAACAGTGGATGCTGGCTGGATCTATTGATGATGTTGATGTGGTTCACTATCCTCCTCGCGCTTCACTCTCTGACTCTCTAGGGCATAGGGTCCTCAGTTGAGAGGTTATCTGGATGGAATCCTAATAAGAAGAAAAGAGTAAGATATGAAACTCGGTAAGTGATCAACTAGCAAACTCCCTCTACTTACAAATACATATATACGAGAATAATGAACGAACACTAGATGGGAATATTGGAGTATTATAGCAGAATAGGCCTATTGGGCATATTCCCGAAGGCCCGAATGTTGTAAGGGTTTTGTATCTCTTGTATCTATTTTTTAATGGATTTTTTTGTCTTTTTCTAATTCCTAAGGTTTTGTATATATAAGAGACCTTTTGGCCTCCATCATTGTATAAGACATCATTTCATTAGTTTCTTCTCATAATAATAATGATAAACTTTTTTTTGTGGAAAAATGAAAAATGAAACTGGTTGGCTTGTCACCACCATTGTAATAATCATAAGACAAAAGGTACAAGCCTATCTCAAAGGGGAAAGCCGAAAAAAGAGGAGAAACTAGTAGAGAAGCCATCTACTAGTCAACAAAGATTCAAAAACCATCACTTCACAATCCGAAGCCTCCTGTTCTCGACCACACATGAGCAGCTCCAGCACAATGAATCCCCAATCCACAATCAAATTTTTCACCGATTCCCAAATCTTGACTGAGAGCACGGTATCCCCACAGAAAATGATCTTGTTCCTAGCCACCCATACGCTCTATATAACTGCCGGTACTACAACATGGGATATGTTCATTTTCCCACTTCGAACTCCTTTCCATCATAGACATCTTCCAAAATGCCACATTTGATCAAGAGAATAAAAAAAAAATTGATGGAAAGGTAGGCATTGTACCTTAAATTTATTCAAAATATGGGAAATACCCAAAGCAAAGTAAAAGAATCAACAACCAACAGGATTGTAGAGAGAGCCACTTAGGAGTGAAACATGGTAGAAGAGGTATCTACCAGTTGCCTTCCCCCTAAAATAAGTGTAGCCGTATTTATATAATTAAATGTGATTTGCTCTTATTAGACTATCGGCCCATTTGGATATGAGTTTAGGGAGATTTCTGCGTTTGAAAAGTTAAAAATTCACAAACTCAGATCAAACACATTTTCAGTGTTTAGGTTTTCAAACCACTATCTTCCTTTTTTAAGCTAAAAAATCTTACGATTGAAAATATAATTAAACAACGTTTTTCAAAAGTTAAATTTGAAACACAAGATTCTAAAAATGTTAGAATTTCAACCTCACATCTAAAAGCATCCTATGAATTCAGACAACATATACTAGTTTTATACACGTGCCTAATGCACCTGGACTTAAATGTAAATTTAAATGTAATATATTTTTATTTTTATATTGTGATAAAAATAACCAAAGAAATATTTATAGAATTATAGATTTAGTGAATATATTTAATTTTGAATTATTAAAATTGTAATATATATTTATTTAAATCTGATTTTGAAATTTTAAAATATATTGATGATTTATTTAAATCCATTTTAAAATTTTAAATTTGAATAAATAAGATATGAGTGATAACTAAACTTATGGAAGGGTAAAAACGGAAATGAGAAACTAGGACATTTTCCCTTTAATAAGTAATAGATAATAATAATGGTGAATGGTGAATTTTGCCCCACTGTGCAAAATGTTTTTGGCACCTACACAAAAAAGGCTCTGATACTTGACAAGGTGGACCACCGAGTCCTACATATTTTCCACATAGACCCTAGTACCATTAAAGACTAGGTGATTCTCGCAACCGAAGAGCCACACTACCATCGGGACAAGAAGTTGTGAAACCTTCGCCTTTGAGCTCCTGTCTCCTTTCGATCTCATCTTCTTTCCGACTTACCACATCCCCTCCATGGATGAGAAGTTGTCCTCCAAACCAGATGCCTCCTGCAATAGGCATCAAACCTATCTAGAAATAGGGCAACCACACATGATATGGTCGACCGTTTCCTTGCTAATACCACAATTTAGGCACAAGGGATCCTCACCAGGGAGTCAAATAGCTCTATACGCTTTAGTCATGATGCGTCCCTAGTACATGAGCACAAAAATGCTTTTACCTTGAAGGGGGGCACCTTTGTGCCCCAAATCTCTGGGTATTTCTTAATTGTGACCTCGAACCTCTGTCTTTTCAACTCCTACCTGAAAAAGGATCTCTCAGCTGAGGTCCCCATAGGACTCTATCTATGGCGTCCTCAACTAGTGACTCCCCCTACAACTCTAACAGAAGGGTAGTGAACAGATGCACTTCCTCATCTCGCAAGTTCCGTCACGGCCAAACATTCCAATGACCTCTAATATCTGTATGAGCTCACATGGGCACATGTGACCAACGACGTGATCCAATAAAAGCAACATGTGCTTCGCAGTCTCACATAGGCAGAACAAATGCGTGATTGTTTCCTGTTGCACCCCACACATAACACACTCTGTTGCTTCCTCCGAAAACCATTTGGACTGTACATCTTTCTAAGAATTCTTTCTTGGTGGACGAGAAATAAGAAAGCTTGAACCTTCATAGGGGATTTGACTTCCCAAATTTCCTTGCTCTTCATAGCCATCGTTCCCTGTGGTAGGTGGTCCCTCCACCAATCATAACATTTATTGACAGAGAACCCATTACGAGCATCCAGCACCCACAACGGTCTATCCTGGACTACCTACCAGCCATTAAATGATCGACAAAAGAGACGTACTCATTAGTCTCCTTATCTGTTAGGTTTCGCCTCCACTAATCTTTGATCCAAAAATCATCCACCAAAGGAGACCTTGAACAAAAGAGACATGTACTCATTAGTAGTAATCGCATAAAAAAAAAGCGAGGAATAAGTCCTTCAGAGGCCAATCCGAGCAGCACATCGTTGACCAGAAAAAGGCGTGATACCCCCACCCAACATTCCACCTAATGGAGGCCTTGAAATAGTCCGCAAGTTCCGAAATATCCCTCCATAACTTGGTGTAATAGTACTTTCTCATAGGGAAGATTTCGCTAGGAGAAAGATCTCTGAAGTATCTATCTGCCACCAAGGTTTAGGACATCCATGCCACCTTTTTCAGCTACAAACCACATTTTATTTCACCAAATGAACCTTCCTGGTTTAGGATCCGATTTATTCCATAAGAAACGCTTTCTGATACCATTCATCTCAGCTAGAATGCCCTTGGGGCTTTGATAAGGGTAAGAAAAAAATTCAGAAGACTGGATAACACTGCTTGCAATAAAACTATCAATGGATTCCAATTATTCTAATTGTTAAATTAAGAATAATAATGGTACTTGGATTGCCAATCATGCAATAGCAATACAACACGAATTGACAAAGTGGTCAATGTGTTGTATTTAATCGAGGTACATTAAGACAATAGAAGGATCAGCAATCTTAGAAATCCTCACGCAAATTGTTTGAAAAAAAACCCGAATAGGAAAAAAAAATCAAGAACCACATATATTGGTGAAAAAAATCAGAAAAAAAAATCTTAGTGGATTCATTCCCTCTCCATAAGGTCCAGAAAACACAATGTGGCCCAAAGTTAACTAGAAATAGAAAAACTACACATATCAGAACTTGGAATGTATAACTCAACAAATGAAGCTTACTTCAGGCATTAGAAAGAAAATATAGGAAAATCAAAATATTGAAAATAGAAAAAAAAACGCCTGTACAGAATCTAAAGTTTGAATTACAGCCCACAGTCAAGGCAAAACCAAATGCCCAAAATCACATGGTACCATATTTCAACAACATCCCAAAGCAAATTCTGAGAGATGCTATGTCCACATTAGTGAGATAAGTTAATGTATTATCAAATATCAACCATCAATTTTATTTAAAATCACAATTAAAACCATCAAACATGACCTATACATCAAAAAGCTACATGATAATAATAACAAATTAAAAATATTTTCAAGTAGTATCATATGCATTGAACAATACAAAAGAAGAGCTCCAACATTTTTTGAATAATCATCCTTCACTATATTTTGTCTTCTCGAGATGGTTTAAGGAGCTTTTGGTTCCACAAATGCATATAATGGATCATGATTTTGTTTTTGATTGACCTAGTAAATTGAATGTGCTTTCATGTGTTAACCAAGCCCATTCATTTTGAGGTTGAAATGGTTATAATGAATGGGCTATAAATGAATTGAATCTGAATAATTACAGGATCAACAGAGTAAAAGCAGCCTTAGATGATTTAGACCAGTGCTGCTCTAGCTAGAAAAGCATCCCGATCCAAGTGTAATTATTAAAATTTAAAAATAAGGAAGACTAAAACGATTTAGATGGAAATGGTGTGAATGGATTTCAAGTAGTACATCTATAACAAAGAAAATGGCAGAAAATAAGTACAAAACACGCTGATTCTAAGATTGGATATGCTTGTGGCTTATGTATAATGACAAGAACCAAGCAAAAAAAAAAGTACAAGTGCTTGTTTTTTTCTTTTTTGGCAAATAAAAGGATGTCATCTCAATTATCATTGAGGCAGATCACAAATAGTCTCCCCACCCCCCAACCAATTGCAAACTTTCCTTGTTCAAGAATCAGGCATTTAGACAATCATTGTAGTTCCACCAGCTACTGTCAACTAGTTTTACCTGGAAAATTTGAAAAAAGGCATAGGACGGGCTGTAGGCTGTAATCAGGTTGACAACAGTTTTCATCTTGTTGTAAGGCCTTCTCAATAATTTGAGATGTGTTCCATAGCCAACCCCATATCGATGTGTTCATACACAAAATTTGGATCCAGGAAGGATATAGAGTATATGTAAATGGAATTCGTCGGCAAAGAAGAGATTTCGCCAAAACAAAAATGAAATCGGAGTGGATCCAGAAAGATCTTGTCTGATTCATCGAAGAAGAGGGGGAGAGATTGTGATCGTTAGGGATCAAACAGAAGACTGCCGGAGAGTTTGCCGAGAACCATCAAAATCATCAGAGAAGACAACAAACTTGGCATTGGTGTGATGCCCGCCAAACACAATCCTACTCTTAAGTCAGAAAAAGTCAGACGGACAGGAACTTTACAGACTTATTTTGGGGACGTGGCCCCCTATTTATAGACAAATCCCAGTGTACAAAGTACACTTTGATGGCGTTATGACATTTACACGTGTCACATTGTGAGACCATGTGATGAACAATTGGAGATAAGCACACGTGTCGCATGATGATACGATCACTTGGCCAAGCTACCACCAGTCTCATTATCTGTCATGTGAGAATCACATAAGGACAAAGGGAGTCACCAAAGTTGACATGATCAACAATACAACTTGTCAATTGCCACTTACATTTAGTTCTTGCGTTCTTCTTGAGGAGAAGTCCATCAGGGGTGATATCTATACATATCCTAAGTAATTTTCCTATGAAATTGGTGTTGGATGGATTGTCATTTGTCAAGGAGCAGACAGATGCTTCGGTATAAAAATGCCTGAAGCCCCTTTAATAGAATGGGGTGAAATTAACACCAATGGTAATTGAATGATTGTGGGAGTAAAATGAGATAAATCCTTCTTGAAGTCCTTCTGCTGCCCATGCTGAGGGATGTTGGGGATCTCCAGGCATTTCAGGTTGTTCCTCACTCCTCATACTCCCTTTTGACATCATCATTTCTTAATGATCATTTATCTGTGTAAAACACATCACGTGTTTATGAAGCATGCCACATGGGCCTGAGAGAAAGTGCAAATGCTGAAGGGATTACCTGAGTTTTCTTATTACTTTCCCCTCAAGCAATCTTTGGGACATGTGTCCACCTTCAAAGAATTGACGATAAAATTCTTGTCACAAATGCCCCTCTCTCTTCCTTGTTAAATGGAGGAGGGGGAGAGAAGCTGATAGTGGGACACATGTCCATTACCAACAGGGTGTCCCTTTTAATTCTGATTTGATTTTATCATTTAATGGAGCCATGACTGCAAAGGTTTCATCCCAATTGCCATTCGAGGCCTGGTGAATGGACCCCATGATATCTCACTCCCTGACTTTTTCTGCTTAGAATTTCTTATCTCTCCCCATCTTCTTCCTCTTAGCTACTTCAGGAATCCATGCCAAAAAGCTATCCAAGCTCCCGGAAGGTTTGGATTGCTGAGGGGCAAGTGACTTCTATCCAATCCAACATGGAGGCAGAATGGTAAACCGAGCTTTGGTTAAGTCAATAAGCACCTTCCACCTCTGTGAAAGAGATCAATGGATCAAATCCTGAGGAGCATCATTCTTCAAAACAAAAACATGTTGGCAGAATGAACTAAGATTAAATCAACAGTGAAGGCTTCTGAGGCCTCATACAAAGAAAAGGCCAACAAATTTGCTTTCAAATATATGGAGAAGATGAAGAAGACCGATATTGACATCTATGACAAAGCTTATCACAAATGGTACTAAAATAGAGAACAATCTTCCACACCCTGGACCGGATAAGGTCATCAGAGTCATCGGTTCATCACTTCTTTCGAGCTTGCAAGTAAGCGACTTAGGGGGGACACAGGCCGCAATCAACCCTGAAGACCCCCTACAAATTACTTCAAAATATTCCTCTAATGGCTCCTCCGATGGCTCCCTTGAAGGAACATCTGAAGAAGCCTCTTCTGATCATTCCGGATCTCCTGAGGCATGGGTTTCATTTGTCAAATTTTGGACCCTATAATTTTTTGTTTTCTTTTCCTTGTGTAATATTTTCAAACTTCAGAAAAGAAAATTTTTTTTCTCTAAAATTCAAGCATCCCTTAGTGTGATTGTATTTTTGTCACAAGTTTGGGAAGGCATTATCCTTCCCAGTGAAGCATCTACATTTGTCCGAAGTCCAATCGTCCTAATGAAGATTGAGGCTACCATTAACAAAGAGTGGTGCCCCGCACGACCCAATGATGATCAATAGGCAATGTTCCAACAATCCAAATAAGATCGATGCTACCGTTGACAAGGGGTGTTTCGTTGTGCGACCAGATGAAGATTGACTTTGCCGTTTTTCTAGGGGAATGGTACCCCATGCAACCTGAAGTCTGAACCATGGTGCATTCACCAATGACCTCAAGAAGTTTCGGTATGTTTATACACGACTTACTAGAGAAGTTCAGTGTAAGATGCAGATTCATGGAACCCCTGGCCCTGGACAGTTCACTATTGGACTCGTCAAGACGAAATGGGATGCCCCCAGGATAGGGATTGGCCTCTAGTGAAAAGGAGCCAAGGTTGGCCCGCTTTATGAAGGAGGTTGAACATGATATTTGCAAGAACAGGAGCTTACGCAAGCCAAGTCCCCCCTTCGCAGACAGGCATGTAACTTGATCCCACTAATCTAATGAAATAGAGTCCTGTGCTAATCACCACCCAAAGAAATCGTTGAGCGAGCCTATCCAATAGTTATGTGAGGCCAGTGGGGATGGTTGCTACTTGCATATGGTAATTACCAGGGCCTAGAAGATGGATCTAAATCTAATGATTGTCAGTTCATCACGCATCCCGTTGCAAACAACAAGCGGGATTTCCATGGATGCAAGGCCCGCTCCACTTTATCCCGAATCGAGTGTGTCGCCACCCTCAGTGGATGACCCAAATGAAGGCCAATGCGAGAAGCTTCATGTGTAAGATCCGACGCATCCAATGCTGAAGGCATAGATGTACAGTTGGTAAGAATTGAACAAGGCTCTTGGTCGCGTTCTTCTTAAATCCTGTCATGGCCCCCAACCGAGTGAGTACCACCTTAACAACTAAGCATCAGGAGGAGGACATCTACATACATAAGATGCACCACTCCTCATGTAGTAGAGTCACTATACAACCATATGTCTCCTCAAAAAGAAGAACATATAAATAAGGGAATAAGGGGTCACATGAGCTTCTCGTTATTCCAAGTGCAACATATCGTCAAGCATCTGTTGGGCTTCTTGAAACCAGAATTCTATGTTCCCAAAATGGCTTCTATTCCCATTACCATAACTACCTAATCAAGAAGACACATAAGGGTGATGAATCCTACCTGGAGGAGAAATCCTGTCGGGGTGCCATTTGCGACGGTCCATGTTTACAATGAGATTCGTCGCTCCGTAGTGACGGCGGCCTTCCTTTGTCCTGCCCAACATCCGCCGTGTTATGATGAACAAACAATATTTATAGCAATGGACTTTAGGATAAACAAATTGCAATTCGATCCTTGAGAGAATGATATATTTACCAAAAGGTCGCTCTTTTACTGAACTTATTGCGGATCAACCGTCTCATATGAATATAAATATAACTGACCGTTGATACACTCAATCCATTTTATTGTGATAATACACATAGTCTAACTCTGAGATTGGTCTAATGGAATGGCCTATGAAAATTCATTAAATGGGGTTCAAAAAAAAAAAGTAAGTAACAGTACAATTAATCTTTAAAAATACTAAAAATAAAATCTAAACAAAAAACAAGTTACTAGATAAGAACTATTATTCATTAAGTTTTCTTTTTAAATAAACAATCAAAGAAAGCAAAAACAAATTGTTTGATATGTGAGATTTGTTAATAAAAATATTACATTCATTGTAAATTTAAATGCAAAACTAAATTCTTATAAAAATGAAAAACATTAAATAAATTACCAAAAACTAAAAAAAGGATAAAAATAAATATATGGATGATTTTAAAAAAATATATTAAATCTTAATTCTAAAAATACTCAAACAATTTAATACAATCTTATTTTAGGGATTTGGGGCCCTGTTTAAGGTAGGGGCCCTATGCAGTTACCTTGGTGGCCTACCCACAGGGTCGGCTTTGATAGTACAGTATATATTGTATATGGATTATCCCTCCTTGCCAACTTGTTTTTGGGTTATTTTTAAGATGATCAAACTATTCTAGATGTTGCAAGTGAACATTACCATTGAAAAGCAGGTTTTCTATTTATCATGTGCTAAAAAATGGGGAAATTATTGTTCATTCTTAGTATCACAAACTTGAAAGCATAAAGTAGATCAGTCCTTACCAGAGTTGTTCTAAAAAATTGTTGAAATTGATAATAAATTAAAGTTTTTTTTTTTATAAATGGTAGGCATTCAGCTATAATTATATTAAGAAAGGGAATGCCTAAAACAGTAAATCATACAAATCTAGCCTAAAGGAGACTAGACTAAAGCTCCATCACAAGGGACCAAGTAGAAGAGATATCTATTATTTCTTACTATTCACAAAGCACACTTTCATGTCAACTACTCCTCAACGTGTAAAGTACCCCTAGCAAAGGATATTGAAGGAAAATGTTATACCCCTAGCAAAGGATATTGAAGGAAAATGTTAGGGATGGACAGTCCTAGCATGTTTCAATTTTTTTTAAATAGTAAACATTGTATACTAAAGTATATGTTTTAATAAAAAACTGTATATCGTTCCATTTCAAATTAAATAAACTAATTTTTAACAAATGTAAAAAAAAAAATTATCGAGATATATACCTTGCTAAATAACTAACAAGGTATATGAGATTGTGGTTGGGATTGTAAAAAAGATTGTATGTAACAATACTCAAAATTAAAACTTCAATTCATGTGAAAGCCAATATGTATTTGTTATAATCCATTCATGAATAGATCTAAATGCCATGAATGCTTGTAGTGGAGTGTTGCGAATTTCAGTTCGGTCCTCGCAAAAAAAAAAAATTTATGATGGAGGGGCCTTCCGTGACTAACCTGAACTATCCTCACCTCCGTCATCAAATTGGTAATTTATTATACCATGCCAACCTTGATCACCTGGCCAGTAGACTTTTAGAGATTCCACTCTATCGAGGTCTGGTAATATCTCATCAGGTTAGTACTCACTGGCTGATAAGATTTTTCAAGTCTTTTTCCTCGTGTATCTAAAAACAAATAGTTGTGTGTTATGACCAAGCATTTTTTTCTAATTAACGAAAGAAAAACTTATTACAAGTAGGTGATTATAATGTTGGTGACTGTGACGACTAGATGAGGATATCAACATGAACATGAAAATGAGAGACACATTAATGTTCATGAGACTCTGTACGCAGAAATATGTTAGTGGAGGGGATAAAATTGATGAATCGAACCCGGGTTGTGAGATCCGTCTGCTCCGTTCTCGTCCGACTGGATAATGCTGACCACCGGTGCTCCAAGACCTCGAATGTCAAAAACGGGAGGGGATGATGACCTACAAAAGGCCCTCCAATGCCTAAGTCAGCCAAGTAGAAGTCTAGGGTTTTCTAGAAAAAAAAATTTTCACATACTCTCCTCGACTAGCAGGATGGGGAGAGATCTCGTGATTGGAGGATATGAGAGGATTCTGGAAGATTGTGGGATCCGTATAGATTGCCCCAAATACTTTGAATTTTCTGGTCCCCGATGCAAGTGGGCCGAGAGGCCAGATTCGCAGATCATGAGTTGTTCGGGTCGTGGGCACTCGTTAATCGGGTCATAGGCCGTGGACATATGGTGCATTGTCATTGGGCTCATAGTGACAATTTATCTACATCTCCAATCCCATAATTGGGATTCAATTTGCATGTGTAGACCCTTCCCCTCATTTCTCACCCAAAACCATCAATTATTGACGTCCCAATGAAAATTTATACTTGCGGAAATGTTATTAACGATAAGTAAGTTGCAAATCAAACCCTACTTAAACTGATATATACTGAAAGGTTCCTATTAAATTGAAATTTTGCCATGTTCAGTGTGATATGTTGTAAGTGTATTTGATTTGTCACTTTCAAGTATTGCCTGGTGAGTATTTGATGCACTATATAGTTGTCAGGTATGCAGTATATTTAAGTTGACCATCTATTGGTTTATATGGATTTTGTGGTGGTGGTGAGTATAATGATGATGTTCATATATAAATAGATATGCCCACATTCTCTCAAAAAAAAAAAACATGACGATGTTCATATATAAAAACTGACGTTTTGTAATGTTAAAAGAACCTCTATTTAGGATCAGATCAACTGCAATCTGGATGAATGTGTGTAGATAAATATGATAAGGCCCAAGGCCAATGACTAGCCAAAGCTACCAAAAGTTGAACCCATTTATGTGGCAATCTGGGGCCACTCTGAAACTGTATAGGAAAAAATATATTGTTGAACAATTCATTCATTTTGGGAGAAAGTTAATAGTGAGATATGTAACTGTAAACCCATAGGGGTTGTTTGATGTCAGGTTGATTGGTGGTCAAAAATTTTGGTTTTTCCTTTTTGAGGCCCAATTATCTTAGATGGACTTCATGGTAGATCCTACACTGATAAGACATGACTTATTTATTGTATGGATCACATTATGCAGATCAATGAGGTGAAATAAAGATGAGAGCAACTAAATTTGTCAAGAATAAGTTGCAATCATATGCATATGACCTCCAAATAAGTTCTTATGACCCGGAGGTGATTTTTAGGACTGGGTGTATCAGAGTCATCAGTGTCAGTTAGAACTTCAGTTATGTTCTTCAGACTATAAGATGGTAGGATTTTATCATGTTACATTCTTCAGACAAGTTTATATGAGAAATAGCTCCCAATATATTTCACGAGCCATGGCTGAAAGTTCTTTAATTTTCAATACCACTTTGTGATGAAGTATTTTAGCCTAATTTGCTCTTTTCCCGATCCTAAGGTCAAATATTCATATCTTCTCTCTGTCTGATCTTCGAAAAGGGAAGTCATTTGGAAAGTGTCTCTTCATATGGTCAACAACTTTCCCAGCTCGACCGTAAGGTCAGCCACGGGGAGTCCCTCCGATATCAAAAAAAAAAAAAAAAAAAAAAAAAAAAAAAAAAAAAAAACTTTCATATGATCATTGATCAAGTGACAAGCAAATTCAAGTTGCCATGCATCTCCAAAGACAATCTCAAGGTTTTAACCTTTTTAGCAATTCTAGTTTAATTTCTTTATGCATGTAATTTAGTATTTTTATAGAGTAATTTGTCATTCTGATATAACAAACCAAGTTTTGGACGTCCTCTTGATCAAACAAACTCTTTCTTTTAGTACTATTGAGTGTCACCAAATTGACAGTCTAATGTGTTATTACTAATCTCTTCTCTTAATTGTTCCCTTTTTAATTTGGTTATAAGAGATACCCTATTCAGTTGTACTGGGTATTCTTATTTTCAAATTGCATGACAGATTGTACTGGGAATTTTTCTATCATACTTGCATGATCAGATTGGGCTATCATAACTCGGGAGAAGTGAGAGTACTGTTTGAGGAGAATAAGTTGATTCTTGAGTAGTTGATTATCTAGTTTTGCTCCTCTGGAGCTTGTTCCTAAATGTATTTATTTTGTATATTTAAACCCCTTATTCCACATTATTAAGAACAACTAAAATATTGCTTTCCAGATTACCAGATTCCTGCTTTTCACATGTGGACTAATTACCAGTTTATTAGGATGTTGCTTCCTCATCTGTTATCCCACTTTGGCCTTTTTTGGCTTTTTCCATGGAGATGCTTCAGATTTTAGCTTAAAAATCTATTTTTCTAATGAAGCACCACAGAGGATATAAAGGATAAATAATAAATACCTCTGCTTTTTAAAAGGATAAATAATCAGCATTTTTTTGTGGTGGATGCTCACCACCTGAAGTAGTTGACTGTAACTCGGATGTCCAACATGAGAGGGACATAAAATAGGACCTCCAGGGAAAACAAAAGTAGAAAAGTTATACATATTTGTTAAACTAATGGAGGAATAACTTATGTCCAAGGTACTAATTCAAAAATAAGATAGAATGAGAATAATATATTACAGTTTTTTGGAGATTCCTTTGGAAGGATCTGTGTTTAGGAGCTCCATTTGGCTTTCTACCCATTTCTGATTTTTGAATACTTCATTGATAATCATATTATTTATTTCTTACCAAACAATCCAGCAAAGATCTATCAGTAAGTGAAATCCTGACAGTGTTTGACATATTTTTTACTTCTGAAGCACTGTCAGTGACCCACTGTCAAACCGATTTTGCTTTTGTAAATTGATTCCAATTTAGATAATCGGTTCCAAACATGTACTTTTAAAACTTCAAATTTTGATCTCTAATTTCTTTTTATGTATTAAAAGTCAACAAAACAACTTTTATGGAAAAAAACTTGCTAAGACTAGCTTTTTCTTAATGAATCATTTTAATCAACTTAGAGCTTAAATTATTTTATAAATTTGGTTTCAAATGGGCTTTAAGAGTCTCCCTGTTATACCTTCATACTGTTGGGCATAGGAAATCACCATCCTTCTATGATATTCTTCTGAGCCCTATTACACATAATGCAAAGATTTTCTGTTTTGCAAATATTTATAATGTCTCTCTCTCCTATGTTGAATATTCATAATGTTCATGGGAGTTGATCTCAGATTGCCAAATCTCTCTGGGTTATGATTCTTAAAAATTAAGATATGCGGCATAAAAGTTTCATCATCCAGTTTTGATATATAAAAACTTAATGAATTTTTAATAATAAAAAAAAAAGATAACTTACCTTGATCCATGATAACAAATGAGTGTTGTATCAAAAGAATTTTTAGACCATCTTTCTTTGGTTAAGGTCCTTAATTAAGTCACTACTCTCACTAAAACTTCATGGGTAAAAAGTGTGGTGTAGAAACTATTCAAGTAAGATTGTGTGGATGTGTGTGAATATGTGATTTGGGACCTTTTGTATAGACATCAAATCATCATTTGAACTTCTCATAAAAAAATAAACCATTAGTATTGTCACCAAAGAACTTTGATCTTTTCATTATTTCCATCAAACACCAAACATCTTTAGTATTTCCATAATTTACATTAACCACTAATAATCTTTGGTATTACCATAACTTCCATTAGACATCGTAATGGATTTTAATTTCATAAACGAATGAAGGTGGAATATATAGGATGCACATGAGTGAATTAGCATTTAGTTTTCCAGACTGTCTTCCACACTATCCCTTGGATACCCTACATCTTTAGTCCATAAATGACATTTGAATTTCATAAACTAATTAATTCACTATCAAATTATTTTCATATCATCTTTCTAATGAGATAATCTAGTATTTTATTGTAATATAATCATGCATAAATATCATTTTAACACTAATCTTGATTTACATAATCTTGATTTTGCATGTCAGACATAATTTTTTTAAAATTTATAATTTTTTATTTTTTCTGAATCGTCCCAAACCTTTCCCCAACTTCACCCGAATATTACTGAATTATGATTTCTTGGCATTGATGAATTATCCTCAAATTATGAAGTATTGACAAGGGTTCCTAGCACACAGACTCAAGATCTCATGTTTCCACTCTATAGATGTATTATATTGAGCTATATTGCCCTCATTATAAGACTTGTGAGGATTCCTAGTACTTGCTCCTTGGTTTACCAATTTCTGGATATCTAGGACATCAATTTTTTTTTGTTTTACAAGTTAAATTAAACGAGCATATGAAATGGCCTCGCTGAATATTAAATACATTGGATATAATAAATACAATTAATTTAATTGTGACATTATGAACTATGTTGAACTCTGTACATATATATATATTATATATTATTATATGGGCATGATACAGAGTTCACAATTTGCACCTGTACTTCTGCCTATAGCATGTTGCATGATAATATGATGCACAATGGATGATTTATTCAACATGCTTACTTGAAGGAGTGTTTTGAAAACATTAGCAAGTGTCACATATAACAGATTAATTACTTTCCAAAAAAACATATAACAGATGAATTAATGTATGTCTTAATTATCTGATATGTCATTAAATAACAATAGCAATGCCTTTACATTAATTCTTAAAAAAACAAATATTGGGTCAGTCTGTAACCCATTTCCTCTGTGTCACCAACCATTAGCACTAGCTCTAGACCACTGAGTGGGTTCTTTTTTGCAATCATATCAGGTTTTTTAGTATTCACTGATGATAGATTAGATGGTTTATTCATTTTATCATAGATTTGAAATTGACTGGTCAAGGATTCCTTAATTATCATGCAACAACACTATAATTGGAGTCCAAAGTGGTCATTTAGAGTTTAGCGATGTTATCGATAGATTCTGGGTTCGAGTCTTGGCGCTAACTTATCTACCTATTTATCAACGATTATTCGAAAGAATTTTCCGTGAGACTGGAGCAAATAGACGGAGTTAGCCTTCCTAGCTCAACCGTAAAATCAGTCACAGGGGTCCCTCGGATATCAAAAAAAAAAAAAAAATAACCGGAGAATACATAGTTCTGTAACCGAAGAATACATGATTCTGAGAAATATTATATAACACATCCTCCTACTTGAACAGTGAAAGATTTATTAAGCCCCCGTTTGGAAAGGAGGTGCGGACGCCTCCTGCGGTGGATAAAGTCACCCATGGTAGAGAAGCTTCTCTATTGCGGACTAAAATGATCTATAAACATTATTTTAGTCTTGCCACCACAGACGTGAGAAAAACATATTTGGACACGATGTTTTGCACTGCAGAATCTACACCACCGCGGATCCAAACACTATCTTAAACTTGGTGTAGTTTTCGGGCCTAGTCATGCTGGAAAACTTTATATCTCCTACCATTACTACTGTATGTTCAATGCTTAGGATCAATTTTGTAACCCTTCTCATTCTTCTTCTCTCATAATACCTAGATAAAATAATAATGTTTGCAATCATCCATCCACATAGGTCAATGTTTTTTAATCCCCATTTCCATGATGTCCGCTAGAATTTCAATCCTAATGAACGCAAATTCTCGTTCTGAATCAAAATAACTAAACTAGCCCTCATTTTTCAGTTATACTTTTAAAAACCACTTTTACCATACACCAAGATCAGCACAAGCAGACAAGCTCATCTCCCAAAATCCCTGTGGACTCCTGACATGTAAAGTAATGCTTCTATGGGTTATTGATCTAGCAGAATAAGCTAGGAGAATATGAAATGCATGCTCTTAAATCCTTGTGAAAAAATAAAAAACATTCACATCAAGTATGCGTGCAATTGTACGTGCTAATCAGTGCTGGCAGAAAGCAAGCACTGATTACATGTGCTCAGACCACAAAGAATTCAATACTAATTTTATCATATATTCTCTGCATTATGGGAAACCTAAAAAGTGGAACTAACTTACACATTTATGTAATGAATATTCAGCTATTCCTTGCACAAAGGAGTGTGGTGTGGCCCCTTAAAAAAAAACCTTTCACAGACTTGATGGATTCTCTATTAATAAAGGAGAAGCTGCTTTTGTGAGTGCCTGTGTTGTTGCACGAATGAAGTTACTTTGGGCTCATATCTGGAGTGCGGACCACCCAACCACCAAATAAATCTCCTTCAATGTCTCATATCTTTCTTGTTACTTCTCTTTTAAAAAAAGTTTTACTAAATATTGTTTATTGAAAATTATAGGAACAATCTTACATGTAGCCATCCATGTGCAGTGCTCACATATTTTGATTTTGAAATAAATTAAAAAATGTTATACTTGGTCTATTTTACATATTTTTGTTATTCTAAAAAAATCATATACATAGTTTAATGAGGTCAGTATTTTTAAAAAAGATGAAGTAAATGATACAGTAAATTGAATTATATCATTTATAAAAAAATATGAAAATTTTTTATTAGTTATATATCTCGTTACGAAGGGGGCTAACGAAGCATATATGACTGTATTTGAGACTGTAAAAAGAACTTGGTGTAACATATATAGCTCAAATTAAAAAAAAATGAAAATAATTTTTTTACAAATTACATGATTCGTTTAACTTAAGGATGTGTATTCCTTGTAATGGTAAGAGACAAATGAGATTGCACATGGGGCCACAAATAAGACTATGTGTAACAATGCTTATTATTTTAAAGGTGTTAATACACGTAATCCCCATTGTTATAGTCATTTTTGTAGCCTCCACCTTCTAATGAAAATGCAAAAATACTTTCATTATTTTTCGGTAAAAGAATGTCCTTCATTAAACAAACATGTACCATTATAAAAACCTTAAAACATGACAAGCCCCAAAACTTATCCCTAACATTTTTCCTTGCTCTAATTATTATCCGGATCAAAAGAAATTTGATAAATCCAAAGTTAACAATGATATAGATTCAAAGTTACTGAAAAGTTACACGATTTTCATCATCACCATAGAGAATAACTTATCCAAAGGCTCCATCAATCCCTATTTGATGACATAAGCAAAAAAAAAAAAAAAAGTCTATCAACTGTTGTATGAGAGTATAATTTATGAACAGGCCTTAATTGACTTCCCCTCCACTATGAGCATTATATTTGAATCCTTGACCTGGAAACAGTTAAGAAAACATTGCCTGACAGAGACCTTGAAACCTCCCTGCATTGCATCCCTCCCATAGATCTTTTTTTTTTGTTTTTATCCTTCTGTTGTCACATAAAAGATGCATTTTATTAAGCTTTAAAGCCGGCCATATATTTGCTCTGTGGATCTGTTATTTTGTTCTCTCTTCCTGTTCTCATCAGCTTAAGCATGCCTGCATTTGTACTACAATATCTCATGTTTTATTATGTTAATAATGAATCATGGAGCATTAGTCAACTCTCATTTGCTTAACGAATTACAATGATTATTAGAAAAACAAAGGATGTTGATATGCTCAATTCCTTTTGCACCCATATTTGCATTTGTCGTATCACTGACGCAGTAAATGATACGAGTTATTTTGTATTTAATTATGAATGGACCTGTTTGCAAAAGCTTAGGATCAGGCAATTTTTGTAGTGGTATTGTCGTGATTTCTTTGCATTTATTATCTTTTCTTGTTAGGATTGAAAGAGATTATCGTTTCTATGCCAACAGTACATGAAATTCGTCTAACACAGTATATATTCCACTACACTAATATATAAAAACATAAAATTATACACAATTAATTCATTCGAGGATGAGTTGTACTTCATTAGCCAAATATATAATTCAAAGAAAAATCAAAAGCGATATGGGAGGCAAACAGGATTGAAGAAGAACTCACAAACAAAACACAACATAGTCTTCAAATATCATTTTATTCATGTTACATCCAGATCCACATACATCCCAAATTAACATTCAAGAAAGAAAGAAAAAAAGGCTAACTTGTGTCATGTTCATAAATCTCTGTACAGGGAGGGTCTTTATTCTCTATGGAGCTCTTTCTGTTGCAAAGTTTCACTCATTCATCTTGTAGACCTCTAGACCTGCATTTTGAAGGATGGTTTTCTAAAACATCTCATCTCATCATCTTAGTTTGTTTTTGTTCTCATGTGATGGTGATGAGTCCGGGGAGGAGAATGTGTTTTTTTTAACACATCGCCTCACATTCCACCCTCCGATATGCTCTGCAACGATGGACGCCATTGCCGATGCCTTCCCATTGACTGTGAGTTCTTCAGGCGACTCTTGTCTTCTGTTGTTGTTGGAGCTTGAGTTGTCTGATGATTTCAATAAATATAATTTTGTCATGAATGGTTCAAAATTATTCGCAAATCCACATTGGTTACTGATAAGGATTGATGAGATCGAGCACTGACTATATCACATCTCCTACTGAGGATGCTTTGTTTAATTAGATTCTTGCAATCATGTAGACAGCATAAGATGCTTGATTGTCAGAGATTATGATAAGCAAAAGATGAAGATGTAAATGTAAATGTGACAGACCATGGACCACAATGTGCTGTACTTTGTCAAGCTTATTTGTTTTGAATGAAGATACTGTCTGAAATCTTGAACTTCAGAGACTGTGCATTGCAGGCTATAAATAAAGTTCCCTTCTTATAAAAGGATAAAACGAAACCCATTTTCCTATTACATCTAGAAAGATGTGAAAAGAATAAAAATAGTAAACTATAGGTGGGGAAATTTATGAGACCTTGCCATTCAATGGTACTCTACACAAAGAGAGATTGAACTACTTGATGCATATAGGGGGTACATATGAATGTCAAACCCACCATACAGTTTTTAGAAACTAGTATACTTGATCTTTGCTTAACTCAAGTAGTCTCAGCTTTACTTAAAATCTTTTTTTTAATCTGTTCTCAAATGCTACCCCTGAACCATGTATTTTTTTTTTTGGGGAAATTAAAAATGTAAATATCATTAAAAAAAACATATGATTAGACTGAGTCCTTTAAAAAAATCTAAAAAAAAAACAGATTTTAAACCCAGTTGCCTACATTTGCAAAAAAAAAAAGAAACACATGACAGTTGGTATTTATATATTATTATTATTATTATTATTATTATTATTATTATTATTATTAACTCCAAAAAAATCCACAACCAAGAAATAAATTAACATATATCAATCATATTTTTATCAATAAAGAAAAAAGAATATAAAAAGTTTTCTTCATCAACAAATTGTATAAGAAATCATAAGAATCAGATGCAAATCATACCCGATTGAGCTTATCCGGATCCACCAGATCCGATTCACCCTCCGGTGCTCCCCTCCTGGACTTCTCCTGCTTCCTCGCTCTCAATCCTTTCATAACCTCTGCCCCCCAAAATAAATATGATAATATCATATTACAGCTCCAAATACAACCCAAATATATATATACCATTTATATCAAATATAAAGAAAGAAAATTAACTAAGAATGTGTATAAGGAATGCATTTGGGACACTAAAAACAATTGAATAAGAACATCTCCAATCTTATTCTTAAATGTAAATTCGAATAAAAGTTATAAAAAAATTATATTCAATCATATACTCATACACATACAAAATCAAGTTCTTCATCAAACTTTTACTCAAATCAAGAGAAATTGAAACCTTTACTTAATTTTTAAATACTATTTTTTTTCTCCTGACTCTATGTTTTTTTAAAAAATTGAGTAGACACAAAAAAACTCTTTAAGTTTGAAACAACCAAAAAAGGAGAAAAAATAAAAACTAAAACCACCAAAAAAAAAAAAAATCCAACCCCCCTCACCTTGGGTCGTCACCAGCCGATAAACATGGCCGAGCATGAGCGTGTCCTTGGGCCTCAAAAGCTTCACTCGGGCGGCGACTCTGGCTCCTCCTCCTCCTCCTCCACCACCACCTCCTCCTCCTCCTCCTCCCCCGGCGGAAGATGCGGCGGCGGAGAGGTTGACGAGGGCGACGTAGTGGCCGGGGTTGGAGCGCATGAGCTCCCAAGCGAGGGTCGGCCAATAGAGCCTCTCCACCCTCCCTCCCGGGTGATGCACCACCGCCGTCGCCGCGTCCGACGCCTGACAGTTCCCCATTTTTTTATTTTTTTTGTGTTTTGTTTGGGGGTGTTTTCTCTCTGTATGATTTTTGGGGGTTGTGGCACAGGGGTCCTTTTCTTTTCTGTTTCTCTGTCAAGAAACAGTGTTGGAGAAAACCTCCTCTCAACTCCTCTCTCTCTCTCTCCCTCTCTCTCTCTTTTCTTTCTTCACCACTCCTATAACAACCAATTTGTTGTGTGTAAATCTCTCAGTGTCTCTCAAGGCTCTCTCACCTGACTGACTCAAGTTGAATATAAAGAAGACACACTCTCTCTCTCTATCTCAGACACACACACACAATAGTACATGTATTTCGAAAGGGTGGATTAAAAAAAAAAGTAAGCCTACCTACTAGGGACTTGTTTTGTATTTTAATATTTACATGGGTTTAATTGTAATTTGATTTATAAATAATGGCCCTTACTTTTTAAGATGGCATTTTAATCCACCCATCTTAGCACAACGGTCAGAGTTTACTATAAGTTTTATGGTGTGTTAGTTGCAATTAAGAAATTTTTGCGAAAACTAAATCTTTAAACATGCAATTAAACAATTTTACTATAGAAGCTTTCTGTACACAGATTTCAGACAAATAGTATTCAAAAGCTATTATTCCAATAGCTGAGGAAGGTAAGATTCTTGCAGAATCAGGTTTTAATCCAGATTCCTACATATTCAATTTTGTAATCTTACAACCAAACGCACTCTTAGTATCGAATCGTGACGCTCACTTAACTCCTGTATATTTTTGTGAGTTGAGGGGTTCACAGGCGAAAATAAAAAACATATTAATAAAAAAAAAGTATTTGCATTAAAAATCCTACAATATAAATTTATTTTATCAAAATACTCCATTAAAAATCAATTTATACAACTTGAACTCTAGGTCGACCCGGGTGGGATCCAAACATGGTCGGCCAAATTTTCAAGAATAAAGTTTTATTAAAAAAATATAAGACAATATTGAGCTTTTGTTGATCTCTTGAGGAAATCATTCTTCAAAAAAAAAATTATGATTAAAATAAAATAAAAATTTCAAATGGATCATATCTTTTTAATGTTTTTGAATTTGTTTTGTTTTCATTATTTACATAATTCTAATTATAATATTTGAATTTTTTTTATATTATATAAAAAAGTCATTCATTTATTTCCTTTTATAACTTATGTAATTTTCTCATTTTATGGAAATTTAGTTTTTATTTGAAATTACAAGGAAAATGATCTTTTCTTTCACAAATCCCACAATTTTAAGGTTGATTGCTTGTTAAATTTTATTTATAATTGATCATTCTTCTTATTTGTGTAATATGATTTTTTTTTTGTGTGTGTTTTTACCTTCTTTTTTAAGATTAAGAGTGTTGTTGTTCACCAATTTTGTATTTTAGGGCCCCATACCATGAGTTCGCCTAAAGCCTATTAATTAATGTCAACACTGATCCTTCTCAGATTGAGATTAAGTTGTTCATAAATGCCTTTTTAATAGTATTCATCTATAGAATATACATTTGTTATGGAGTAAGTGAATTAAGGCAACACTTATATTCTTTTGAGAAGGTATTGTTGGAATACAATTTCAACAAGAGTAAATAAAATTTGGTTGAGTATTTATGCAAATAAATCCATTTTTCTTATAAATTATTGATTGTTTGGAGATGTCTTGCGTGATAGTAAGAGGGTGCATGTTTCATATGATGGGGTTGAAAGCTCAATTGAGACACAACCCTACTTATCTTTTTGTATCAATGTATATTCCATCTCTTTTTTTCAAGGATTAAAAGATCAATTTTTATAGAAAAGCATAATTTTTTTCATGAGAGAAATGGGTAATGGTCAAAAAAGATGTTGGCAGATTTTTTACTTGTATCCCAATTAATTATAACAGTGTATTACGATTGCTTCTCTTCTCCCAGGACATAAACAAGTTGTTAAACTAGGGGTGCGAATCGGTCGATTTAGATCGGTTTATTAAGAAATCATATTAAACCATGTTATTATCGTATCCAAACCAAAACTGAATCAAAGATGAAACCGAACCGATAAAATCAAAAACCAAATCAAAGTTATTTATCTAAACCGAACCGAACTGAACCATTAGTTTTTTATTTGTTTGGTTTACAACTTAAGAAGTGAAGAAAGGTGGAGATGAAAAGTAGAATAATGGACAGTTAGGATGTGTCAAGAGGGGATGATATAAAATATATAGATTAATGGGTTTTATTATTAAAAAATTTAGTATGAAAAAATGGTCTTAATGAATATATTTAATTTGAGAAGGATCAGTTAAGAACACTGAAAAAATTAGTTTAATTTCAGTTCAGTCCAATTCAATTTTTTTTAATTTTTTTAAGGTGAAATCAAACTCAAATCAAATTATATCGGTTCCCTAATTTTTCAATTTATATTCAAACCAAACCATAAAACTATTGATCTAAACCCAAAAAAAATCAGTTTGAATCGGTTCAGATCTGGTTAAACTAACAAAAGTTGCACCCCTATGTTAAACCGGCTTAAAAAAAACCAATGTTCTATTTTTATGCATTGATTGAAAGAATACTAGTTGTGCTAGTAACTGACCAAGAACGGGTTGAAACAAATTTCGGGCATATATTTATTATTTTGGATTCCAAATTTTCCTAAAATTTCCAAACTCTTTCTTTCAATGTTACAATAACATTGAGAAAAAATTGCGTTGTTAACAACATAACACTTTGTGACTTTGTCTTTGTAGTCACACATGCAGTTTTATCGTTTCCGTTGTTGCATGAGCTCTTTGGCTAGCTCGTAATCAAACCTTATTCAGGCATTCTAATGTGTATATTGAGAACACGTGGAACTCAGTTATCAATCTTATCAAAATGTACGTGGGGTAAAATTGTAATCTTTTATATATCTAGTAGATGTCTCCTCTACCATCCGTTTCTATTTTACTTTTGCTTTGCTGACTTTAATAAAATAGGGCAAATGCTTACCTTTCTATAAATATAAAAAAAAAAATAGTTTGTCTTGGTAGATACTATGTTCTTTATATAATATCGCTTTTTACACAAAAGACGAAAGAAAGCCAAAATTAAAAGATTTTGTTCCTTGGCCCCTTGTATAGGGTGTGATATTGGGTTATTCACTCCTAATAGTTATACTGTGATAGATAACAATTCATGTCGAATAAGTAAATTTTGTTTGGCTGTCTTTTCTGTCATTCTCATTAGTAAACATAAAAATGATTTTTTTGTTGTTTGGTTCAGTTTGTATAAAGTGATAATAAATAGTTAATAATGGATAAATAAGAGTTTATGGTTTTAAATGACAACTATACCCCATGAAAATAGTATAAGAGACGTATGACTGATTTGATAAATATAATAGTTTTTGAATCAGTATGAGACTGTTAGGTGAGATAATTTTTTTAAAATTACAAAGAAATGTATTTTTATCCATTGGCATAAATATACCGTGATAAATAATTTCAACATTTCCTTAAAATAGTTATTCAGCCTTATTTTAACTTATCCAGACATAACTATTGGAGTTTATTATATCAAAACAAACAGTTTTTTTGAATTATTCTCAGAGTAAAAGAACACTTTTAGCACAGGAAGAGCTTATGAGGGTTGAATTTTGCATTGTTTCATATATTTTACAACTCACCCATTCCTTTTAGATATATATAGTTCAATTTTAACACTTCCTTTTGTATAGATAGGGGATAAAAACGTTGTTCAAAAAATTACTTTAATTAGAAAACGTTTCGAGTTTAGAATGGTTTTTTTTCTCCATGATATGAGAATCGTTTCTGGTGGAAATTATATGTTCATAAATCATTTTCTAGGTAGAACTGCTTGAGACTGAGTTATTGGCTTATTTAATAAATTGGTAGGTGACTTAATTAATTGTTAATAATTGGAATTGTTCAGAACAGAGTGATGTTTGGAATAAATGGAAATTGGTGTAACCAAAAGCAACGTAAGTGTGTCTGAATCAAAGCTGAGTCAGTACCCTGATCAACCTAATTTAATGTCAATCAACATCTTTTAATTAAACACTGATAGATAAAAGTTTGAAGTTACACTTGCGTCCCATTCACTTTAAGAATCTTGACTTGAATGTCCCATGCTTTTTTTTTTTTTTTTTTTTTTGGTGAAGGCAATGGCTTTAATTTCCTAGCCAGGCATGCCCTTTAAAAGGAATATAAAGGTGAGGGTTTATGGCTTTTAGGTTAAAAAAATATATGAAATTGTTTAATGTAATATTTTCTATTATGTTATTTTTATACTTTAGTAAGAAAGATTTAAAAATATGTGCATTTGATTTATAAGAATATGTAATTTATTTTTATAATAGATAATATATTTATATATACATGTATATAAGTTTTTATCTTTGTAATATCTAATTTAGTATGAATGTTATCATTAGACTTGGAAGACAAGAGCTTCAGGGTTTGAGAGACAAAGTGACTCTTACATTTGGGTTTCTCAAATTTTAAACTGCTACGATGAGTAAATGTTTTTTAGATGGAAATGGTTCGACTCAAATCCTTTTTATGTATTAACTAAAATTTAAAACACACATATTTTTTTTAAAAAAAATAATAAATATCATCTGATGAAATATATGTTTTGATAAAAATTATAAATGTTGTTCCATTTTGAATTAAACGAAACCATTTTTAATAAGTATATAAAAATGTTTAATGATATATATACATCATCTAACAATGTATATATGCATTTATTGGATTTTTAATGTGATATATAAAAATTTTTTTTAAACTGTAAAAAAAATAAGGGTAATGTCGCCCTTTTCTGATTAAATTTGATAGTTAAAATTAACACATTTATTATGTTATTATTATAATATAAAACTTCAAATCTGATCAACCACTAAATAAGTGACAGTCTATTTTTTATTTTTAATACATTGCAAACAAAAGTTCCAGGCGTTTTAGAAACCGGTACCCACGGTGAGAGGACCCATTTGTAACTGGAACTTGAAAACAAGGATTTGGTTGACATTCTGTCAACGAAAAAGAAGCACCACCGACTCATGTTAATAGCACCCGCGTGCGGGCCTACTTCATGACACGTGGCATGACACTATTGGGTTAGATGACGTGAAACGGTAGAACGTCAGGCGCGTGAGGAGAAGAAATTAAAAAGAAAAAAATATCTGAAAAGATGTAGAATGCGTTATCGTATTGCGCACCTCAGAAGCATGAGATTCCGTGTTCTCGGAAACATAAATAATATATATATATTGGGATGTGTAATAAAATAGTGTTAGTTTAATTAAACAATAATTAATTTGATAAGTATTTTTTTTCATGTGTTTCCTTCCAAATTTCCGAATATCGTTTATACGTGCAGTCATGTAATAATTGGACAAAATGCATTTGGACCCAAGCCCCCAACTTTTTTTTTTTTTTTAAGGATAAAAATAATTTAAAATTACTGATATATTCTTAAATTTTTAAATATTCACAAAACATTAATTAATTAAATATATGAATATTAATTTATATAATAATTATCTCTTAAAATGCGTGTTGATTTTTTTTATAAAAATTAAGTTACACAAAAATTAATTAAAAGGTAAAAATAACCCACAAAAAAATATAAAGGTTTAACTAAAATTGTAAAAACATATTTTTATTATATCTTAATGAAAAATCTAATGCAAGGGCGTTCCTGTAAGTTTAAAAAACTTTACCCCCGTTTGGAAAGCGGAATTGAGTTATTCTAGATAGATAACTATGCCAGTATAGATAACAAATCTACAAGAATAAAAGATTTTCTGTTTGGTTGTATTTTTTTTATTCTCATTGGAAAACGTAAGAATAAAGGTTAAGTTGTTTGGTTGATAAAGAATAAAATATAAATAAAGTGTAAAAAAGTTGATTTGACATTTGATGTATAAGAGGTGTTGATAGGTGATTTGATGTGATAAGGTGTAAAAAGTTGATTTGACATGTGGGCCCATGGGAATAGATAAGATGAGTATAACTTATCCTAGGGGTTGCTTAGAATTGTTATACTATCTTATACTTGTTTAAACTGGCTTAGTAATACCAAGTTATACCCTTCAAATAAACAACTATTTTTCTTATCCATTCTTATACCACTCTTATACCCCCTTATTCCGTTACACAAACGGGGGGTTAGAGAATACAAACATATTTTACCCTAATAATAACACAGCAGATAAATGGAATGAAAAAATTCATGATACGTTTGCAATCTATATAAACCCCCTATGATTTCTGAAGCACATATAATCCATAAAAGCAAAGAGAAACAGATACGACATTATAATTTTATATTGTTATTAAATTTTTGTGTTTGATAATGTTAGATCCTTATTTTTTTCCTACATTTTATATTAGTAATTTGTGTGCATCACACCTGCTCTCTCTCCTCCCCCCCCCCCCCTCCCCAACCCTTTCTATAGTCCCGACGACCCATTTCTCTCTCTGTCTATTTATGTATTTACTTTTATAACCATATTTATTTATGTGAAATTGATGCTGTCACAATCAATCTTTTTTGTCAATATAAAATGTAATCTTACATGTATCGTTTGAAATCTAATAAAGCATATGCATCAATAAACAAGTTATATACATCATTAATTTTTTTATATTTGCTAAATATGGTTCTATTCAACTGAAAATTGAACGATATAAACTTTTCATTATTTCATATAACTCGTTAGATGATGATTACAATTTTTTTTTTTAAAAAAAATATATCTAATCAGAGTCTTTTAATATAAAAAGATCTTAGTTTAACATTTTTCTTGTGGAATATGATGACAACCAGATACTTCCCCGTATCAAATTTATTTAAAAATTGTATCCTTTAAAAAAAAAAGGATTTTTATTTTTAAATCCTTGTAAATTATGCTATTTAGTTATTCATCTCTCCATTTTTATATTTCTTTCTATAAGTCCCCAATTTTACATGTCTATTTCGCTTTTAATCATTCCTCCGTCAAATGTCCGTCAATTTGGACTAAAATTCATAAACTACCGTTTAGAATTTTATTTTTAAACCCCTATATGTTATGTTATTTCGTGAATAATCTTTTCATTTTTCATATTACATTTTAAGTCTCTATCTTCAAACAATTTTTCATTAATAGACCCTACGCAAAATGTCTGTCTATTTGTGGCTAATGAATAGTTAAACTGGTTCAATTATCTTCAACTTCAGTCATTTGATACTCTAAATCTGCAGTGACTAGTTAACATTAAGGCTGCAACTCGAAAAGGTTGGGTTTAAGTTGACAACAATCTAAATCCAATACGAATTTTAACATGACGACTCTAATCTGAATCCAACCCGTGATAATCTGAATCAGTCCGAGGAACTCGATTTTTAAGTCTAATTTTTAATATAAAAAATCACATATTTCATAAATTTTAATCACCCACTAAAACAATTTAACTCAATTCAAAAAGGTTATACGATGATCCAAAGACAAAAATATAAAGAATGACGTAACAGTGGCCTATTATCCATTTAGAATTTCATGTGAATGTATACTATGGTTTCAGATTGTGAGTCGAGTTTTTTTTATGATACCAACCGGAATTCCAATTTGATTTTTACAGCTCAAACCCATCATTTATCGTTGAATTTTAATTAAGATTCTTTAACAGTGGGGTCCACAAATTAGCCTGTTGTCACATCCCATTCGTATGACATGATGAGTGACCAATACGTGGCTGGACAGCAGGGTCTCTTAATTAAGTTTTTTTGTTTCTTTTCCAATGAATATTGGAAAATAAAATAGAAAGTGAAAAGAAAAAAAAAACTGAGCATCCCTGGCTCTCTTTCAAATCCCATTCACTCTTATGTGTACTTTCTCTGACTTTTTTCATAAAGACGGGGGAAAATAAATAAAAAAGTGTGGAATTTTTTTAACAAGGACACATGTGATCATATCTATTTTCAGCCTTTTTGCAAGTTGCACCCCATACTTTTTGGTTTCCATTATGTTGTGGAATATGCACCCTACACCGTTTACTTTGTCACTTGAAAAGTTGTAATAGTTTATCCAAAATGAACATCAACCACAACCAAGCAAGGAATCTTGATTATGTACATTATACAAGAGTACTAGATATTAGCTATCTATGACAAATAACGTTACCAGGGTTACCAAACAGGGTTTTATGTTTGGTTCATCAATGCTTTCCTAGGGTTGGTAAGAAACCTATAATATAAAAAGACAACTCAGGAAAAAAAATTGATTATAAATTTTTTTCTTCTTAGTATACTGTTTTTATTTCTCTATTATCTCTCACGATATGTAATCATACTTCTTTTAATTAAAGTAATGGTGACATAATTCTATCTTTTTTAAAAAAAGCAATCTATTTTACAAAAATCCTTTCATTTTATATATTTTTATTAGAACTCCAATGTGTATTCCATGAACATATATACATATAATACCTAAAGATATGTCTTAGTACCATCCTTCACAAATTTAAATTTAAATTATAACTCGTATTCATTTAGAAATAATCTAGATTGAGCGTTGTTACATTGTTACATGTAGTCCTATGTTCAATTCCATGAACAATCTCTCTTGCTACCTCGATAATTTTTTATATATTTATTTAAAATTATATTTTTTATAAATAACATTTATTTTAAAAAAATTAAAATATGCAAGGACTGTTCGTGAGATTGTAGACAATATAATTGTCCCTGCATTGCGCATATTCATGAGAATCATTGTCACACGTGGACACAGGTGGAAAAAAAGCATTTGGTACCCTGTGACCTAATCCGGCCATTGTGAAAAGTAAAAATAGAATATAAAAAACAAAAAATTAAATTAAATTTAAAAGGCTATTTGTGTATGTTACACGTGCATCACACTTGCAAATCACCCATTAATAAATGAATCAAATGATGTTGATAATACTGGCCTCAATTTGTTCTTTTGTTTTGTCTTCCTTGTCGCTTATTCTTTATAATCGACTGGAAAAAAATGGAGGGGTGTTCGGCAAAAATGCCACCCGGAAGGTTTGCCGAATTGCCGTCCGCACAACAGTTGAGCATTTTATTTTGGGCGCTGATACACCCACATCCATTTCGATTTCAGTCATATATATATATATATATATATAGGGAGCCGATTACATGCGGTTTACGGTCGGTGCGGTGCGCGATCACGGGCCGTCGATCACGGGTCCATCGCATCGGACGGTCGGGTGCGATTCACGTCGACCGTTGGATGCGATGGACCCGCGATCGAACGGCCCACGTCGTAAACCGCACCGACCGCACACCGCACGTAATCGCGACTATATATATATATATATATATATATATATATATATATATATATATATATATATATATATGTGTCGATCGATATATTTCTATTAATGTATATCTATCACGTATATACTCATTTTAACAAAGTATGTGTTTTAAAAAAAAAAATTTATACATGCAATTCATTGGAGTATATGCTTTATTTTTTATAAAAGCATGTAACTCATTAGATGATGTATACTATTTTTTAAAAATTTGAAACACATGTAGGCTGAAATTGAGGTTGAAAATGAGGCTGGATGTAACATTATCCTTTTATTTTTCATTTCATTCGTATGTTTTTTTTAAAACAATATAAATATCACTATCACGATTTCATTACTGATTTAAAATTTGATGCAGAACGGGTAGACGATGCGTTCTTGAAGTGATGAATCTAAAAAGGTCAACTTTTGAGATTTTTAAATAAATACAGAAAAATCGGCTAGTATAAATCAAGCACCCCGAACTCGGAATCGCATGAAATTTTTATTGAAGCTAGATATCGAGAAGACCTTCAAAAGGTATCGCTACGCCACAACGCGCATTTATTTTTCCATTTTTTTTATTTTTAGACCCTCAAAATGCTGATTGTGCTACTTTTGTTAACTTTTTATATTTTGAATATCATTATTATAACAACTTAGATTTGATCTTTATCAATTCTGAGAATTCTATAGATTTAGTTACAACAAACTTCTTTTTTTACTATTTTTAATAATCTTTAATTAGTATAAAAGGGAAGGCTTGTAATGTTTTTAACTTTTGATTAATATATTTTTTAATTTTATTTTTCTTTTGAGAATTGTGGGCTTGTTTAAAGATCTCAATATTTGTTAAATTTTGCTTAGTTTTTCCACTGCGTCAAAAGCACAACTCTTAGGAAGTAAGAGGAAATAGAAAAAAAAAACAAAAAAAACAAGGGAAGAAGAAACTTGATGACAGTAAAAATAGAATATAAAAAACAAAAAATTAAATTAAATTAAAAAGGCTATTTGTGTATGTTACACGTGCATCACACTTGCAAATCACCCATTAATAAATGAATCAAATGCATCACACTCAATTTGTTCTTTTGTTTTGTCTTCCTTGTCGCTTATTCTTTATAACTGACTGGAAAAATAAATGGAGGGGTGTTCGGCAAAAATGCCACCCGGAAGGTTTGCCGAATTGCCCTCCGCACAACAGTGGAGCATTTTATTTTGGGCGCTCATACACCCACGTTCATTCTAATTTCAGTTATATATGCGTCGATATATTTATAAAATATATGTTTTAAAAAAAAATTATTAATGTAATTTATTGTAGTATATGTTTCATTTTATAAAAATATATAACTCATTATATGATGTACACTATTTTTTAAAAATTTGAAGCACATGTAGACTAGAATTGAAGTTGAAAATGAGGCTGGATGTAACATTATCATTTTATTTTCATTTCATTCGTATGTTTTTTTAAATAATATAGATATTACTATCAAGATTTCATTATTGATTTTAAAGTTGATACAAAACAGGTGAGCGACGCGTTCCTGAAGTGATGAATCTAAAAAGGTCCACTTTTGAGATTTTCAAATAAATACAGAAAAATCGGCTAGTAGAAATCAAGACCTCGAACTCGGAATCGCCTGAATTTTTTTATTAAAGCTAGATATCGAAAGACCTTCAAAAGGTGTCGCTACGCCACAACGCGCATTTATTTTTCCATTTTTCCTATTTTTAGACCCTCGAAATGGCGATTGTGCTATTTTTGGTAATTTTTTATGTTTTGAATATCATTATCATAACAACTTGTATTTGATCTCTATCAATTCTGAGGATTCTATAGATTTAGTTACAACAAACTTCATTTTTTACTAATAACAAACTTCTTTTTTAGTATTTTTAATAATCTTTAATTAGTATAAAAGGAAGGCTTGTAATGTTTTCAACTTTTGATTAATATATTTTTTAATTTTATCTCTTTTGAGAATTGTGAGTTTGTTTAACGATCTCAACGCTTGTTGAATCTTTGTTTAGTTTTTCCGCTGCGTCAATTTGATGACAGATTCCTGGCTGAAAGAGGTATTTAACAGGAAACCAAAGACCACCGAGCCACGCCCTGCTTATTTTGAGATGATTAGGCGCCTGTTTTGAAAGTACACCTCTCTCGCACCTGCTATAAAGTATACAGTCCCTAATCTCAATTACAACAACAAAATACCTCCCATATATTCTCCCAATATACTCTATCACCTCTAAACAAAGCCGTGTTCCGCGTTAACCATGTTTTCCATGGCAATCGATTGGGAGATATGAGCCGCTTTGTTGTTATCATCGATTCTCTGAAGTTTCCTTTTTGCGAGTTTAGAAGTTGAGAGTTAGCTCTGTAGCAATGCCTATCGCCGACCACAAAAGATGAACAAACGGGCATTGACAAAAGAAAAAGCTTTGCTCTTTCTAATTTTAAATTTGATATTCCAAGACATTGAACATTGGACATGGTATATTGGTATGTTGGTGACTGTGTTGTCACTTAGGCTAGAACTGTGTGTTTGCTCCTTGTAGGTGAACTTTTCAAATCCCATTACACGTGCTCGATGCATACTATGTATAAGTGATTGTGTGCATCCAATGTTTTTCAACCAATGTTATTCCTTGTTACCAAAAAAACTTAACATATAACACTCCTATCAACATATTGGATACATATTATAGATACATTAATGTATGATCCACATTTTTAGGGTAATTATATAAGATCATGTCACATGACGTCTTATCATATTAAGTTCATCATAAGACTTGTATAGACTCAGTTTGGATAACATCAGGGGTGGAGCCAGGAATTAGAATAAGGGGGGCCGGAAGCCCAATAGACTTAGAATAAAAAAATGTATTTTTAAAATAATATAATTGTATGATAATTCAAGATAATTAAAATTGACGAATAAAAACCGTAATTGGCAATTTTGATAGAAAATTATTTTTTTACTACTTTTTCCATATTTAGAAAATTTAAAAAATTTATTTGTAATTTAAAAAAAAACTTGAACTCTCATTATTTATCATCACAAAAAATGAAAATAATATGAAAAAAAATCAAATAAATATGAAAAAACAATTGATAACAACACAAACACAAAGATATCCTTAAAACATAGATATTAAAAATTAATTTAAAAAAAAAATCCGAGAGGTTCAAATTGGCATTCATGAGAGAAGAAAATAAAAAAAACATTAAAAAAATAAAAATAACTGCGATATTTCAACCACCAAAAACAAGAGGTAGAGATTGAAAAATATAATTAAAATATGTGTATATAATTTATATGAGCATGTACTTAATTTTTATGAGCATAATTACTTAATTAGCTAAGAGTGTTAATACACAATTTAATTTTCCTCCCACATTCCAGTCTCATATGCATCAATAGAAAATAAAAAGAACATATACTCACATTCACGAGGTGTATATTTTAATATAAAAAATTTACATTTTCTATAAATGTATCAATGTAATTAATTAAAATTTATGTTTTAGTTTTTATAAAGACATATATCTTATTAAATAATATATATTATTTAAAAAAAAATGTGAGATGTAAACGACCAAATGAGATTGTGAACCGTACTGAATAAATAACTTTCATCACCAACATTCACCTAATATTCCACTTCATTTCATTACACACTTATTTGAGTGCCTCTTCCCCTTCGGAGGAAAAAAAAAAAAAAAACCAACACCACCACCACATTCACCCATGCATGCATGGCTTGGGCCTTGGGGGGGCCCGGGCCCCAGCCCGCCCCCCCTTGGCTCCGCCCCTGGATAACATAACCTCAAATAGGAAGGAGTAACTATTCCCATATGAACCCAACCTCCTCTTAATAAAATGATAGAGGTACCTCTCTTTAGTGAGGGGTCTTAGGTTCAAGTTTTGCTGTCTGCTGATATGTGAAAATTTGGTAAAAAAAAAAAACTATCCTCACATGATTCGGATAGAGAGACATTGTTATTTATTACCAAAAGCTCATTCATATATATTAGGCGCAAAAAAGCTCAAATGGGGGTAACACATGTAAGTATAAACAGGAAGATAAACCAATCTAAGCCGTATAAAAAACTTGTCTCCATCTTTGCTATATTCACTCGTTAGATCACATTGACTCGAGCATTGAGTGTTTGGAGCATGAACATACTCAATTAAGGAGGTAATGATGAATCTGAATTGTTTTGCTCCATCGAAGATATATCAAAACAAACATTCAACTTGAGATCGATTCATATTATGAGATTACATTTAATACTCGATATTAATTTTGGTTTAATTGATATATTTAGATATTAACATTAGTTAGAGTGAGCAAGTGACATGTTAAAGTAAGAACATATATAATTTAAAATTAAAAAGAAGATTGCGATATGGATATTAAGTTCTCCTTGTCTTCACATAGTCATAGAGCAAGCAAACTGAGTTTTGATTTGTTGGTCATTAGCACTCCCCTCTCCGTAAATAGTGTTGTTACACACTGTTTTTTTTCTCAGTTCAAAACACAGTCCTATATACCACATTAGAAATCCAGTGAGACATATACCTAGTTAGATGTTGTATATACAACATTAAATATTTTCTTACACTTACTAAAAATGGATTCATTTAACTTGAAATGAAGCGATATGTACTTTTTATCAAAGCATATATCTCATTAGATAATATTTATTATATTTTAAAAAATGAAAACATATGAAATCTGTTTTGATTGGTGAATGTGACTGAATCTTAACATTTTCTGTTCGTGAAACCTCCTTTTAAAAAAACTATATGTTTTTCAATCATTTAAATATCCAAATATCATTTAATTGTTTTTTTATAAATATATATATAAATACTGCTGCTCTCAAGATGGTGTTGATGGATGGTCAAGTAGTGAGTGCCTCCTCGGCTTTTTAACACACAGAATATTTTAAGAGCAATCTGGGAGTTGGGTAAAGACAAAATGACTGAAAGTCCCTGATAAAAGTTGTGCGTTCAAATATGCCCCCACTTAATACATGCACTTACCTACTGGACATCCTCAAATCTTTTGAAACCAAAAGTTATTGCATTTTTTTAATCCACATACTTTTTAGAAGTGAATAAATCTGTAAGAATGGTTAACAGATTTGGGTGACATGGATCTGTACTTTCAAATCTATAGTAGACTTTTTTTATATTAGTATATGATGGTATCTGTGATAAACTTGTATAATCTATTGATATAGATTTGTTATTAGAAAAAAAACGGATTTTGTATTTGTTCAAGGACAGTTTTACAATGGATTTTGTATTTGTTCAAGGACAGTTTTATTAAAAGATAGACTTATTAACATCAATTAGGTTCTCTTTTGGCTATTTAAATGTAATCTATGGGTACTTTATGTAGAAAATTAAAACTATTTCTTGACCCTATATTATGTCCCGCAACTTTTATTTTTTCATTTATTTTTATTTGAGTAACGATATAAACTATTTTAAAATAAATTACTATTTCAATATAATTAAAAAATAAGTAATTTTTTTGTTTAATTTTATTTTTTAATAATTCACATTAGAAAATATAAAAGATGAATAAGGTGTGGATAATTATTTATAAAACTGAAAAAATAATTTGACATGTAGATCATTTGATTCATAAAACTTGATGAGAATTAATTTGACATGTGTATCCAGCCCCTTTATGCTAGTGGAATAGATTAAATGAAATAATACAATTTTAGGAGAACCTAGAATACCACTATCAATTTAATCTCATCCATTGTAGCATAGTTATATCCACCTATTTATCGCAAACAAACAAGTTTTTCGGCTTAATCCTCCCTATTCTTCGCCTATTCCAGTACCCAAACATGGGCTTAAGTTTATTTTACTTCATTTGTGGGTCTCTTAGCTTAATTTTCTAACCAAACATAAATACCAGACCATCTTTATTTTTCCATAAAGATATTAGGGTTATAATATAAATGCCACACCTGAAATTAATTATTATTTCTTACTTGTGGACTTTTTAGCTTATAAGTTATGTCTTATTTCATTAGCTTCATGTGATTTTTTATATTTATGTAAAAAAGTATATATAATTTATTTAACTAATTAAACATTTCATTTTTATAAAAACATATGACTCTTTAAATGAAACATATCCTATTTGACTAATCAAACAAGTTGCATGAATTATATCCTGTTATAAGTGCTACTGTGAGGCATTATTTAAATTAATTATTTATTTGCTCTCCTCTAACAAGGTCCATATATAAATAATGAAATAAATTCTATTCCAAAGTATCAATGGGGCTCAATCTCATCTGCAATCCTAGTAACGAAATCTAGGGCTTTTGGTCCTTGCAAATAATTGTTTTCTATTATATATATAATAAAATATATAAATCTTTGGAGATCTGATGAGTGTTGTCTTCAGCATTGAATCACATATGGTTGTCCCATGTGCAAATGTTGGGGATCAAGGGTTGACTGCCAACCTTGTTGTTTAACCAAGTTAAATGGGGTCCCAACATGGTGCATCTATGACCACTGTAACAATCATTTTGTTTCATCATCTCACACTCACAATTCATTCATTCACACACACTATTTATTTATTTATGATTTGTGATTAGTCATTCTTCGGTCTCAAATCGAGTGTATGATTTATCTGATCGAGTATATACTTGATTAAGAAAGATAAAATTAAAAAACAAATATACATTCAATTCATTCCAACAATATATTTGATTTTTTCATAAATGTATGTATTTCGATAAGCAAGTAGATACCTTAAAAATTCAAAATGTGTTGAGACCTTGAAAGTGATTGTAGGAATGTCTCTGTCCCTTGTGTCACGAAAATAAAATGACATGGAGTTTGGGAAAAAATTGGAAGAGTTAAATTAATGAAAATATTTAAAAAATAAATACTACATTACAGACCTTAGATCAAGATACATAGCGTTTGATTACGCAATTGCGCAGCATTTGCGATTGTATGAAGCTGGTTCTGCAATCGTGTAACCAAATAGTTTTGCAATCGCAGCTTCCTGCAAACAAATTTTAGACAAATAATGTCCAAAAGCAGCGATTTGAGAAAGATGGAGGGGGAGGGGGGAGCAGCTTTCTACATAATCAGTTTTAAACCTAGGGATTGCAGAAAATCAGTTTTATAATCGCGTTACCAAACGCTACGTGTGTGACAAAATTCAGTATAATTATTGAATAACACGCATTTATAATTACGCGTGATTTGCATTGAGATTTGATTAATGCTTTAAGTTGCATTGTATTAGATTCCGAGATTGAATTTCATATAGTGATTAAGATAATATACATTTTTAAACATTAATATAATAAGAGTTTAATAATGATACATATAACAGGTGCACAGAGATGTTGATCTATTCTGGAAGCGCGTAGAACACAAGTAAATTTCTATTTGGAATCCCCGTTCCTACGTAGAAAATGTTATACTCAATTACTTTTACAGTCTAAAACTCAAACCATACATATCTTAATTTTTTAAAAATTAGTAAACTTCATTTAGTGAGATATATGATTTGATAAAAAATGTATATCACTCAATTTCGAATTATATAAACTCATTTTTAATAAATGTATAAAAAATTAATGAAACAATTTCACTGGATTTCTAACTGGATATATAGGATTTCATTTTGGATTGTAAAAAAAATTGAGTGTAATAGCGCTCTTCCTACATTCACTTTTGAATATTATAGACAAAATTTCTTCTTATACGGAATCTAACATAATTGGATTCCTCGAAAAGAGAAACAATTTTTCTGGAATAAAATTACCAAACTGACCCTAATTTATCACTGTTATTTAGGGAATTGTTTGGACAAAAGAAAAGATTTCACTAAATAACATAGTTTACAGGGATTTAAAAATAAATCACATTTCATAAATTAACAGTGTATTGACGGACGGACTAAAAACTAAAGGCGGTTGAATATGGGGACTAAAAAAGAAATATGAAGAAGTGAGGGACCGATCCCTAAATAGGCAGTTTTACAGGGACTTAAAAATAAAAATCTTTTATTTATTTATTTATGATTCAACCTTACACTCATGATTCAACTAAATATTTATAACTAAATATTGAATAATCAATTAAAATTTTAAACATTTGAAATATTTTTACAACCTTTTAACTTCACGTAAAAGCATAATAATTCATAATAATTTAAATTGTATTCCAAATATTCCCACATAAAACATTTAAAAATAAAAATAGTGAAGAACTATTTATAATACACTAGACAAAAAAAATGAAGCCATTGTTAGCCTTGAAAAGTTCTTCAAGCTCTCTTTGTCTTGCCTGGACTTGTTAATGAGTGGACCCGACTCGACTCGAGACCCGATATGGACCCGACCCGAATAGAGATGGCAGTGGGACTGTCCTAATAGGGTACCCGACCCGGTTGGGACGGGTTAGATTTGGGTTTGGGACGTATTTGGGATAGATAAAATGTAACCCGACGGGTTTGAGACGGGAAATGGGTTTACTTAGCAAAAACCACCCCGAACCCGCCCCGGTTACAATTCATATTAAAATTATATATTTGTTATAATAATTACATAATATATATTTTTCATTTGATCTTCCCAAAAAAATATCAAAAAAATAAGACTGAATAAACTCAGACGCTAATTAAAATTTGAAATCATATAAACATACACTGAATTGTCTTTTGGTATTTAAAAAAAATTGAAACATTATATTTGTCACTTGTATTTAAAGTTTATATTTCTTATTTTTTAGGGTTTATTCAAATAAATATTTATTTTCATTTAAAATTTTAATTTTAATTAAATATTATATAAAAATATGTTTTAATATTTTTTTTCTAAACTTGTTTTGGCCCAACCCGACCCGATTTAAATGGGACGGGTTTGGGATATGATTTTGTGGGCGGGTTTGGGTTTAGGATTCACAAAACCCGTCCCAACCATCCCATTGCCATCCCTAGATCCGAAGGACCTGACAATCACACGGGTTGGGTCCAGGTCCACCCCGACCTGACCGACTAGTATTAGCATGTACATAAAACTCCTTTTTATGCTAAACCATTATTTCTTCCCTAGTCTTATATTTTATAAATTTTATATATAACTAGATTGTCTAAAAAATTAATCTAAATTAATTAATAAGAATCTATATTAAATATTCACTAAATCTCATTGAATTTAAAACATTTTATAGTTTTAATACATATTTCAAATAATTTTTAGATAAATATTTTTATCAACAAATGAGTATATTCATTTTTATTTTATGTTAATTTTTATTTATATTGGTGGATTATTCTTGGAGATTTATTAATATATCATATTATTAGTGGGTTCTAGGATATGGGTGGGATTCATTTATTTTATTCTATTAAAAAAATTCATTTTGGCTAAAGGGTTTGAACATCAGACAATTTTATTTTGTCTTGTTTTGTTGGTGGGTTTTATTTTAAAGATTTATTAACGTATTAAACTATTTTTAATATTATTTTAACGCACATTGTATGTGGGTGAAGTCTATTTCATTTCTAATTTACACCATTAAAATGAAATTAAAGAGAGTTACAGTCCTCTTTTTAAGACGAGATATAAACACGGCAGATCCACGATACTTTTCCGGGGTGGGCTGAACTAACAAGAGAGGTTTTTTGGGGATGCTGTTACATTCAATTTTTTTACAGTCTAAAATACAGTCCTATATACTTTATTTAAAATTCAATGAAACATATACCTTGTTAGAATATGAATATACCTTATTAAATATTTATTTACACTTACGAAAAATTGTTTCATTCAACTCAAAATGGAGCGATATACATTTTTTTATCAAAACATTTACATCATTAGATAATATATATTTACTATTTAAAAATAAATAAAAACAAGTGTGGTTTAAGTTTTGGTTGGTCAAAATGACTCAGTCTGACATTTTCCTTTTTGGGATAAATTTAGAATTATAAAATAATGATATTTTGAGATTTTTCTGAATAAAATCTAGACTGAATTAGTATTTTGAAGTTTTTCTAACAAAATCTGAACTGGATTGTATTGAGGTTTTTATAACAAAACTGGACTGAGCTGGTATTTTAGAATTTTTCTAACAAAATCTAGGTCGGGCTGTAACCCAGCCCAGCTAACTCTTGTGTCCACCCTTGGATATAAACTTGGATAGAAAATTTAGTTATTATGAGGGTTATGACTATTCTAGTTTAGATAAGGAATGAATGATTTTTTGTTTGATTGTGTTTTTAATTATTCTCATTGAAAAATGTAATAATAAATTTTTTATTGTTTGATTGACTATAGATAAATTGTGGATAAAGATTTATAAAAGGTGAAAAAATGATTTAACATGTATCTGATTTATTATAGGTGTTGACAGTTGATTTGACAGTAGGGCTCACATATTTGAATGAGTTGAATAAACTGAAATAACTTAATTCCATAGTGCTCACATATTAATTATTTCTTACATACACATTCTTATTTATTTTAGCCTAGCTTCCAAACATCCATTTTATCACTATTACATCTTTTTTCTATTTATTCCACTCGCAATTTCTCATCCAAACATGGGTTGAGACATATTTATAGGCTGCATTTGGCACAAAATTTTTTTTTAAGCGTTTAGTATTTTTATAAGCTAAAGTTAAAATCTATTACTAAACCGATCAATTTAAATATATTATCATTACTAGATTTTGTTAAAGATATTAGATTAGATTTGTTATTATCTTAGTTTGTTGTTATATTAGTTTGTTATTATCTTAATGTGTTACACGTGTAACACCATCTTGTACTATTATATAAAGGGTTTTAGTCCCTCTCTAATAGAACAAGAGTTTTAGGGCTTCATTATTATTATTTTCTCTCCCTTATTTCTAACATGGTATCAGAGCCACATCTGAAACCCTAGATCTACATAAGTTTATCTTCTTCTTCCCCGCTCCGATTGGGAGTCTTCAATCGGAGCGGGGAGTACTTTTGACCGTCGTCGCTGTGCTACGAGTCTTCAATCCGAACGCCGTGAGTCGTTGTTCGCGCCGTCGTCTTTTTCGCGTTGTCGTCGTCATCATCGCGCCCATCTTCGTCGTTGTCCTTGTGCCCGTCGCACACCTGAAGAATCCCGTCGTCGTTCGGCTGTCATCGTCTTCGTCATCTCCGTTGCTCCCATCGTGAAGACCCTGCATGAAGATCTTCTGCATGCATGATAGACGATATCGAGACGAGGATGGTGCATTATTTGAGTTTTATATACATTGAGCGATCTGATCATCCATTGAAAAAAAAAAAAAACCATCACATGTTCGTCCTCCAACGACCAAAGTCGTCATCGAAGCCTCTTCTGCAAGTCTCCACGTGACATCGTCAATTCGTCATCTCCATCGCGCACAGCTCATCAGTTGCGCCCCGTCAGCAGCCCGTCCACGCAACTCGTCCGCACCTGTTCACGCAGCCTCGTCTGTCCGCGCGGAGCACCGCCTCGTCCGCGCTCGCGTGCCCCGATGCACTGCTGCCTCGAGCGCCCGCGCCGCTGTTCCGCCAACGCCATCATCCGTGCGTGCCATTCCCGTCCCCATCCGCGTGCCTGAGCGACGCCCCGGCAAATCAGCCTGTCGCGATCAGCCCGTCCGTTATCATCATCTCCGGCAAATCAGCCAGTCACAATCAGCCCGTGTGAGATCCCGAGGATCACGTCCGCAGCATCCGCGTGAAGATTGTGTGAGTCAAATCCGACTCGTCAAGCCAACTCGTCCGTCACTCAGCAAGCCGACTCGCTCCAACTCGGCCGCCCACTCTTCTGACTCGCCTTGACTCGTCCCTTGTTCAACTCGTCTAGCTGACTCAGCCTGACCCGATTCAGCAGTTCGACTGTTATATCGCGTTTCTTTCCTGGACTGTTACGGCTTTTTTTCGGACTCCGAATATAATCATCCAGCATCGCTGTCTCTGTGCACTGTCGTATTCGTGCACCATCGTTTTCGTGCGCCATTGTTTTTCGCGCACCGTTGTTTCTGTGCGCCGTTGTTTTCGCGCACCACTGTTTTTCATGCGCCGTTGTTCTCGCGCACCGTCGTTTTCGTGCGCTGTCGTCCTCGCGCACCTTCGTTTTTTGTGCGCCATCGTTGTATTTGCGCACTGTCGTTTTCTTTATTCTTCTTCTCTGTCAGCGCGCCTCTCTTCTTGCGCTAGTCTGCACCGTTTGCGTCGCCATCCGTGTCGCGCTTCTTCTACTTCTTCTTCTCCGTTGGCGCATGTCCGCGCTCGTCTGCAGCAACCGCCATTGGCCGTCCGTCACTGTTTCCACCGTCGTCTCATTTTTATGCAAACTCTAAGGGTTTTACCCTTCAGAGTTTGGGAGAGGGTGTTAAAGAACTCCACCACCTTTGTTCGCGTGCTGTCTCCGCTGCCTGTCCGTGTTAGTTTGTGCCCTCCGTCTTCTCCTTGAACCTATGTGAGCCATACGTGCGCCATCTGATCTAGTGGACCAGCAATTCCGACTGTCTCAAAGAGCGGGAGCGACTCTGACTGACTCAAAGAGCGGGAGCGACTCTGACTGACTCAAGAAGAGCAGGAGCGACTCTGACTGACTCAAAGAGCAGGAGCGACTTCGACTGACTCAAGAAAAGCGGGAGAAGCGGGAGCGAAGTGATGGATCCAAGAGACAGATGACGATTATCAATTCACAAAAATAAATTGGAGGTGTTTGAAATAAGAGTTTTAGTTTATCATTTTTGTGTAAACTCTAAGGGTACAACCCTTCAGAGTTTAGGAGAGGGTGTTAAAGATATTAGATTAGATTTGTTATTATCTTAGTTTGTTGTTATATTAGTTTGTTATTATCTTAATGTGTTACACGTGTAACACCATCTTATACTATTATATAAAGGGTTTTAGTCCCTCTCTAATAGAACAAGAGTTTTAGGGCTTCATTATTATTATTTTCTCTCCCTTATTTCTAACAGATTTTGTCAAAGAATTGTGCATCGAAATCTGTGCTTGATAAAACAACTATCATCATTACACCCTCTAAGGTGTACATAAAACATATAAAAAGTAAAAATTGTTTTTCAAATGTATTTCCAAACCCATCCTAAGTTGGGTACACAACTCACATATTGAGATGAGTTGATCAAGTTGCTAAAAGCGCAGAAAGATAAAAACTTAAAACGAGAGAGATATAAAATAAAACTATAATCTATTTATTATACTAACCAGAAAGAGTTTTCAAGTGTATGTCATGTAATTTTACATCTTTATCCACTAATATTTTTTTTATTAAAGTGCATTATCATCCAAAACCAATATTCTTCTCCTAATCTCATCTTAAGATTTTAAATAGATATTAAATTTTATACAATTTTATATATAACATAATTCTCTAAATAACATAACAATTTTTTTAAAGATATACGGTATCAATATATGGTCTTGATCATGCCACATCATCATTTTTTATTGTTTTATTTTTATTAATTTTATATTGGGATAATTGATGAAATAAAAAATCTATCAATTTATATATATGATTATATATTTAAATTGAATAAGATCATATTTATATTCACCAAATCTCAATATTTTTTAATGAATTTTTGTATGAGGATTTGTTATTTTTAACAATGTCCCTCAAAAGATTTAAATTGTTCATTATCATCCTTTTTTTTAACCCATTTGATGGATATTGAAGGTTTTAAAGTTTGAAATGGGGGATTTTAACAATATAGGGTAGGTCGAGATATATATATATGTTACGCCCCGGAAACATACCAATCACACAAAAACTGACAAGGATCGAATAAGGTAACAAGGCTACATGGAAGCGGTAGCCAATTAAAAAAAATGCGGAAGTATAAAATATAAATAAGTCTGTAAATCAAAAACATTATTACAGACCTGAATACACAAACACTGTCCTGTGAGAGTTCAAGTCTAGTCCAATACAGCCATATGTGCAACACGCACGATTACTAATACATATACAAGAAAATAGGATTGCTGACAGCCTCGCACTCGCCAACTGAAAGATGGGACACTCCACGCACGAACCACGCCAGATAGATGCTCTAGCTCCACGCCAACCCAATCCCTGGTGAAAAAATAACACACGAGGGGTGAGCTACAAGCTCAGTGAGTGGCAAGGATCCAAGCTCTATAATAATCATAAAAGAGGTATATGGACCACATGTCCAAATAACATGTGATTAAACCATATATATACACATATATGCACACTTTATACAATCCAACAAGAAGAATTCTGTCATAAAAGAGATATATGGACCACATGTCCAAATAACCTGTGATTAAACCATGTGCATTCACATATACACATATACGAGTTCAATTAATTGAATATACAAGCAAAAATACAGTTCACTCTAGGCTTCCAAACCTCTCACATGGAACTAATGAATAGAATGGAAGTCAAACAACACAAGTCATAGACTAGCCTGCATTCCACAAGACAGTAATAAATGAAGCATACGAATCAATTAGTGATCAATAGTGCTAAGTATGACTACGCATCGAGATAATATCACATATAAACTAAATATACAGGTTAACTAGCACAATATCGATTTAGTATAGCAATACTCTTTTAGAAATAAAGATTGAATATAGTTATAAGGCCCCAGGGATACGCGATGCATGACTACATGCATCGAGCGCTTCCCAAAAGGGGTGGATCGAACCACTCACTAGTACTTGGATCGCCTCGCGTCCGGTCTACGAGATCTGCAAGAACAACCAATGATGCTCCATTAAATATAAATCATCTCGACACATATACAAGCCTTTTTCATGAAGACATCAACTCCTGGTATTGCCCACACCATGCATAATAACTCTTTGACACATATTTATACAAGATTAGACCATCTACTACAACCAGCCCCAAACATTAGTCTCCACAGCACAAAATACACATCCAAAAATACTGAAATAAATCACACACATTCTATGATATGTTAGGATCATATTCCATGAAGACATAATAACTTGATAAGATCCCTAAATGCCCGAAATAAATTATTTTCCGAAACTGGTTAATTTCTGCGCGAATCCGGACAGACCATGAACATTAGGCTATATCTTTCAATACAGGTAACCAAATGACACCAAATTTGATATATAGCATCTAGACACATAGATGATCATATGAAATGAAGACACAAGCCTCAAAATATGCCTCCAAATACCTCAAACACAAGGATCTTAAAGAGACAGAAAATCTGCCTTACAACATAAAACCACCCCATTCATGCATTAATGCAACCATCTCATGTGCAGTAGCAATTACACATTACACTCTTCCAACAGCACCAAAATTCAATAATACACACTCATACAAGCATAAACACAAACACATACAAGGCACAAAGGGGAAGTGAATATACCTTGGGAAGAAGAGGAGATGGTGCACATAAGGAGTTCCACCACCATCACCACAAACAACCACCATCACACATGCCACATAGCACAGCCACAACCACCACCAAATCAGCCATCTCACATACACCCTTCATAGATGCATAAAACCAAACACATGGGGGGGGGGGGGGCTGATTTAGAGAGGGAGAGAAACAATAACAACAACCAACAATAAACACAAGCTCACACACCTTTCTCTCTTCCACTTCTTCTTGTTGTTGCATAAACACAAGCACCTCATCTTCACCACCATCCCTAGCTGACCCAACACAAAGAGGGATCAAAGAGAGAGCTTGAAAGATAGAGATCAAGCAACAACATGGCTCCTTCCCTTGATTTTCCTCTTCACCTTGATCTCCTTCAACTTCCTCTCCTCCTTTACACACACAAAGGGGGGAAAAAGAGAGACCAAATAGAGGGAGAGAGAGCTCTATGAGAGGGTGAGAGAGGGCTGAAGTCGTAACATTAGAGGGGATTTAATAGGCAAGGTCGGACTGAATGTCCGAGCTGTCCTCGGACTAAAACCTCTGTACAGCCTTCACTTAAAAGGCCATAACTTCCTCAATACAGCTCGGAATTGCATGATTCCAGTGGCATTGGAAAGCTAAGAAGATTATCTACAGCTTTCATGTTTACACCCAGATCAAATAACCTCTTCAGCTATTTCGAAATCTAGGCTAAACATCATACAGGGCTGCTGCCTGGATTTCTCATCTTCGGGGTATACTTGGAAAAATACTCATAACTTTTGATACATGAATCCAGTTGATCTAATTCCACTTTTGTATGAAATCTAACTTAACACTGAACATCTCATGATAAAACTAGATTTTTACTACTTCATCTTGGTCATTAACAAAATTAAATCCAAATACCAATCGAAACTGCATAATTTCTAAAAGACCTTAAAATGCTACAAAAACTTCCATTTAAGCCCAAGTGAACACCAGAACCACAAATATGCAATTTGATTTTGAAACTGAATGCCCGAACTATTAAAATAAATAAAACGCGATATTTGACCTTTAAAAGTGACACAGTCTTAACAATATATATATATATATATATATATATATATATATATATTCATTATCATCCTTTTTTTTACCCATTTGATGGATATTGAAGGTTTTAAAGTTTGAAATGGGGGATTTTAACAATATAGGGTAGGTCGATATATATATATATATATATATATATATATAATTTATTTATATTTATAAAATATCTCTTTTGTTATAACTTCATAATAACTTTTACAAGTGATTTATTTAATAATTATTATAATTTTTATCATATATTTATGTATATATAATATGATATGTATCACATATCATTGAGCTGGAAAAAAAATGAGGGTGTTGATTTAGGAAAATTTTTTTAAAAAAAATATTATATGCCACATCATGCATGGATGAAAACTGATTTTCTTGCTAAACAAAAATTAGGATAAAAGTCAAATGAGTTTGAAAGGCCTCTTTCAAACTCAAAAAAATAAAATATTATTTATATAACTATAAGAGCAATCTGATTGATCCGTACACCATTTAAATATGCAATCTAATTGGTTTAGTTAATCACCTAATCCTAACAAATTATTATCCAATGTACAGATAAAATAAAAAAATCCTACTTAATTATCTAAATAATCCTAAAATTAATCTAATCATTAAATAGATCTAGTTTAATCTGCATCAATAAGTCGTTAGGTATATAACCAAATTAGCGGAACTAATCAAAGAACACTTGTGAGTTGTGAGGACTCTGATGGATGACCCGACAACAATGAAACTATTTGTATATCCATATGGCATTCATGTGTGAAGTCTCATTTTAATTTAATGAAATATATATTTTATTAGATAAAAATAAAATTAATTATGGGTACATCCATCTATTATTTTTAGGTCTCTAAAAAATTTTAAATTTTTTTAAATCCCTAAAGCGTTGAAAAAATATCTTTAGGTCCCTTAGCCAGATGTTGTTAAAAAATATAAAAAATGCACGCACCCAATTATTCGAATGTTAACAATGTAATCGAGAGTGTTAACAGTGTATTGGAGATATTTAACAATATATTAGACAGTGTTTATGATGTATTGAAATAATTGGATGGTGACATTTTATGAGAAGATTAACAATGTACATTACATGAGTATTAGCATTGTACTAAAATAATTGTGCAGGTGCATTTTTGGTATTTTTTAAAAACATCCGGTTGAGGAGACTTAAAGATAATTTTTTACTGTTTTAGAGACCTAAAAAAATTTAAAAAAGTTTCAGGGATCTAAAAATAATAAATAAGTGACCACATGACCCTTAATTAATTTTCACTAAATAAAACATTTTTTTTTTACCTAAGTGGATAATTACATTTCGTGAATTATTATGCATGTGAAGTATACTTTTTAAATAAAAAAAATTGCTAATACATGCAACAAACTCACTAAACAATCCAAAAGGACTTCTTTTGTTCTATCAAAAAAGATTCTGTATTAGTACTTCCCAGAGATTTTTTAATTATTACAATAAATACAGAGCCGGCCCTATCTTCACTCAAGTGTATAAACAGTAATTTTCACAATGTGCAGATGAGTGCACATAAAAAAAAGGGGAAAATAATAATCCATGTCCCAAATTATTTTGCCCCCTGACTTCTCTATCCAGCCACCAAAGGCAAGTTGTAGGGAGCATGAGACATGGGTCTTCAGATAAGTCTACAACCAGGCTTTGTTTGAAACTTTGAATAGTGAACAAGTGCTAGAAAACATAATAATTTTAAGGGTTTGGAGAAGTGTGGGTTTTACTTTGTCTTTATTACGAGACATATTTTCAATGTTTGATGCAGTCATGTGAACTGATGAATGGTCTGATTTTGCTGAATTGTTGTTGATGGGGTTTCATTAGAGTAGCTCCTAGGGGATTTTAAAAAGGGAGTTAAGAGAGCGTTTGGGAATAGTTTTCTACAGTGGTACCTATTGTAAGAAAGACTATGAACATGGGCTGAAATGTCATTGTCCTTTTAATTAGTTAAATATTGATTTATTTATTATTATATGAATAAATTAATAGATCCAATAGAACAATATTAAACAAAGAAGTATTTATTTATTTATTTATTTATTAAAAAAGATAGATATTTACTATCTTATTTTATTGACTGAATTCGAATTATAAACTTCAAAATGAGAGAAAATATAACACAATACATAAGAAAAAAATAGGTGAGAAAGAAGCATACGAAATAGCTCTTGACGTCCAACCTCCGGGTTAGAAGAGGCATCTAACCGGCTAGAGGTGCACGCATTCAATCACCTCTCAATGTGTAAGATCCCATTTCAAAATTGTATATTCATCACCACCTTTGATAAATATCTTCGCTATATATCGTCCTTAGTCTTGCATGCATTCTCAAAACATCTCCTACATGTGTTTATTTTATTTGTTGGATGGTTTTCACCATTGGCACGAAAAAAAGAGTAATGACAATGGATTGCTATTAGATTGAACTTATTCATATTACATATTTATGTATATATATATACACACACACACACTAGCTAGTTTTCTACTTGTGCCAAAAACACATGAATGTAAATGTATAAGATGTAACTATAATATTGATATTAATATCACAATATAGCTAGATCAAATGTTTATAGATATTGAACCACCCAAAAGCTCATGCCATTTAACAGGATAATAAATTTATATACCATGTAATATTCTTTTTCATATATATTACAAAAAAACATAACATGACAAATTTATTATAGAATTCAATTGAGACAGATATAGTGAAAATATTTAATTTTAAATTATTACAATTTTAATATATTGATATGGTTTACTTAAATATGATTTTGAAATCTTATATTTAGGATTTATTTAATTTAAAATTTGAAAATTTAAATAAAATATATATAAATAAATTACTACATTTTTAGGAGGGTAAAAACGAAAAATAAATATTGGATCACTTTTCTTTTAATAAATAAGTAATTGGAATAATAATTTTATTAATCTTCATTTTTTTTTTCTTGAATCAAATATGAAACATAATTAGCAATCATGTAAAAAAGATTGCATCAGAAGGGACTCATCACAGTAGAAGGGCACGGTAGAGGGAGGGACAATGCCATGTATAGTAGTAGTAATAAAAGAAGAAAAGAAAGGTAAAGAAGGTATTTGAATATGTACATGTTTTTTTTTAACTTATAAGTTGTATATTATAGGTTTTAGTTTAAAGTAAATAGTTGTTACATGTTTGTTTAAACTTATTTAAACTAAAAATAACTTTAAAAAGTCATAATCTCTAAGTTGGGTTAAGGGTGCTTTTTAGATTACAACTTATGGATTATTTAAAAAAAAAATATGTTGGATATTACTACCATTCACTTTATTTAAAAAAGACATGTAATTTCATCTACTCTAAATATTCATTTCATCTTCAAAAATTTTGAGATAACTCATCTATTAAAACTTTAGATTATAATTTTTTTACATGTAAATTGTTTATTAGAAAAATTATAATCTATAATCTATAATCTATAAATTTAAGTTACAACAAATATGACCTATATGCCCATACCTTGGGTGGCACGGGTAATGGTGTGGGGGAAGGTTATAAAAATTATGTTGATGGTTAAGGATGTAAGTGTTGAGATTATGTCTTATTTCGATGTATACATAATATAATTTAAAATGGGAAATGTAAGGGTCAATCCTACATGTATATCTGTGCCTCAAAGGAAGTATATAATTTAATAAAAATGACTTATATTTTTCAAAGTTTATATGAATTCATTGATCCAAGAAATAAAATAATTACGTACATTAAGAAATGAGTGGTCAAAGCCTATCGAGATGTTAATAGTTTAAGTAGACAAGAACTTTATGTTAGAAAATTAGGAAGGGGTTATGTATACAATACATATTTTATGACAAATACTAACACTAATATACTGCAATAGTTCTATATACATATATGTAAGTATATGTAGTAGTCAGTACTTATAAATTATAGTAGTAAAAAAAAAAAAGCGAGGAAGAACAAGGTGTACCGACAGTGACAGAGCTAGTAAATTATACTTAGTGGTGGCAAAACTTTTTTCATTAAGAAACAATAATCAAACAATACATCTTTTCAAAGTATTACTTTTAAATTGACATACAAGAAATTTAAAAATATGTTTTTTTTTAAAGGTTCAAACAAAAAAAAATGATGTTAATTCTCTCTTTTAAATCTATTTAAAAAAATAAAAAATATATGTTTTAATTTTCATTGCAGAAACTAAAAATGAATAGGGTATTGTTACATGCACACAATCTTTTATACAGTCTCAAATGTAATCTCATATACCTCGTTAGCTATCCAGTGAAGTATATACCTTCTTAGACGAGGTATACATCTCGTTAAATTTTTTCTTATACTTATTAAAAATGAGTTCATTCAATTCGAAGTGGAACAATATACACTTTTCATTAAAATATGTACCTTATTATACGATGTTTACTATTTTTTTAAAGTATAACAATTTCCAAAATGTAATAATAATGTAATATATATATATATAGTCAAACTACCTAATATACTTACACATATCATAATTAATTAAAAATTATTATTATTATACCAAATTACAACACATGGTATGTAATGTCACATGGCTCCGCCAATGTGAACTGAATTGGAGAGACTAAACTGTTCTGAGCGAACGGAAGACCGAGGCTAGACTCTATATCCTTAAGATTTTATTTGCTTCGCATTAGTGTTCACGGTTTCAACGAAAGTCTCTCAGTATATAACGGCCGAGCTCCTTGCATTAGTTGCATTGCACACCGAAGAGATAGTGAACTGACTGTGTTTTTCACTCTCTTACTGATTGGAATGCTACGGATATTCAAATGTAGATTGTAGGGGACTAGAACGCCTACTATAGTGAATGATTTGATGATTGAAAAATAATGGAAAATTCTGTTGAAGACACCCATTGGACAACTTTTCATTTAAACAGTTAATGGCCAGAATTTTGAACGGGACACAAATGACCCAAGTAGAAGCCCAATAAAAAGTTTTTGAAAGATTAAATTATTATGGACCAAAAAAATTATTAAATAAATTTTGTTCAAAAAATTAAATTCACGCGTCTGATTCAATTAGAATTGGGTTGGGCAGTGTATTTTGTGGGCCAAACCCACCACAAAAGTGGGATGCCCGCGGGACCCAACTTAGGTATCAATCCAACCATATATAAACACTACACTAAAATTTTTTTTCCTCAACCACCAACCAACTTCATCATGTTTGTTGGATTACTTTCAGGCCAGCTCTGATAATTAAATTTTTTGAATAGGCACTAGACGAAATTTTAAAGCGGGGCCCCACACATTATTTTTTAAAAAAAATTTAAATTGTTTTAATCTAGCACATTATCAATATTACTAGATATATGTACAATATTATATAATAATTTAAATTAAAACATTATACAATATCATATGCACTTAATAAAACAAAAAATTAAAAATTGAAATGTCTATTGGATGATCGGAGAGATTTAGGGAAAAGAGAAATTTTAGGAGAATATCAAACAGATTGTGAAAATTTGTTGAGAGGGATTAATTAAATTAATGCATCTCACCGTAGATTTTATTAAAGTTAATTAAATAGATGGTTCTTAAGTGCCCTTGTTGGGTGAGGGCCTAGACAATTGCCTTGATGGCCTTGCCCTAAGGCCGGCTCTGATTGCTTTGGACTCAATTTCTCGTTCACCCGGAAGCGGTTTTACGAATATAAATATACTACTACATATCCTCGATGAGAGAAACACAATTCAATATATATCCACTTTCAATAATTAGTGGAACCGAATATGATTTTGTCCCAAAGTTCTCGATCAAAACCAAGTTTCCAACACTTTATATTACATGCAATATATGTATGAGATAATGACTACGCGAGAATTCATAAACATGTCAACTGGATTAAAAACAAGATTTATGGATGATTCTATGCATCCAGGGCTGTGGTCCTTGTGGATAGCTATTTACATTTCTGATACAAGAATGTAAATGCCATATGGCTATGATGAAGGGAGACATTGGTTTTATTAAGGCTAAGATTTAGGTAGGTCTCATCCTTGTTGGTGTAATTTTATAAATGAAAATATGCATAGGTTTGCATTTTGGATTGTCAAAATGACTCAATAAAACATTTTCCTTTCATAAATAGGCACATAATAAGCAATGATCACAAATGAGATGTACTTTATTTTTAGGTTTTTATGGAAGTGCGAGAGGGCAGATGAGAGAGTTCTAACAGGAGTGCGATCTAGTTTTAACACAACAAAGAAAGTGAGCTTCCTCATAATCGAGTTTTATCTGCTACCTTCTACAAAATCATACTTTTCAAATGGATTTCCAAACAGTCCCTTAATCACCCAACCCTCTATCCCCATAAAGCGTTGGATACCTTATATCTATATATTAAATTTTTCTTTCACTTTCATGGGTATTTATGGACACACAAACGGCTAAATGGGTGACATCCTCTTCAATTAACCCTCCTCATGAATAAGGGATTCCAAACAATGAAAATGCTCATTATTAGGTATCTCTTGTCCATCAATGTTAAATTTATATTAGCTATGAGAAGTCAATGAATTTCTGTCAGATAGACAGATGGTTCCATCATCTCAAATATAGAGTGGGTAGAGGATGTAGTCAAATATTATCAAACACTTCAAATTACCTCAAATAAGTCTTTGCCAGTAATGTTACTTATTAGAATCAGTGTCACAAAAATACTTTCTAAGAGGCTGCAGGAAATCATTCCCAAGTTGGTTAACCTGAATCAGGTAACATTCATCAAAGGAAAAGATATCAAATAGAAATCTTGTTAAACAGAAAACAGGAGAAGGGGGTGTATTAAGGTTGATCAAAAGAAAGCTTATGATACATTCAAACAGAATTGTATCCTTATGCAATAAATAGACATTCTCTTCCACCTGGATCCTTCTGGATTAAAGAATTGTATTCTTATTATACCCTCTCCCCTTCTCTTCTGGATTACTTGTGTGAGAAACCAGAGGGAGGTTTATCCCAGAAAAAAAAAATGGTGTGCTTCATATTAGCCATGTAATATTCACTGATGATGTGCTCATCTTCTCATACAGCCATTCTTCTACTTTGCAACATTTGACACATTTACTAAGTAATAATTTTACTCACTAGTTAGGGCTCCAACTCAATCCACATAAGAATGTCTTATACATGGGTGGGCCTTATACAAATTCATCTTTAATGGCTGCTATTCTTGGCTTCAATCAAGGTCATTTCCTCTAAACCATTTTAGCCTTCCACTATTAAGTACGACGTTAAATAAGCCAATGTGTCTGTCTCTGCTTGGCAAGATTCAAAAAAGAATTACTGATTAGGAAACTAATCTACTGTCATCTCCAAGAAGACTTGGAGCTTCTCAAGTCTATCGTTTGCGGTTATCAAATCTATTAAATTGGTTCATTCTATATTACTAGAGTGGTACTAGATCAAATTGTGAAGGCAAATTGGTGCACTTAATCAAGTTGGATCAACAAAGTTGGGTCGTCTGAAGACAAAAACACCCTTCTAGCTGAAGCTCTCTAAATGGGATTTATTTTCTAGTATTCTGGGCAGATAACCTTCATAGGCAAACTTTGTGTTACTGCAGTAATATGACATTTATGGAGGGAAAGAAAGAAAAAATTTAAGCGAAGTTAGCACAAAACAATTATACTGAACATAACTACGTATAAGGACTAGAGAAAAACAGAAATCATTGGCAATTTTGAAGCTTCCCTCAATCCACTCTCATTTCAACACACAATTCATATTTGGATATAAGTGAATTAGGTAGAGTTGGTAGAGATCACATTGGTGTTGTGGTGTTTGCTTTGCTTTCAGAACAGTAAATCAACCTATACATCTACTAGAGTCTAGAGACTTAAAAATTCACAATGGAATCTCTTTTAACTTTACCCCAAAATATATTAATATATGCATTGGAACAGATTCAGCTCTGATAGTGAAATTGGTCAAATCAAAGATAGAGCCCTAACCCTTGGGCAGTGCAACTATGTAAAGCAAATCTGGCAGAGGCTGAGTTTGTGTGCAAAATGGAAATTGAATCATTTTGTTAGAGAGGTAACACAATAGCAGATACTCTAGCTAGGCTTCAGCAAAGCTTAGGGGAGTGGGAGGTCTAAAAAATGACTGATTTAGATCCCCTATACATGATATGGTTTATGCTGATGAAGCTGGCACTTATTACACAATTAGGTCTAAAATGCATCCATATGTAGGGGGAATGGATTCTCTCAGAAGAGCACTGTTACACATGGACACTTCAACAATCATCCCTGCAGACTTTACATCGCCTAACACATATATGAAATTAGCTAACGCCGATGAAAAATGTAAAAATATACATATAGAATTCATTCGAAGATGTACTTTTCTTTTGAAAAAGTACGTTTTTCATTAGGCAATAAAAAATATTCACTTCATTAGACAAATACATATTTCATAATAAAAATTTTACGCACGTGCAATCTCTATAAGTGAATGCAGGAATGACATATCTTCACATTTCCCCTCTAGAAACTATCTATAACTATAGTTCCTATATATACAACCCTTAGTGGGATGGACTTAGGACTTCCTCAAGTCTAGTATATAATTTAGCTTGTATATTGGTTTACATGAACTTGATGGGCTGGCCAGACACTCCAGGCACAACATTCCTATCTTGTACTCATTTGAATCCTAGTTATGCAATTCTCTGTTTAACCAAAAAAAAAAAATGGAGTGAAAAGTAATAACATATTGTTCAACCCATGCATTCAAGCAGTGTAAGCATTGAGCTTTGACAGCCATAATATTAACACACGTTCATCATGTACAACTAATCATATAATGGTTGACTAAAATTACAACCATTCAAAATGAAGATCTAGAACATAATTCAATTTATAATAGAATGCCACCTCAATTCTTGATGTGCAACTTTTTTTACCAGTTATTAGAAAGCAATAATACCTTAAAAAAATCAATTTCTTTGTGAAAAATCACAAAAAATAAGTCTCAAGTCTATCAACATATGGAATGATATGTGGCTTAATGGTCATGGCCTAAAACATTACTTGGGTCGCATTTCATATATTTGCGGTCCTCCTCAAGTTGCTACCTTAGACAGATTGATACATAATGGTAGATGGACCAAACCCGTTCGATGGCTGGCTTCTCTCGACCACCTCTGGCCTGAAATTGAACAACTTGACCTAGGAGGTAAGGAGATGATGTACTTGTTTGGACCTTCTGCAAATATGGAAATCTATCCCTGGAAATCACTTCATTTTGTTGTGATCCCTCCATTGTGGTCCTAGCTATGGCATCCCATCCACACGCCTTGTCATTGTGTCTGTGCATGGCAAGCCTTCCACAACAAATCTCAGTTTCGTAAACTACAGTTACTTCAAAAGTGATCAATTGGATCCCTCCTTGTGGCGGATGGTCTAACCTAAACACGGATGGCTCTCTCGCTGATGATAAGGGGAGTTGTGGAGCACTAATCAGAGACGCGAATTCTCAATTCCGCTGTGGTCACGTAGGAAGAAATGATCTCCCCACTATTAATCTCTTGGAGATCAAAGTCATTGAGGTTGGAATATGGATGGCTGTCAGAGATGGAATCCAACACTTGTGGATCGAACCTGACTCAACAACAGCGATAGCTTGGATACTGGGCAAAGGTTGTCGTACTTGGACTGCCATTCGCAGTTTGCATCTTATCCAACCAAGAGATTTCCCTCTTGACTGAATGAAAGGTTTCTCACATTCACCGAGAAAGCAATGTCCCAGTAGACTTCCTTGCTACCTTCCAGTCTGCACGTGGGAAAACATTCTTCCACCCAAATGATATTTGGCAAGAGGTGAAATCTGTCATTCATTAAGATCAGTCAGGCACCCCATATATTCACAACAGGGGGTAATCATTTATATCTTTGGGATGTATGTAATTGAATTTTGGGGCAGATTATTAACTACGAAGGGATGCAGATCAACTAGCTTCGTTCTTCCCTTGGATTCTATTTTTGTAAAGTTCTTTTCATAAAAATACAAAATTTTGATTATCAATAAAAATTAAAAAAAATTCCCTCTACTGCACTTCTATGACATTCAATATAACAAGACAAAAAATAGAAGCCAGAAAATATCAATTCTCATCCTACAAACATCAATCACCCAGTATAACCCACTAAAATAATTTTTTAAAAAATCAACAAATTGGTTTCGGATATCAGGTGATCGATCTTAAACTGCAGCTTCCCAAGAGAAACTTATATATCAAAGCATGTGCAGTGTGTTAGCATAGATTTCTTGGTCTGACCTTGTGAAAAAACACATAATAGAACCTTTTATCATTATAAAAAACACACACAAACACACAACAAAACATGTTTTAAAAGCGTGAACCTACTGAAATACAAAACAAACAATATCTTTGTGCATGATCTGGGTTATCGAGGCACATAAATTACTTGCTAAAATTTGGCCTATGCAAACAATCATGTCCCTCAACAAATCTAACATCAAAAGCTGAGTGACCTTTTATCAGTTTATGTTTCCCAGCAACAGCAACCAAGTCAGCAATACATCAGTGCCAAAGAAGCCAAAGCTATAGACTGCTCCGAAGAATGAATCAAGAATGCCAAAAAAATAAAAATAACACCAAGAGGGTGGGTGTTAAGGGCAGAACAAAAAAGAACTGATAATTAATTACTTTCCAACTTCAAAATCCATTTTGATCTATAACATATACATTAGAACAACAAATACAATCCATTTATAATGTAACAAGCTCATCAGACTTACAAAACGAAGAGCATTACAGGTTTGCTCATTCAGTGCGTGATAATAATCACAAATCTCACAGGATAGAGAAGTAACCGCGGCTCACACTGAAGGGAAGAATTTGTTGAGATTGAAGGGAAGAGCATAGAACTCCTCGCTCCTAGTGTCCGTTTTGAATGACCGGAATTTATCCCACCAATGGTAACCCCTGTCTTTCCTCGTCGTGTTGTCCTTCCTGTGCAAGGTGTTGTCCAAGAAAAATGCGACGAAGCCAGCGACAAACGCTTCCGAGGAGAATATCACATTTATCATGTCATTGAACTGCATCGAGAATGAAAGGTTAAACTGTAAGGTAGCATTTCAAAACAATTTTGGAAAATGGCTTTTCACTTAAAACTACTATTGGAAATAGCTTTCCAGGAAGTATAATTTTGATAGAATCTATGACTACAATATGTTTTTTGCGTTCTTCAAAAGTTGAAACCACCGGGACGTTGGGAAATGAATTTGGATTAAGTAAGATTCCAGCAAGAGGAGAATCTAAAAAAACTGTTCAAACCCGTTGCCAAACGTCTACCTAAGTGTCATTACTCACATGAAAATGAAAGATAAACTTGATGCAAGAATTTTATTTTTGCGTACCCATCTAGCATGAGTGTGCACTGGCCCATAACTAGCCACGGACGTGTACTCATTGAAGTACTGGGGAACGGATAAGCCCATAAAGATCGAGAATCCTAAGATGAATTTGGTCCTGAAACTGTTGAGGTTGCAGAACTGGAGGAAGCTGAGACCCGCCGAGCCTGAATGGAGAAGATCAGGGTTCCAAATCAGTGGGTATGTCAGCGGTGATTGTTATAACATAAGTAAAAACAGCAGTTGAGGTTGTAAGCGCATACCAACATATGCAAAGAAGAGGCAGTACAGAGCTGCAACAATAGGTGCAGGTATTGATGCAAACACTGCTCCAAATTTTCCTGCATCGTCATAGATAAAAATCAGCATCAGAGATATGGATAATAGAGCTAAATTAGTTAGTGAAACTGAAACAAACATGTTCTAAATGTAGTTTTTTTCTAGTGGTTATTCATGTTGTCCCAGTGGAAGAGCAATGGCATAAGTGCCCTGGCTAGCAAGATAATATTCAACGGCAGCCCCTCAATGCAAATAAAATAAAAGGAGAGTTAGAACCATATACAGTCTTTCCCCTCCCAGCACATGTGGGATCGCTCGAGAAGGTGGCCTTTTTAATAATGTTGTCCCATGACACTAATAAGGGAAGGGTACAATCCCCTGTATGTTTATTTCCTATTCTTTTGGGGCCAAACTTGAAGCAATAGTAAAATGCCTGGATTACCAAGATAAAGTCCTACATTCAAGTGCCAAGAGTAGCCTCCACGTGAAAAAAAATAACCATATCAAGTCTCTCCACTCCCAAGGGTGAGAAATGTATCCAATCTCTCCCCTCTTAGCACCCTGCTATATGGGGGACTGCTCTAGAAGATGGTTTTTTTATTTATTCGTGCTATCCAATGGCATAACCAGGTTTTCCTAGAATACAAAATTTACCCATACTGGAGCATTGGTAGTATCCAAGAGCACATAAAAAATGCTACATCATTATCTTCATAAGCAAACCCAAACTTTGGGGAAAGAAGTTGTAATGATTTCTAGACCTCAATGAAGCATAATATTTAAAAAATTTAAAAGTAACATACATGATTATAAAGGATAATGTTTGGATATTGTTATTTATATTATGCCCTTACAAAGAAAACATGGCATTCATGAGTTAGCCCTCTAGAAACATCGTTCATGGACATCTATTCACAAATGATTATATACATGTTATGAAATAGAAGTCAATAAAAATATATTAAGAAATAAACAAGGAAAATCTAGAAATAAGATGGGAAAATTACCCGCAAAGATAGCTATAAAGCTTTTGCATCACATCAGATACAGGCAATTATGATTATAGATAACAAAAAAAAAAAATTGATGACTCACCAAGAATGGAGAAGAATATCATGAAACCTGCTGATATTTGCACAACCCGTCGGCTTCCAACGCGTGTCATAGCTAACAGACCGGCATTCTCACTGAAACAAGTAGTAGGCCAAGAATCTAAGCAATATGAAATGTAATTCAGTGACATTGAATATACAAGTCTTACACAGATACTGTGGTTCCTGTCGCAGTTCCAAATAGCCCATCCAACAAGATGCCAATCCCCTAAGGAAAGAAATCACAATCGATGATTATATCCAAAATGTTCATAAGAAAAAGAAAAAAGAAAAACATGGAAAGCACAAGGATACAGTCAGCCACTTCCTACCTGCCAACCAACACCACGACTGAGAATAGATGGTGGCAATGGGGTAGCACTCGCATACCTTGATACCGCAATGAAGGTACCCGTGGACTGAATTGTCATAATAAAGCATATTAGAGGACCACCAAAGCAAACACCTGGAGCATTTTATAGTTCATTGCATACAAATGAATGCATCAACAAAATCATTTTGATTTTGTCCTGGTGTTATGTTTTAAAACAATTCCTTAAAAGACACCAAGAAATGGAACTCAGATTCACCCACCTCAACAAGGGCAACAAATGATGCAACCATCATAGCAAAAGCGTCACCTGCATCAAATGAGGGTGCTCCCCACTGAAATGGATATGGAACTCTTATCCTGCATATATTGCAACAATTGATTAGTATCCAATACTCTAGTCATCTCAAAACATCCAAATAAACTAAAAGAACAAATTACTAGTCATGTCAGTTCTTTTTTTAAAAAAAAGAGCACCATGTGAATCAAAATATGAAGGTGACTTTTATACTCCGTGACTGTCACTTTGTAACTAAGATGTTAGCTAGATGTCACTGATGAACAAAAAATAAGATAGTACTCAAAAGAGTTTGACAAAATGGACATGTGCTTACCATGGAGCACCACCAACAAGTCCAGATCGATCAGTCCGGCAATGGAGTTGAGTTTTTGGAGGAGTGTTCTTGTAAGCTCCACCAACAGTGAGAAGGTATGCATAAAGCCACACGATTGCAACCGAAAAGAGCACAGCAAACCGATCAAAAATGTGCCTGTCTGAATGTATCGCATGAGGTATGTACTGGGCACAAACATCAGGGGAGAAAAGGTTAGAAAATCAATTCTTACGATAGTTTAGCATGTCTAATCAACACCAAGTATAGAAGCATGCAATTTACATTGCTTGAAGACTCGTGACTACATAGTCTAATAACATTACATATGTGCATATATTATGGACACAGGACATAGACCCGACATGATACATACACGATGACATGGAAAATCTTGAAAAACTAGGATACAGACATGACAAAGACACAACAATGAATAAATAAATAAATAATATATGTTATATTATGATTATTTAGAAAAATAGAGCACACATCAATAACTATATAAAAAATTGATATAACTACAATGGTGTGTCAACCATATAACTCCATTAAAAAAAATTAACATCATTTGATTTTATGTGAGCAGAAACTTTACAAATAGACAAATACTTCATAAGAAAAAAAACTATGATGTTGTGCCACATAAGTTTCACGTGTCCACACTAGGTCCATAATTTTGTGCCAAATGCGAGTCTAACATTCAGAAAATTATTTTTGAAATTTAGACATGGGGCATGTCCAATGCGTGTCATGTCGTGTCTGATACATGTCCGAACACACACACACACAACATGATCAAAGAAGTGCCTGTCCTTCCTAATGTATATATACCATCATCAGATATGCCATTTTGGAGGCTTTTGTCATGCATGCCATCGCAACAATAGTCTGATACACATTTAACATCAGTGGCATTACATTTTCTGATGATATGAGAATAACATTCACATTTTTCATATTTCAAGATTTTCTAGCTTTTTCAGCACTATTATAATTTATATTTTGAATTTCCGAAGATACTGTGCATGTGCAATTGCATAACGGGGTACCCCTGCTGCACAAATCTCATATGACATTAAGTATTCAGCTCAGCCTCACACATCTGTCTCCAATATTTTATTATGTATTACCTGTGAAAATATTATCAGTACAATTATCTGTGGGAGACCAATTTCCACACATTTTGCAACCTGGATAAGAAAAAAGGAGCACCATGAGCCATTGCAATGAAAAAAGTACACAATCAATCTGAACATGAAAGAACAGAAGAACATATCCTCAGTAACTATCGCATTATAATATGGACAATTAGCAAGCATTGGTTAATTAGATGCGTGCATGCAATAATACTTTAGTTTAAGATTTGAACTACAATGAAACAACATGCAATGAATATGCCACAAAAAGATGTAAGAACCACTATGCGACATCAGCAGTGCCAGCATCCGCACAACATATTTCTAATATCACATTTAATATAAGCATATGATCATTTCATCCATGCAACCAATATATTATCACTTCTATCTTTTAAATAACATTGAATAAGTACTCACCCCAGGGAAACCAAACTCATATAGCCCAAACCCGGACAAAGCGACCAAAGGAACCGCTGATAACGGGCTTAGGAATCTGAAAAAACACAAAATGACAAAACAATCACACTCACGAAAAAAAACTTCAGCGCTTCCTTAGTCCAAAAATCCAACTTGAAAGATACCTGGTAACGTTCCGCCAGAGTCCACTAAAGCCGATTATGATTTGGAGTGTAGAAGCTACAATGAGAGCTCCCTGGGTCCCACGCATGATACGGAGGAACTTCTGTATGGGACCAGAACCTTGGAGAGTTAGCCGAAGTCAAAACATAAAAAAAAAATATGACAAGTAACTATGGGATGAAAGAGATGGATTACGACCGTGTGAGGATCCAAAATGTTGCTGTATCGACCAGCCAAGATTATCGAAATGGTGGGCATAACAAAAGTATATGATGCTCCCATCACTGCAGGAAGACGGGTTCCAAAGAAAGTTTGGAAAAGTGTGTTGATACCAGTAACAAACAATATAGTCTGCACCACGCGTGCTTTCTCCTCCTACAATATTAGACAGGATAAACAATATGATTTATAAGCAGATAATACAAGAGTGAGCTATACATGGCTTAATTTGAAGTTATTGGTGATTATTACATTTCCTCCTCCCATCTGAGGAACCAGAGCAGTGGGGATGATAACAGTGGTACCGAGCACAACCAGGTAGTGTTGAAAGCCGAGGAGGATTGCCTCGGCTGAAATTACAAGTCCAACAGGGAAAAAAAATCAGATAAGAGAAAATCAAATGTTAGGAAAGTGAAATGTAAATGCAAAATTCTTTTTTTTCCTATACAAAAAAAAAAGAGAAGAATAATTAAAGGCTCAAGTAATTAAAGGGAAATTTAAACAGAGATTCCTCAGAATCACAAATTGACCTTTTTTTTTTACATGGAGATCTCAGAATTGTGGGTTTACTGGGTTGTATTATTAAAAAACGGTTCTCCTCAAAACAATGCAATTGGGCAGTACAAAAAAAGTCAATATATGTGAAACCTTACATAAACAATATGCAACCAAAAATTCATAGATTATATATATTTCATAAACTATCATATAAAACCCACAATTAATTTAAAGGAAAAATAATACTTTTAGACCAAACAAGGCACGCATTTCATCATCAGAACAAAAAATTGACACCCACAAAAAACGGGTTTCCTTACATAAACAAAACAAGATGAACCCACCATGATTTACATAAAAACATCCCCATTTTCACCCAAGCATATGCAAACATTCCACAAAAAACCGTTCAAAACACACAGAGATTGATATAGAGATAGATAGAGTGAGAGAGAGCATACGCCATGGAGGAGGACTTGTGATGCAGTAATGAACATTGGGTAGCTGATCTTTCACCGGATGAGGATGCAACTCATCCTGCTTCGGCGCAGGAGCCGCCCCTCCACCAGCCATCTTTGCCTTCTATAAATCCTCCCAAAAACCAAAGATTTCACACAAAAACAAACAACCCACCCAAAAAAAGCAAACCTTTTTGTGTTAAATCTCAAGAACCCAAAACCAAAGTGAAACCCAGAATCCCCTCATACAAAAAAAAAAAATGGAAATTTTGATAAAAGACTGGAACTTTGAACGGAACACACACAACCCAAATGAAAAAAAAAAACTCCTAGAGAGAGATTTCCTTGGAGGAAGACTTGAAAAGATAAACCCAGATAAACCAGTCAAAGAAACAAAACTGAGAGAGAGAGAGAGAGAGAGGACACTGATACACAGTCCAAGTCACAAAGTTAAAAAAGGAAAGCAGAGACCTCCCACAGTGAAAGAGAGAGAGAGTGCAAAAGAACAAAAGAGTCCCTCTGTCCAAAAGGAATCTGTCTGTCTTCCTATCCTTCACTCCCCCCCCCCCCCCCCCCCCCCCCTCGCTCTCTCTTTTTATTTTATTTTATTAAAGGCAATTCTTCCACCACCACCTTCTGAATATTTGATAATATAAAATAAGGTAAAAGAAAAAATTTAGAGCAATCACTGCTGCTGCTGTTGTAGGTAGAGGGGTTATTCTTTGCAAGGAAGGAATAGGGGGAGAAGTTCTTTTTGACAAACTGCTTTCACACACCTGAAAATGGAATTGGGTGTCATTCATGTGTCAAATATGTGAGGGTGGTGGGGTTAGAATTTTTGCGGGTGGGGTGAGTGAGCTCTTTGGTGTGATCACTCTCTGGTGAGTGTAAATTGTATTTTGATGTGAATTAGAAAAGATGTAATATTTATCTAGTGTATAAAATTTTGAAAGTTGTCATGACAATTTAACAACATAATTCAAATTTATTTGGAACAGTTATGATTTGATAACAACACCTTATTTTTTATTTTTTTGAGAAGAATCCATATAGCCCCCTGTAAACTATCTAAAATCCATATAAACCTTGATTTTTCCTGAACTCCATATAATATAACACTTTAAAAGTTTTTATGTAAATCCAAATAGCTAGCTCCTTGAGTTAAATTTTTGTTGACAAATTTAAATTTTTCAGCGAATATTCTGTTTGATTAAGCTTGATTGAAAATATAGTATATCAAAAAATCCTACAATGTATTAAAATTGCTGAAAACTCTACGTAAATGACTATTTTGCCCCTCTGAATATAATTATAGAGAGTTTATCGTATTTTAAACAATTTGTAGGTTTTTTTTATACATTGTTTTTAGTTAGAGTTAATCAAATGGAATATTCACAAAATATTTCTCATCTGTTTACAAAAATTTAACTCATGACACTATTTTGGATTTACATATTTATTTTCAAAGGGTTATATAAATTTTAGGAAAACTAAATGGGTTATATGAATTTCAAATAGTTTATGCGGAGTTATTTGGATTTTTTCCCCTTTTTTATTTTTATAATGGCTACTAAGTTTTCTTTATTTTTTCTTAATTGTGAAATTTGAACTCATGACATCATGGAGTTTGACCTCATGGAGTGTAATAGTCTAATAACATGGAGTGCATGTGATGCTCCAATTGATAGTTAGGACTTCCAATTTAATAAGTTCACAATATTTATGTGCTATCTTAATAATATTTTATACTGTGTTAGATGGAATATATTTTTTATTATTATTTTATACATAAATTAGTATATAAAATTCATTGGATTACATGAAGGTATGTAAAGTGTATGATTTCAAATATTAAAAAATTTCGATTATACAAATCTTCATATGTTTCTGAGTTTTTAAAATTATTTGTCTACAATTAGTCATCATGATAATTTTTCACCAATAAAAGTCAAAAGAGAGTTTCATTTTCGCATTGTTTCGATGGCATTTTCTATTTTTAAAATATCAATAAATTTCTCCATGTTTTGAATGACAAGTTTCCAAAGTTCCATAAAATATCACTTTGAAATCTAATATCTTTGCTCAGTGAAGTTCTAAAGATTAATTGCTGTGAATATTTTATTCAAGCATTATAAAACTTGAAGCTTTCTATTATAAATTGATAGATAAAATTGACATATTTCTAAATGATACGTTTAAACCATGTGCGGCCACATTTGCAATATATATCATTTTTTAAAAAATCACACACTCTTCCATTGAAGTACATACAATTATATGAAATGAAGTTATTTATTGAATAGTAATTTTTTTTATTTTTTAAAACAAAAAAATAATTTAGTATTAGAACCCTATACACCATGTTTGCACAGTATATACTATGTTATTATAGTGTATGGGGTTACAAAACGGACTTAATATATCAACGCTCTTTCTAAAAACACATTGTGCAAATACTTGTTGAATTTAACAGCCTGTCCACGTATTAAAAGAAAAAACAACAACAATAATAATACTCCAACTTTTAATAATAACACTCCGCCTAGTCTCATATATATAGTTAGAAGTTCAGTGAAGCATATGCATAGTTAGACGATGTATATACTTTATCCAAAAAAATATTTTCAGTTAAAAATACTAAAATCAATCATTTTTTAAAATTATACATAAAAAGTTTTGTTTTTCAATTTTAGAAAGTACAATAACTTGACTATCCTTATATTACCCACTATTTATACATTATCACATATATTTAAATGTTTAACACCCCAATTAAAAAATATTAATAAATAATAAAATATTTTTTAAATTTCTGCATAAATTTTATTATTAATTTTTTGTATATCAAAATACACCATTAAAATTTAAATTGTTAAAAATTGAAATTTTCTTTATAAAATATTATTTAGATATTCTAAACTTTCTAAAGTTTTTTGGGCTACTTATATATGTTTAAGATTATACAAAAAATCATTATGCTAGGCATTTATAAAATATAAATAACAAAAAATTGAAAAAAATTTAAAAATTAGGACAAATCCAAAACAAATCTTGTAAATTTATGAATGACAATTTTGATAATTTTAACATTTTTTTATAACATATTTAAAAAATTTAATAACATGTAAAATCACTCTCAAATAAAAATAATTTTTTATAATAATATTATTTTTCAATTAGATGATCTTATGAAAAATTTTAAATATGATTATAGAGAATAGTTTAAAATTACACAAGGGTATGTTAATTTTTTAGTTTCTAAAATTATAAAATGAGATATATATTTTTTTGTACAATTTTTAAAAATAATTGATTTAGAAAGACTTTTTTGAGTATTTTCCTTTTAAAAAGATTTACATTTACTATAAATAAATTCATTGAATTCAAATGAAATAATATATATTTTTCATTAAAACATATATCCTTTTATATAATGTTTACTATTTTTTAATAAATAAATAAATATATGATTCGATAGTAAAAAAGACTGATTTTAACCGTTTTCATTTATTTGACTAGCAAAGAAAACTCAAATCTTAATTTTAAAAGAAAAAAAAAACAAAAAAGTCTATTAAAAAAACCAAGTGCAACTTAAGGCGGAGTACGAGAATCCGAAATGAAAGGACCACCGACACATTCCTCGCTCTCTCACAAAACAATCAATTATTCGGTTACAAAAATAATAATAAAAAAACAAATATATTAATTAAAAAATAAAGCTCTGAAACCCCTTTAAAAAATACTTAATTCAACTAATCACTCATGATGCTGACACACATTTTGTGTGGTTTTTTGTTTGGACTCACATCCCCATCACTTTTAAATAATGACATCCCCTCCACCTAACCATCCAATCATGGACCCTTTTGTGTGATCTGATCAATTTGAGACCGTCTGATCTTAATTGGGACCATTTATTAAATGGGTCTGGTTGGATGTCATTGGTCAGATGATTGATCTTTAATACTCATTCTCATGATCGGATGGTTCAGATGACTTGGAAAAGATTTGGTTTTGGATAGGAAATGAAAATTTTGTGTTTTACATTTCATGTTTTGGGTATCGACTACTTCACAATTTTTATGTTTTCAGTCTGCCCAAGATCTAGATTGGTTGAATTGTGTAATGTTATACAATTGCTTTTTTCTTCTTTTTTTCTTTTTTTCTTTTTTTGGTGGGGAGAGAGGGGTGGTGTGTTAATTTTGCAAAAACAACTATATAGTACATAATTTAGTGTAAAATAATGTTGCAATGAATTTTGTTAAGGAAACTCTGACCAATGAGGAGGAGGAGCTTCAATCAATATATTGAACTTTTAGTTCATATATTCAATTAATGGAGTTGGGGAGTTGTGGGTGGGGGTTGTTAAATTTTTGCACGTCCCCCCTTCATGAATTATGTATAATGTAAACATGTGCAGAAACAATTATACAGTGCATAATTTGGTGTAAAATAATGGTGCAATGGAATTGGTTATTAGCTAAGGAAAGTCCGACCATGGAAAGGTAATGTTCACTCAAGTGATCAACCATTTTGATTTAGGGTCATTTTAGATTTGCGTTTGAGATGATTCTACAATGGAAATGTTAAAATGCATATCCAAATATTTTTTGTCAAACATGATGTTTTTCGCATTTTATTAGCTAAATACATTGTGTTTCAAACTCCCCAGAAACACCGCTTAATAGGCTCTATTTGAATCTGTATATAGATGGATTATGCTATTCGACCGTTAAATGTGAATCCAAACATCTTTTTTCAAACGCGGCGCTCGCTGCAATACTAATGTTCACCGTGTAATATTTTCACAATGCTTTTAAAAAATCAGTCAACCTTTTAAAATCCCCCCCTCCCCACCGCACATCCAAACGGTGTCTTAAAAGCGAGGTAGTTTTTGGAAAAGTGAACATTTAGAACTCAGTTCCAAATGAACCATTAACCTTAAAGAAGTGAATTTTTTACTAGCTACTACATTTTTTTTTAAAGAAACGGTGAGCAAACAACCTTCGAAATTTTATAAATAATAAAAGGATGTTCAATACAAAGCGAAAAGGAAAAAAAAGGCAAATAGATTAAAACATAGAGATTAAACCCAGGCAAAAAGCAACCCGGTAGAGGAGGACTCTACCACAGAAGCTCATAAGGACCTCCACTAACTACTCATGGATTTGAAACTTGCCTCCAATCAACCATACCAAGCTATTACATGTTAAAAACATGGTTTAAAATTCAAGTTATGGAGGGGCAATTAAATGATGAAAATCATATTAGCTTTGGGGGACATGGTGTAGTAGATATTTGAACAATTTTGAGCCATACAAAACTCTAGAAAAACTTATTTTCTAGAGGCTAGAGTGTCATGAAAAACAACAGATTAGTTGGGGGCAAGATTTTAAAATGAATCCTTTAATTAAAAAAATTTTGTGACTACATCGCAAAAAATATTTCTAAATTATTTTTAAAATTAGAAATTAAAAATTTATTTAAACAAATCCTAATTAAAACAAATCTGAAAAAACTAGAAAAAAAATAATTAAACAAAAAAATTGATAAAGTTAAAAAAGAAAATAAAAATTTTAAAAGTAAAATATCCTAATTAATATTGAAAAGAAAAGATTATTTTTTAGGTTTTCGGGCCTCTGTAGATGAGCGCCCTATACAATTACCTTAATAGCCTATACTCATAGTCAATATGATTAGGTAATCTTCTTAAGTAAAAGCAAAAGATGAATATTTTGATCTCTAAAATCATTCCAAAAAATCATATGCATAAAATTTGCATATCCAAAATTTAAGGAATTATAAAAACAATTATTTATTTTAATGAAATATCTATAAGAAATAAAGTTCTTGAGTAAAATTCATCATTGTCATCCATGAAGATTTGCGAAATCAAGATCTTATTTTTCATATATATGATTATTTATTGGATTTTTTTCTCTATCCTTCAAACCCACATTAAAATCAAGGAAGGATTCCACTCAACATTACAAACATTACCCATTCTAGATTAATGCCCCTTCAGATTTTATTTTATTTTAATTGTCCTTTTTGGTGGGCTGTTTAAAAACATTAATACCACTTTAAAGTTGGTGGGGGTGATAGAATCCGATCCCATTTATGCATGCAGATATCTTTTTCGTTTTTTTGACAGGCTTTTAATAACCTTAGCAAGAGATCTGGGAGTTCAGATCAAGAATCTTTGAAAATAAATAATATATATATATATATTTTAAAAAAAACAGTAGATAATTGCTATCTCGAATATGTTGATAACCGAAGCTTACATAAGTCTGAAATCGTTCTCAAACGAGAATAAGAGCGAGGGAAATATAGAAAAAGATACGGGTTATTTAGTTTTCACTCATTCTAAAACATGTAAATTATTAAAAAAAATCTTTCAAAATACAATATTATTATAAACCCCCTTAAAATGTTATTAGGTTTCGTAAAAACTCAACATTTAATCAATTAAGAATGTTAGGAGAATATTTTATCTCTACATATGTATATTAATTATTTTATCCTCTCCATTAATGAAAAAAAGTCTAAATACCTTTCTACAATCTCTTACAAATTTTTAGTGTGTTGCAGATTCATTTTTGACATAATAAAGCTTCAAGAAGAATGTTTTATTCGATAAAAAACAAAAAGAAACCAGTAGTCCTAAAATACAATATTCCTCTACATTGACCCCAAAAGACCTTTTTCAAAAATGAGGAGGATAAAATAGTCAATATACATATGTTGAACTGGAATATTTTTCTAATATTTTTAATTTATTATTAATTGTTGGAATTTTTACAAAGCATGTTAATATTTTAAGAGGGTTTATAATAATATTGTGTTTTGGAGGGGTGAAAACTAAATAACCCAAAAGATTAAAGAAGGTAAAGCCGCGCCTGGTCGGGCCCCTTCATACAAAAACAAAATTTGGTTTCGTGTTCTTCTCAGTGACAATGTGACATGAATACCTAAGGAATTTTTTGAAATATTTATGTGAAAATTAGTGAGTCAGTTTCTATTTTAATTAGAAAACATTTAGCAAATATTCTTCTCTTCTATTTTCTATCATGTTTCTGTTTTTTGAAAATCAGTGTCTTTCAAGATTTGTTCCCTGATTGCTAGTCGGCTTATCCAAGCCTGATTTATCTTTGTCTTGCTTTTGTTGATAATTGAAAAACTATATTATAAGAATAAAAATTAAAAAATGTTATGGACAATTTCTACATGCAGCACACTCACCTCTCTTTTTTAAAATATGTGTAGTTTTATGTTGAAAAAACATATACGTTATAAAATTGAAATACATATTCCAATTGCATAGACCCAGTAACAAAAGAATTGAAACATTATATTAAATGTTTCGTTTAACTATATATATATCTTATTAAAAATATATGGGATTGCAAAGGGTTGTTAGAACTAAAAGTGGGTATACAACTCCTTTCATATAGATGCAATACACAGTATGAAATGTAAGTGGCATCACATGGTGGAACATTTGTTTTGAAAAACTAAAGTATTTTTAAAAAAGTGTATGAATGGAACGTGCAACCTTTTTTTATCCCAGCAAAACTAACTTTATTGCATTATGCTGTGAACTCCCATGGTTGGCCTGTCAAAAAAAAAATTGACTATTTTGATGAATATCTAATTAGAATGGATTTTTTTAATAGGTAAAATTAGCCTAACGAAATAAAAAAAAAATCAATTTTATTTTAAAATAAAATAAAAACTCAAGTGGCCAAAATATAGGGTCCACACAGGACACCCTTATTGAACTCAATTGATAAATAGATATTCAGGAGACATGTAACATCAATTAGTGTTTGAACAAGGTACATTTTGTATAAGAAATGAAAAATTGATGTTGCACATTGCAATATTGAATGTATTGGGTACCAACTCTTTCACAATTTTTATTTTTCATTCTACTCAAGATCTAGGAAGGTACAATTGTTGAATGTGTGCTGTCAGACTGTTCAATTATTAAAAGTTGACATATATACAGCAGTCCGTGTGTAAATCACTACCAAAAGATAACACATGGTGCAGGACATTTCTTTTTTTAAGAATACGTGAGCATATCTATTCTAAAAAAAAAAAAATCGAATTTTCTCAAGTACCCCCCCTTTTTGTGAGAAGACTTAGATTGAGTATTTTCACTATTTAGAAAAATACTTTATCCGAATGAGATTACATGAAAATTTTAATGTCATGTATATTGATGAAAATAACATCAATATTTAGATATATGGATGACATATGTTTATTAAAAACATTTTATTTATTAAAAAATTATATGAATATTGAACATTTTGAAGTAGAGTTCTCTTCTCTCTCAGGTGTTATTTTGATGAATATATTCTCGGGATAGCAATTGTCTACCATTTCTTATAAAAAAAAATTATATGTAGAAAAATGAAAAAAAAAAGGAAGGAAGATGGAATCCTCTCACAAAAGCTTACAAATGAAAAAGAAAATATAAAGAAAAATCTAGGGATCCTAAATTCAGATAATTTCAAATCAATTTTATGTATTGTTTGTTCTTCATGAAAACTTTCTTTAATAGAAGTTCTTATGTGATTTTTTTAAAACTGGATTTAGTGGGACGGTGGGAGAGCTATACCATGAAACAATGCAAACACCACCAATTTAAGAATAACATCTCTTATCATTCAGATTTATTTTGTTTTATTTTTTATTTCCTTTCTTATGAGCTATTTAAAACAACTATTTATCTTTCCTCTTTCTTTCTGTGGTTTAATTTCACCATATTTCTATTGCTTTTTGGGGGGTTTGTACGTGAATAAGAGTAATTCAACCCTATTTTTAGCTTCACTTTTAGCTTTGATGGAGGATATATATCATTAGCCCCAATTTGGGTAACAACATAAGTTATTCTGAAATACATAATTATTTTAGGAAAAAATGATAAAAAAAGTCTCTCAAAAGTTTAAAATACTCAAATCAACCACTTTTTAAAATTATATCTAAAAAAATCTTATTTCACAATTTTGGAAATATAAAAGACTAACTTACTTTTGTGTAATTAAATCCTTAATTAACATATTATATACATCTTTATTTTGTTAAAATATTTCACCCTTTTAATTTTGTTAATGTATGTCACACATTCTCATGGAGAACTTTTTTTTACTCTAAATTTTTTGTAATTAGATGGATTTTATAAGATATGTGATAATATATTATAAGTTTTTTATGATAAACTCCATTAAATATTGATGTTTTTTTTTTAAATGGATATGTAAACTAATTTGAGTTTTATGATTAATTAATGACGCTATATAATATGTGAATAGTCAAATAAAAAACATTTGAATAAGGATTTAGACTACTAAAATTTCATCAATTGCATTGAAGCACAATACAGATTTAAATTATATATTATGATTATAGGTAACGAAAAATAATAAACAACATCATGTAAAATATATGCAAGAAGAATACAATATGATATATAATAACAAAATCTCTAATGGGATTGATGTGGGTCAGATAGCAAGAGATTTTTATTTGAGAAAATGACTAAAAAAGTTTCTCATAAGTTAGAAATACTCAAATTCAGCCATTTTTTAAAATTATATCTAAAAAAGTCTTATTTTATAATTTTGGAAACACAAAAGACCAATCTACCATTTTGCAATTAGATCATTAATACATTTAATATCTCTTAACTTTATTAAAATATTTCACCCTCTTAATTTTATTAATATATTTCACACATTTTCATGTAGATTAAATTTTTTATTGTAAATTCTTCTTGATTAAGTGGATTTTGTTAAATGTGTACTAATATAATTTGAATTTTTGATGATGAAATCCATTAAATGTTGATTTTTTTTTTGAAAAATGGATATGTACTAATGATATTATAAACATATGTAAATAGCCAAGAAATAAAAAATGTGAATATAGATTTAGAATACTAAAATATTATCTGTTGCATTGGGGCACAACACATATTTAAATGACATATTATGATTATACACAATGAATAATGATAAATAATATTATATAAGATATATATATAAGAAACACACAGTATGATATATAATAACAAAGCATCTAAGAAGATTTATTTTTATCGTGTATAGAGAGATTGTTGTTTTATAGGAAAAATAGATTTTAGTGTGAAATAAAGAGGGATATTAAAGATTTAATTACATAAGGGTAGATTAGTCTTTTGTGTTTTCAAAACTATAAAATGAGATTTTTTTTAGATATAATTTTAAAAAATGGTTGATTTGGGTATTTCAAACTCTTAAGAGATTTTTTTGTCATTTTCCTTTTTTATTTTATAGAAAAAATAATTTTTTGGTGTGAAATAACCTAATAAGGGATGTTAAAGATCTAATTACATAGGGGTAAATTAGTCTTTTGTGTTTCTAAAATTGTGAAATGAGACTTTTTAGGTATAATTTTAAAAAGTGGTTGATTTAGGTATTTTGAACTTTTAAGAGATTTTTTTTTGTCATTTTCCCATATTTTAGTATAAATAAGAATAAATCATTTATGTTTTTTTGTGTTTTTATTTATTTTCATTAGGAAACATAATGATAATTTTTTTATTATTTGGTTAATCGTAGATAAGTTGTGGATACAAATTGAATAAGATGAATACAAAATTGTAAAATTTGAAAAAATAATTTCACATATGACTCTCTGGTAATAAAAGGTGATGACAAATAATTTGACATATGAACCATTTTATACTCGTGGAATAGATTGAGTGGAATAATATAATTTCAAATGAGACCTAGAATACCAATACAATTTTTCCCATCTTTTCTGATATAGCTATACACACTTGTTTAATTCTTGCAAGCAAATTGGGTTTATTCATCCTTATTCCACCCTACTCATCGCATATTCCGCTAATCAAATAGGTGCTCATTTGAAACGTATATGTTTATCAATTGCCTTCATAAAAGTATATATACACTTATATTATAATTTAATTATAACCTAAAAGTAGGACTAAAAGTGGAAGTGGGGGTATCTAAGCTCTTTATGTATATGTTGGTGGGATGACTGTATCTGATCCCATTTATGCATGCAAAGATGATCTTTTGTTGACATGTTTTTGATAAGCTTTGCAAGTTGATTGCGTATTTGATGTTTAGCAGTTGATTGATTGTGTTATCTTTAGAAAAAGGAGAAAAAGAAAAATCTCAAAGTTCTATTCTTTCAATTTTTTTTAGTCTGCATTGCTTTTTCATTTTTTAAAATATGTACTTATTTAATAAGGTATACACTTTTTAAAAAATACTACAATGAATTAAATACATATATGTTTTTGTATTTATGGTAAAACAAGGGCTAAAAAAAGATATGATTGTGAGTATCGGTGTCCAGAAAAAATATATTTAAAGGAAAGTGATATCTTTTTTTATCTTTACAGCTCAAATTGTAGTCCACACCGTTATCTTTTTTCTTAAATCATATAATTTTTCATTAAAGTGAAATTTTTTTTAAATCGTTATATGTAAGGCTGGTAAACGAACCAAGCCGCTCGGGCTCGGCTCGGGCTCGGCTCGGTTTGAGCTCGTTCAGGCTCGTTCATTTAGATAAATGAGCGAGCTTGAACAAGTTTTAAAGCTCGGTTGGGCTCGGGACCTGGATCAAGCTTCATTTTATGTTCAAATTCGACTCGTTTGTGTTATTATAACTTAGTTGAAGTTTGACTAAACTCATTTACAAAATCAGAATATTAAATTAATACAAAGTTATGGTCGTTTAAGCTCATTAACTTTGCTCATTTATGCTAAAATTTTGTTTTCAATCCCTAAAAACTCTAAAATGAAGAAGAATGCTAGGCTCGTTGAGGCTCGTGAGCTCGGCTCGGCTCGACTCGGCTCGGCTCGTTTATAAACGAGCTGAGCTTGAACATGTCAAAACTCGACTCGTTCAGCTCGTTTACCACCCCTAGTTATATGAAAAGATGTATTGGATATACAATAATGTATTTTTTCTGTTTTAAAAAAATGAAAACCAAAGTTACACTATACATTGTGATAAAACCCCATGCACTGTGATAACATAGTATATACTATGCTGTCTAGTGTGTAGAGTTGTAAAATGGACTGAGTATATCACCGCGCATATATATATATATATATATATATATATATATATATATATATATATATATATATATATATATAGAGAGGGAGAGAGAGAGAGAGAGAGAGAGAGAGAGAGAGATTGTGTTTAAATTAAGGGCTAAAAAAAGATTGCATGACTGAATACCGGCGTCTAGAAAAAAAAATCATTGGTTTTTGTATGAACTCCTAATAAGTTTTGGATTATCTATGTGAAAATCAGTGAGTGATCTTCTATAATAATTAGAGAATGTCAAGCAAATATTCTGTTCTGTTCTGTTCTATGTTATGTTTTGTTCACAGTTGCGTGCCTCCGTTGGAATAACAATGTCATATTGATTCAATAACAACTTTATATCATATGCAAGTGGCTCTAGTAAGATTGCATTAGATGGTGGGAAATTTTTTGAAAAGAAAAGGAAGATAAAAAAAAAAGTGTATGAAGAGAACGTGCTACCTTCTTTCCTATCTTCCCCTGCTAAACAACTTTATTGCATTATTATTTGAACTCTTACTTTGATACTTTAGCTTAACAAAAAAAAAGTGAGATTCATCTTTATTTTGAATTTTTTAATTATTAAAACTGATCAAGTGGCCATAAAATACTGTCCACAGGACACCCTTAATGAGCTAATTGACAAATAGATATCCACATGGGGAATGTAACATCAATATGGACGTTTGAACAGTGATTTGATCACTGGATCTACATTTTTGTTCTGACTTTTTAAGTTGGTGAGCTTTTTTTTTTTTTTCATCCTCAAATCATATGTTATTTTAAATGGATCATGTTGCTCTATACTTGCTTTATGTTACTTGTAGATAAATTATAGCCTCGTATATACGTTTGTGTTTCCATAAATTGTATAAACCTATTTTTAGAAAAAATGAACAATTATTTAAAAGGGTAGGATATATGTGGGACTGCATATAGGGTTACAAACAAATTCGATCTAACAATGCCTATTGTAGTATGTTTATAGGATAGTTCTCATTGATTCTAGATTTTCCTAATTAAATCCTATTTTTCCTACAACCCTTGGACCAATTGAAATAGAGATTTTAAAAAGTCATGATCATTTTTCAACTTTCTACCCTAGTGTGAAGGAATAACAACATCCCTCATCTAACTCCATTGATGCCTTTGTAAATGTTCATATATACTAGGAAATCTTTGTATGTCCAAAAATGTATATAGGATAATGTTGTTGACAGAAATTATAAGTTAAATTGTATTTGATAAATTGTGTTGATTATGTTTACCATAATTAAATGAAAATATATAAAGGGTAGGCGATGTGAAGATGTTGGTGAATCTTTGAATCATCCTCATACAGAGTGAGATTTTGCTCAACATTGCATGCATTTGTGAATTTGAAAAATAATTTTGAAAAATATAATATGCTTTTTTGTTTGTTTTTTTTTTGAAACAAGGTAGACTCAGTCCATCAATCACTTTAATTGAGAAATCGATTAGTAACACGGTCAAATAAATAGGAAATGAAAAAAACATCTCGATGATGTGTTTGATGAGTTTCCAAAAGTTACGTGATTTTTCAAGCAATTTGAATTGGAAAATGATATGTTCAGCTGCCCCTATGCAATCTCATCTATAGTCCACAACTCCACACCATTATTTTTTTAGATTATACATTATTCTATTGTTGAGTTACAATAGTATATATATATTTTTTTAAAATAAAATTTTTGTTTACTCCATATACTGTAATAACGCAGTGCTATCATATAGTATGGGGCTACAAATGGGGGTGCAAAAATGGATGAGTGCTAGACAATTTGGCTTTTAAAAGAAAATTAATAATGTTGTTTCATGGGCAATTCAAAATATATCCGTATGATTTGGTTCCACTTAAAAAATATTCTATTTTTTCTGGTGATAATGTAATTAGAATAGAACAATTTAGTTGTTTGATGTTTTTTTAGCAGTTCTGAAGGATCAAGAAGGTTTCAAACAGGAATTAAGTTTTAACTAAGTAAAAAATCTTAATGCATTCAAACATTTTGTAAAGTAGTTGTACTATTTTGTTTCTCAATTAGCTGCATTATTCTGCGGACGAACTTACAGTAGAACGGACAACAGAACCAGGAGGGCTCTGTTGGATGAAGATATATATCCACATTTTGAAAATGTAATTTTGCATGATGCAGGGTATCTCCAAGGTCATTAGAGCCAAATTTTTTTATGCAACTTGGTGGAAGTGTGCTTTAAAAAGTGTGGGTGTATAATGGTTGTGCTCATATATTGTTACGCCCCGCGGCATTACTAATCATACGATAACCAACAGGGGTCAAATAAGATAACAAGACTACAAGGAAGTGGTAGCCAATAAAAGAAATGATGCGGAGTACAATATACAATTAAGTCTGTAAATAAAAAATATTATTACAGACCCGAATACACAATTACTGTCATGTGAGAGTCCAAGTCTAGTCCAGATGCAACCATATGCGTAACACGCACGATTATTAATATATACCCAAAAAGATAGGATTGCTGACAGCCTCGCATTTGCCAACCGAAAGGTGGGGCGCTCCACGCACGAACCACGCAAGAGAGATGCTCTAGCTCCACGCCAACTCAGTCCCTGGTGGATAACAAAACGCAAGGGGTGAGCTACAAGCTCAGTGAGTGGCAAGAATCCAAGCACTATAATAATCATATGATATTGATTCATCTTTTTTTTTTTTTTTTCAAAGAAAAGGAATATGGGATGAAACTCAACGTATATAAATGTCACGTGAAGACGTGACCTCACTTCACCCTAACCCTCACCTCCAGGGGGTGAAATGGGACTATTGGAAACAGAAACCAACCCGCTAACTCCCTTAACCTTCCGGTAGCCCTCTCCCGGGTAGCCCTCTTCCTAGCAACCATCCATGGTAGGTCCGATGCCAAAACAATATTAAAATATACCTTGGGCATCCTACGATGTGGAGGCATAGTCCAGGATAGCTTCAACACCGGGTAGCTTCGACGCGGATACGAGGTAGGGGAGAAACATTCAACGCTCGGAAACTTCGACGCACGACGATACGGGAGGAAGCACTCCAACCTCATCCCCACCTTCACCCCTAGGGTGACATGGGACTATTGGAAAGGAAATCAACTCGCTAACTCCCTTAACCTTCCGGTAGCCCTCTCCCGGGTAGCCCTCTTCCTGACGACCTTCCAAGATAGGTACGAAGCCACAAGGGTATCGAAATACACATTGGGCCTCCTATGATGTAGGGCAGAATCCAGGATAGCTCCAACGCCGGGTAGCTTCAACGCGGATACGAGATAAGGGAGAAGCATTCCACACTCACAATACGATCCTCACGGATCAACTATTATCCTCTAGCAATTACCATTGCTATACAGAATTCCCTTGAATTCTCGCACAGATGCATCCCTTGGATGCGAGGGAAAGAAGCTAAGTCCTCGCATTCAATCATGACAAGACATGATCCTAAAGGCGAGTCATGCACACACCTAACACAGATAGGCCTGACATTCTATCATCATAGCTATCAGATAACAAACTCTAATACAACAACTATCACATGAGAAGTTCGATAACAAGGGAGATACCTGGACCACACGTCCAAATAACCTATGACTAAACCATGTAAATACACACTTTATACAATCCAACATAGGTCCCCTAATAAGCTAGCATAAATGACATGAAAATTTCTATAACATAAGGGGGTACATGAACCATGTGCCCAAATAAGAAAGAAGTAAAGAACTGACTATGCAGAATTAAGCCCTAAATCATTCATACAGTTTCACAATATGCACAAGATAATAATGGAACCTGAACCATTGAAACATCAAGTGTATATATATAACTAAGAAAAATCACAAGATATAATTCATTAAAGACTTCAAACAACTCACATGGAATGAGATAAATAAATAGTACAAAATGATAAGCAACATAATCCATATATTCGCATGCATTCCAGATAATCTCCACAATCACCTCCACGTCATCTGGTAGCCCTCTCCCAGGTAGCCCTCTCCCTAGCAGCCTGTCCAGGACGATACCAATCACGGGATGGCACCTCACAGGGTAGCTCCGACGCTGGGTGGCTTCAACGCACAATGACGCTGAGGTGATACACTCCACACTCGCGGGAAAACACATTGATCAACATGCACCCTACTCCATAACTAGCTACTTGGAATCCATCAGAATTCCCAACAAGTGCATCACGAGAACGCGAGGGAAGCAACTTCCATCCACACTTACTAACATCAATTATGACCTTAAAAACTGATCATACACCCATCTATCCTCAACAAACAGGGCTATTAAATTATTATTACGAACATGAGATAATTAAGCACCCACCAATCTTGTAAACATGGTGTAAAGGACAAGTAGAGGCAAGAGTTATAGCTAACTCAAAGGAGCATATCGATAAGTATGTGCAAATGACCCCTAAAATATGGTATTTAATCCTACATAACACATCCATCATCATATACTAGCAATAGAGGCTAAATAAATTCTCTAACATAAAAGAGATACATTCATATACACCCATCACACATGCCCACACAAGAAGGGCTCACACAAGCATAATAATTCATACATGAATATGATACATCAGCAAATATATGGTAGAAAAGGGGTTCTACACAATATACTAGCCATATAGCCCTAGCATGCAATATCTAACACAATAAGGGTGCAAATAAACCCCATGGATGCGCGATGCACGATTACGTGCATCGAACGCATCCCGAAGGGTTGGATCGAACCACTCACTAGTACTTGGATCGCCGCGCGTCCGGTCTACGAGATCTGCAAGAACAACCAATGATGCTCCATTAAATATAAATCATCTTGACACATACACATACAAGCCTTCTTCATGAAGACATCAACTCCTGGTATTGCCCACACCATGCATAATAACTCTTTGACACATATTTATACAAGATTAGTCCATCTACTACAACCAGCCCCAAACATTAGTCTCCACAGCACAAAATACACATCCAAAAATACTGAAATAAATCACACACATTCTATGATATGTTAGGATCATATTCCATGAAGACATAATAACTTGATAAAATCTCTAAATATCCGAAATAAATTATTTTCAGAAACTGGTCAGTTTCTACGCGAATCTGGATAGTCTATACAAAATATGTTCTAACTTACTACACAGATATCATAATGACACCAAATTTCATATATAACATCTAGACACATAGATGATCATATGAAATGAAGACATAAGTCTTAAAATATGCCTCTAAATACCCCAAACACAAGGATCTTGAGGAGACAGAAAATCTGCCTTATTTATAACACAAGTCACCACCAATCATTCATAAACATAAACACCTCATGCAATAGCAATTACACAACACAATGCTCCTCCAACAGCACCCACACATACCCACATCAGCACAAACACACTCACAAAGAGAGAAGGGAATACCTTGAGAGGGTGGAGAAGAGGGAAGCCAAGCTCAAACACACAAACTCTTTCCCTTCTCATTCTTTTCTTTTCTCTTTTCTGTCTTTCCTTCCATTTCACTGTTTTTCTCCTTCTTCATCACTGCTGAGGTGTTCCTCAACCACCCTCCTAAACTCTCACACGACAACACATATCGATCACATAAGCCTACTCAAAATAGCAACAACACACACCAAATACTTAAAAACAGCACTCACCAACAAATGTACTAAGAGAGGGAAGGAATGTCTTTGGAAGGAGGAGGAGAAGAGGTGGTTGGGGCCACACAAGCATAAACACAAACACATCATCTTCACTTCCTTCACACCTTCCTTTGCTAACCCAACACACAAAGAGGGAACAATGAGAGAGCTTGAAAGAGAGAGAGAGATCAAGCAACAAAACACTATCACCTTCTCCATCACCCTCACTTCCTCCACCCAAAACACACAAAGAGGGGCTGGACCAGTGTGAAAAAGAGGGGAAAGAGAGGCTGAAGTCGTAACATTTTGAGGGGATTAAATAGGCAAGGTCGGACTGAATGACCGAGCTGTCCTCGGACTAAAAACCCTGAACAGCCCTTACTTAAACGGTCATAACTCCCTCAATACAGCTCCGAATTACACGATTCCAGTGGCATTGGAAAGCTAAGAAGATTATCTACAGCTTTCATGTTTACACCCAGATCAAATAACCTCTCCAGCTATTTCGAAATCTAGGCTAAACATCATACAGGGCTGCTGCCTGGATTTCTCATCTTCGGGGTATACTCGGAAAAACGCCTATAACTTTTGATACACGAATCCAGTTGATCTAATTCCACTTCTATATGGAATCTATCTCAAAACTGAACATCTCGTGATTTTATCGGATTTTTACCTCTTCATCTTGGGCATTAACAAAATTAAATCCAAACATCAATCCAAACTGCATAATTTCTAAAAAATACCTCGAAATGCTACAAAAATTTCCATCTAAACCCAAGTGAACACCAGAACCACAAATATGCAGTTAGATTTTGAAACTGAATGCCCAAACTATTAAAATAAATAAAACGCGATATTTGACATTTAAAAAGTGACACAATCTTAACATATATAAACACATGATGTTCACATCCATTAGGCGATATGAAAAAAAAATTATGATGCGGCAACTTACCTTATCTTCCCCCCTTCCTCTCCATTCATGGGCATTTCGGGATTCTTGGGCTTTACTCATTAGTTGATCTGCCAACTAGAGTGGAGCTTTTGTAATCTGTACTTGATTTGCAGAGACGGACTAGCCAATGTGCATCTCGAGTGTCACCATGAGGGATTCAGGTTGAATGAAACTACAGCCTCATGTTGAAGGTTTTAGGCTAGAAAATGGCTGGCATTGTGATTGTCTTGAGAATTAATCGAGATGCTCCTGCACATTCTTCAAGGTCTGATTTATGTTGCACACCATAGAAATAAACTCCTATCTATCATATATGTTATACATGTTTGTTAAAACTTATAAGTTACAGATTATAGTTTTTAGCTTAAAATAAGCAGTTGTTGCATATTTGTTTAAACTTATTGAAATTTATTTAAGCTAATTTTTTTTAAAAAAAGTCAAATCTTTAAGTTGGGTTAAGAGTGTTTTTCAGATTATAACTTATAGATTAATGTTTTAAAAAATCTGTTGGACATTTAATACCATGCACTTTATTTAACAAGGACAAATTTTTTCTTCTTCTCTAAATATTCCTTTCATCTATTAAAAATTTGAAATACCTCATATGATATATTTTTTTTGAAACTTAACTCATTTAATATTAAAACTTTGTATTGTAATTTTTATTAATAAAATAAAATTTAGATTACAGCTAGAATATTTTAGTTGTGTTTTTTTATTAATAGATATCAAATTCTATGTTTTTTCTCTTAAGTTATACTTTTTAATTAATGTGGAATCTAATATTTCATTAAATTTTTTACATTTTATTTAATGTTAATGGATGATAAGTGAGTAGTCATCATTTTATAAGTAAAACCACATTCTTTTATCATAGAAAAATTAAATTTAACTTATACACATAGAAGGGGTATTTTTGACAATTACACAACAAAAACTATTTTACAGCTTATTCTAATAAACATACACAACTGCTTATTTTTTATTTTTTAATAGCTACAACAAACATGTTAACTGTTTATCAAAAAAGTTATAATCCATAATCTATAAGTTATAATCTATAATCTGTAAATTTAAGCTACAACAAATATGGCCATTGTTCTATTGGATCCATGATTTCACAATCACCCCAATCTTTCATTGTTTTTTGTTAGGGATCTATCCTAGATCTAGCACAGAGCGAAAGATCGAACTTTGATACCAAATGATACGGATTTAAAATTGATAGGAGAAGAACATTGAGAGAGAGAGAGAGAGGGTGGGCAAACTAGAAAATTTTATTGTTAAATAAAACCACAAGGAACCATCTATTCCCACTAACCAAAACCATAAACCAATCAATCAAATATCACATCACCTATATTTTTATCCCCACTAACTAAAAATATCATTTCGTTTGGAGGGATCAAAGAGGGAGAGGAGAGAGAGAGGGAACGTGAGAAAGAGAGAGGAGGGCATAATGGAGAAGGGCGACAGGCGGTGGTGGTGGTGGATGGTGGAGGTCATCGAAAGAGGCCATGAAAGAGCAAGGGAAGAAAGGAAGTGAGAAAGGGGACAGGGTGGGGATGGCTGCAGGTAGAGGAGGCCGACCCCCCTACCCGGCCTCTCTTTCTCTCTCCCCTACCCTTGCCTCATTGCATGCGTACATCCTCTCTGTCTCTCCATATCTTTCTCTCCCTCTTTCTCCTCTCCTCCGACCCCACCCCGTCGCTCACCATGCCGCCACCCTCCTCCGCCTCTTGCCACATTCACCTCTATGTTTCTCTCCCCCTGTCTCTTTCTTTCCTCCATCCCTTATTCCCTCGGATAGGATTTCCAGTTGGTGGGGCTAGTCCTTCCCAAACCATAAATTTAATCCAATATCACCTTCCAAAAAAATTCTAAACAACTTCATTGATTTTGGCAACTCTAATAAAATCTATTCACAAGCATTTATATCTGTTGAGATTGGATAATGTGCAATCTAAATCTCCATCCGCTCTTAAAAATTATTATATTAAATACAAAACAAATCAATATATTCTAACAATCTAACCACTATTCTCAAAAAAAAAAAAAAAAAAAATCTAACCACTATTAAATAATTAATGTACTTGTAACTACCTTTATATCCATTTGCATCATATAGTGTATGGAAATGGGTTTGATTAAAAGATTCTATTTTTATAGTAATCATATATATATAATGCAAACTCATTTTCAAATATCTCCGGCTGTTTCAGTTTTTAATTATAAAAAATATTTTTTCATATTCAAGTGAGCTTCTGAAAGCAATTATTTAAAAACTATTTTAGATGAACAATTCTTTTTTAAATTCAATTTCCAAACGCTACTTTTTATTACAAAATCACTTCATTAATTAATTTATTTTTGTCCAACAACCCATTGGAAAGAGATTGATTGTATTATCACAAACAGGAAAACTTAATGGTATGTGACAACACATTTTGTCTGTGTATTAAACAAGGGGACATGCATCCTCACATGCATCCTTTTAGTAGAAAATGTACAAAAAAGGTTGATAACGTGCTTGTTGCTTTCAATGCTTTTTCTCTCTCATTTTCAAACCGTCCAAATGGTGCCCCTTTTTCTTGCCATGAACTTCCACCACCCTCCAGCTTGACACGTGTGAGACTTACATTTTCATGATACACACGTGCAACTGCCATTCTACTGTGTTTTAAAACCTGACCCGATCAGCCGGTTGAACTGATTAAATTTTTATCTACTTTGAATTCCGATTCAATTTATCTTAAAAATCTGATCGTATAAAAAACTGATAAAATCTAATCCACTTATTGAACTGATGATTTTTAAGAATGGGCTACAAGTTGATTAAACCGATCAGCTCTTTATTTATAAAAAGCGTGATCAATTTTTGTTTGTTAAAATATGAAATCTAATAAACAGTTTATATTTTATATAATAAAATCATGTTATGATGTTTACATAATTAAAGTTTAAAATTAAAAATTTAATCATTATGCAAAGATTTTCAAAAATATATTTTCTAGTTTCATTTTTTTGTAATAATAATTAATGTTTTTATTATATATGTCATGATAATTAATGTCACAGTTTAAATCAGGTTGATCCAGCGGTTGAACTAGTAACCTTTTAACCCATTTATTTTTCTGATTTAATAGACGGTTTGGTTTTTAAATTAAACATTCATTGCTAATAACTGTGACCATTCTCAGGTTTGGAAGGATTGTGACTTATTTTAATTAATCTAATCAAAGATTGGAAGTGTTTAGTCTATACTCATTTTCAAACCCAATGAATCGACTTGAATGCAGCGTGTAAAAATTCACTCAAAATTTAACTCTAAAACTTGAATTTCGAGTTTTGATTTAGACCGGCCGGACACAGTTAATACTTCTATGGATAAAAAAAAGAGTGATGTTCCACACAGTACACACAAACAGTCCATATAAGTATTCCATGGTCATCCAGCGAGAGAGAGACATATCTCCTTGTGTGAAATGTGTCTCGTTAAATTTTTTAACATTTGCTAAAAAAAATGTTTATAATCCATTCAATTTGTTATATATGTAGTGATATATGACATTTTTCATCAAATCATATATCTCACCGACTAGAAGTTAGATGCAATTAATATATGTATTGTTAAAAAAAATCACATATATATAGATTTAAAAAAACAATGTAAATGAACAATCTACTATTAATCTATTGAAATCTATCATGTATATACATGTTATGATGATCAGGTTCTAACATGGTCTAGTTGTCCAAGACATTAATCCAAATTAAACCTGACCTGCAAATTTATCAGATCTAAACTTCTTAATTTGAAATGGAACCCAGTTTGTGACCCCATCCCGCTCAAACCATTTCAAATTGGATCCAATCCAGTTTGTATCTCCCCTATTACGCGAGGTGTGTTATAAGGTTATTCGCCCCTAATAGTTATACTGACATAAATAACAATCCATGCTGAATAAATGTATTTTTGTTTGGTTGTTTTTTCTGTTATTCTCATTAGAAAACGTAAAAATGATCTTTTTGTTATGTGATTTATTATAGATAAAGTAATGATAAGTGATAGATAAAAGATGGGGACAAGAGTTTATAATTTTTTAAATGCCATGTATAAATTATTTGTTGTGATGTAGCGTAAGAATACACTCTTCTGCGGATTCGATCAAAGGAACAAAATCGGCAGGCTCCAACAGTGCTGTTGATTCTTCAAGCAATACCAGACGATTGGAATTCTGCGTAATTGATATTCACCACGAATAACAAAAACAAAAAAAAAATCAAATAATCAATAACTTATTAATGAATTGGTTTACATGTCTATTTATAGGTAGAGAATCAACTAATTTTCTAAACTATGATTTTAACATATTTTCTAAATATGAAAAATAACAAACAAATCTTTATTTAATCCTAAGTAATATTCAAATTTGAATTCAAATCAATATTTAAAATTCAAATCTAAATATAGATCCTAAAACAAGAAATAAAATTCTAACAAACTCAAAACTATCAAAAATAGTAAAAATAACTTTAAACCGTCGATTTGACCCCAATATAATCTCAGAATGCTATAAAATTTGGCATAATTGCAGACTATCTTGTAGGGCTTGTTGATACGAACACATGGACATATAATAATAGCGATTCTAATATACGGTTTGAAAGTTATGACCATTTAAAATAACGGTGCGCCCAAACGATCAAGATGTCTTCTTCTTCTTTGGTCCATCTGATCCTCCATCCATGTAATGTGTGGATATGATGTCTGCATGAGTTTGAGAATAAGTGTAAGAGATGTGTGTGAGATATGATAGATGTGACCATTTTTTAAATGTGTGCAGAGAGTGACATGTGAGATAAATTTTTTAAAATGACAGTAAATGATATTTTATCCATTAGCATAAATAAGTCATAATAAGCAATTCTAGCATTTTTATATACTTATATCATACTTGATTTTTACTATGAGGTTTTCATATCACCACATTGAAAATGAGACGGTTGCAAATGGATGTGAATTTAAAAAGAACAAAAAATCTATTTCACTTGTTTGATACTTTTACAGCCACATGATTAATCAAATATAGTAAAAACAATCAGATAATCTGGATCCAGATACACACCCAGACCCATCACCCAAAATAATTAGCATTTTAATACACCCACCTGTTTTTTAGTTCCAAAATAATTAGCGCATTTATTTAAAAATATATATAATAATTAAAGAATCCCATATAATGACACGAACTTCTCATATAAAGGAGTAGATAAAAAGTAAGTAAAAAAATGTATGGTTCGATATACAGATATTTGATACAGTCTGCCCACGTAGCTTTAATTGACCAGGATCAGATGCGTGAGTACGAATGGTTGTTGGGCACATGAGAGTGAAATTTTGATGAAGTTTGCCCAACATAATCTATCACATAATCTATCCATAATCTATCTATAATTTAACCAAAACAGAATCACTTTAATGGCCTAATGGGGCTATATAAGTGGGACCCAATAAAGCCATCCATCATGTTTAGGTTGAGATGTAATTGTCCTGAAATTTGTATTCTAGCTCGGTTGGTAGATGTTGACTGATTTTGGAACTTGTTCTCATGTTTGTGCACATTTTCATGGTACCATAGTCCATAAGGTGAGGCTATTGTTTCTCCGCGCATGCATGTTTTAATATATGTCAAGGAAATGGTTCCAATGAACATAATATTCTTGGCTCCATTGAACATAATATTCTTTTTTGTTGGGTAAAAAATAAATTATTTAATTGCTATATGGCAGTAGATACATCAAACTATTTATAACTACATCAAAACTGTTAAAATAAATGAAGAGAATTCTTATTACTGCATTGGGTTTTTTGCACATGTACCATCAAAAAAATATTATATTTATTTTTATACCACTACAAATACCGAATTTAATTTATACCATTTGAATTTTATTTAATGTAAAAATGTGTCTCTCTTTTATCATTTTAACTAAAATAAACTTCAATTATAGTTGATTTTTTAACCAAGAAGTAAAAATGACAAAAATAATCATGACATATAATATTTTTTGTCATAATAACCCAATTAATTTTATGTTCTTTCTAAATCAATCGTGAATCATTCAACCTTATTTCTTCTTTCATTTTCTTCCAATCAAGATCTAATTTTCTAAAAAAATTTATTTTGTAATATATATTATTAATTGTTCTCAAAATAATTTTATTTTATTTTTATTAATGTAAGTATTAATAATTATTATCTTTGCTACTAAATAATTTGTATGATTAGTTTTTATGTTTTTGGATTTTAGATGAAATTTATCATTTTCATGTTAAAATTAATATTTTTTATATAAATATTATATTTGGTAAAGTTAAATATGCAAAAAAAGAAGAAGGGTAATTTAGTTTTTTCTGTAAGACTTTAATGGTTTTAATGAAAATTTAGATGAAAGTTAACTAGGATGGTAATACGCATAAGTTTTACATATTTCAAAGGTATAGTACAAATAAATAGGTTATTTGGAGTAGTATAAAATTAAATAGCATGTTTTTAGATGGTATACATGTAAAAAACTCTATTGTATTAGAGAATCGAAAAACTCTATTTATAAATACACAAAGAAAACCCTAAAATACCAGAAAAAGAAACAAAAAAAACTAGAAAACTAATGATATTAGAATAATGATAACAAAGAGTCAATATTCTCATAATAATGACTCTTTAACGCCCCCTCGCAAACTCTGAATAGTAGAACTCTTACAGTTTGTACAAAAATAACAAACACCTCCAATAATCAAAGAACTCGATTTTCCGAATTGATAGTCATCATGTGTTTTTTAGAATCCATCACTTTGCTCCCGCTCTTCTTGAGTCAGTCGGAGTCACTCCTGCTCTTTGAATCAATCAGAGTCGCTCCCGCTCTTCTTGAGTTAGTCGGATTCATTCCCGCTCTCTTGAGTTAGTCGGAGTCTTTTCCGCTCATTGAATCAGTCGGATTCACTCTCGCTTTTGAGTCAATTGGAGTTGCTTCCCGCTCTCTTGAGTTAGTCGGAGTCTTTTCCGCTCATTGAATCAGTCAGATTCACTCTCGCTTTTTGAGTCAATTGGAGTTGCTTCCGCTTTTCTTGAGTCAGTTAGAGTCTCTGGTCCACTAGATCAAACAACACGCGTACGAGATGTGGAGGTGTGCAGAGGGCTCGTGGAGGCGCAAGGAGAGGCTGTGAACATGAAGACGCTCGGAGGCGCGCGCAGAGTGTGCGGCAGACTAGCGCAAACAGACAGCGGAGATGGCGCACAAATGATAGTGCCTTGAGCATCGGATCATGTTGAATGTGTACAGTGGGACAGCGGAAGTCGATGCGCAGCGGCGTGAATGACGCGCAGGGACATGAGCAGCAATGAGCGCTATTGACTCGTGCTGGCGTGTGAAAAAGGCACTAGAGGATGCAACGGAGTGTGGCAAGGCGTGACGGAGTCCGGGCGTTGCATGCTGCCTTCCTCCATGCATCGTGGATCCATTCATGTAAAACACAAAAGATGGCACGCGGGCACCGACAAGAGCACAGACAACGGATGCCGGTGTGCCAAGTGTCGGATCTCAGAGAAGAGGGAGATCCGATGAAGAAAAATAAAAAGAAGAAAATATGGGTAAAAGTCCTCCCAGCTCTGATTGAAGATTTCTCAATCGGAGCGGAGAAGAGAAAGAGAAACTTTTGAGGATTTAAGATTTTTGAGTTGGCTTTGATACCATGTTAGAATAAAAGAAGAGAATTTTTCTTATTGTATTAGAGGAGCCAAAGGCTCTCTATTTATAGATATGTAAATAAAATATTAAAATATCAGAAAAGGAAATTAGAAAAACTATAGAAAATTAATGATATCATAATAATGATAATAAAGAGTCAAGATTATCATAACAATGACTCTTTAATAAAAACAAAAAGTAAATACAACAAAACGGATAAAAATATGTAGCCGCAACCCAATTGAACATTGTTTGGCTGTGATAGGAGAGCCCTACTTAGGGGGTAGTCACTCACAGATGGAGGGGCAAAAAATAACTAATCGGGTTCGGGTCGATACGATCCGTCCGCTCCGCCTTTCCCGACAGCTTCCGCTGGATGGCCGACGATCCTCCTCTTCAAGCATTATGGGAAACAGGGTTGGGGATGACCTGCAAAAGACCCTCCAAAGCTCGAGTCAGCCATTGCACAACTTAGGATTTTATAAAAAAAAATAGTTTTTCACATACTTCAATAGGGAGAATTGGCCCCTAGTTACTCAGGTCTGATCTGGAGTCCAACCAGGTCATTCATTAGTCCGACCTATGATGGAAGCATGTTCATAGTAAAGCGTAATAGGACGGGACAGTATGGTCTTCTAAATGGACCTTCGTATTGGGTTGTATTACCAGCCTTGATATCTTTATTCTATTTTGATTAATTCATGTGCCATCATTCCTTATTCGGGGTATTGTCATATTTGATCTTCTACAATTCTAAAAAGAAATTTTTTTTTTTTAATAATTTTAGATAAACACCACTACGAGGTAAGAGTTCATTAGATAAAAAATTTATTATTTGGTTAATTCAGCTGTTGGATTTGTTAGAGATAAGAGAAAAGTGTTGGACATCTGTTAGATCTCTGTTAGTCACGTTGTCCAAAAGGATATTGTGCACTGCATATTCCTCCATATATCAGAACCTCCTACAATCAAATTCAAACAATAAAAGAGTACACACACAAAATGAAAAGGTAAAAAAAAAAAGCATGTTTGTTGTAATTGTTTAAAAGCAGTAAATAAGTAATAGGTGATGTTTTTTTAATAAGTTGTAAAACAACTTTTTATTTTACAATTGTAAAAAATACCTCTAAACTATAAAAGTAAAAAATTGATTTATGATTGAGAAAATAAGTTAATTTTTACATATAAAATTAATTTTATAAATTTTATTTTTTGTAATAATAAAAAATTTGAGAAGATGAAGTGTGATTCAGTTATTTTTAGTGTAATATTAAAAAAATAGATATACATATTATTAGTAAAAAAAGATTAAGGGCACGAGTGTCTAAAAGAAAAAATTTAATGCATTTTATAAATTATAATATCAAAAACACCCCTTTTCCAGCTTAGATATTATAATTTTTTTAAATTATTTTTAACTTAAATAAGTTCCAATAGGTTTAAACAAATCTGCAATAATTGCTTAGTTTAAGCTGAAAGCTATAACAAACATATACAATATATGATTGAGAGTTTTGAGAGCTTGGAGAGTTGTTTGTGAGATTTGATATGTATTTGAAGTCTAAATGGATCCACAAGAGAATACACAATCGTTAGGGGTCTAGAAAAGGAACCATACAAGTCAATTGAGTATTCACTCAAGCAGAAAAATCATATATACAGTTAGGATTGCAGGTTTTTTTTTTTTGGAAAAAAAAAAAAATCCTGCAATCCTGGTAAGAAGATATCTAAAGTACATTTAGTATTTGTTGGACTTGGACCCCATGTGAAATGAAAGCCTTGATGAAGTTGGTCAACATTAACTACAAATATATTACTAAAACATATTAATCTTTTGTGGGACCCTATAATTAAACCCAATCATCAATGTTTAGGTTGAGATGTAATTGTCCTCAACTTTGTATTCTAGCTAAGTTAATGTGTTGACTGGGTTGGAACCAATGTCTATTAGGCACTTGTTCTTATATATGTGTGCACATTTTCATGGTACCTAAGAAATCAACCACTTTCTCTGTGCATGTATTATAACACACATTTTTTAAATGTATGGCTCATTAAGGAGATTTACCTCTGTAGGCATATTTTCATTATTATACATCCTTTCTTGCCAGTGTGTATCCAGTGCTGGGTAGTTGAAGATAGCTGTAAAAGGATTTCTCTTCTTTTTGGATTTTTGTTTTTGGAACTACTTTGTTGGACCGAAGTCACTCAACATCATTTAAAGATGTATATGTTTTGATATAAAATGTCTATTACTTCATTTCAAGAAGAATGAATTCATTTTAAGTAAATGTATTAAAAACAATTCATGAGGTACCTCATCTAACGATGTAAATTAATGTTTCATTAAATTTTTAACGATGTATATGAAACTATATTTTAGACTGTAAAAAAAAATTGAATGTTATAGCGCCCTTTCATATTACATGGTGATTTAACTCCCTGATGGAAAAGGCATATGTTTATGTTTTTTTTTTTTTTTTTTTGGAAGGGGGGGGGGGGGAAGGGGGTTTAAGTAAGAATTGTTTATTTGACTAATTCAGTTTGATTTGGATCCTTGTTATGAAAGATCATAGCTAAATCTCATCTATCAAAATTAACAAATATTCATTCACATGTCTAATATATTAGATGTGGAAATGATTTAACTTTGGACACCTATAAACTGTGATTGAGACTGACGATATGTTGATGGGATAAACATAAAAACACTTTGAATCCTGGGATATGTATCACCAGTAAAAGATGAACACCAAGTTTGAGGGGTGTTTTAAATACCAATAGTCTGACACAACAAGCCTTTCAGTGTTGGGTTTTTCTGCATCACACAAAAAAGATAAAAAACTGATTTTCTTTGTAGTCATCTCTAAACTCCCCTTGGGATAAAGATAGCAGGTAAAAAAAATCCAACTATATAAATGTTTTTATAAAAAATAATATAATATAGTTGTAAAAAAACAGGTAAAAATAATGTTCTTTTATTGGTTAAAAATCTATTTTATCTAAGATGATATTTTATAATCATTTCCAAGTATAGTTTACCGCTTTCCAACTGGCTATATGTCTCGTTAAATAAGATATCTGCATCCATCTCCTGATAATTTTTTTATACATGGTTCATTCAATTCATTGGGTACGTATTTCATTTTTTTATAAAACATATGTCTCATTAGATAATGTATAATATTATTAAAAAAATGAGATTGCATTTAGTCCGTTTTTACAGTCACATATGCTTTGTTTGTCTATAACGAGATATAAAAATTTTCACACATTTTATAAATGAGCTCATACAATTCATTGAAATTTGTAATTTTATTTTTACTAAAAGTATTATTATTCATTAAATGATGTATATACTATTTAAAAATTAAAAATTAAAAATGGTGTGGACTGCATTTAGAGTTGGAAGCTGGGCTGTGTAAATGTTTTTTCCTTCTAAAAAACCAAAACCTGATTACTCATAATCCTTCCATTGTCCCATTTCAGCCCTTGATGTTATCATGTCAATTAAGTATACTTATGTTACAGTCATTGTGATCTTGTTAATTGTGATTGAAGATTTTTCATACTGATTTTTTTATTCGACCTTGATCATTGATTAATTCCATTACTTATGTATACTATTTTAAAGTATATTAGACAGTGTACATTATAAAAATAAAATAAAACAAGTAACATATTGAAAGTCAATGTGCATGATTGGAATTGTGTAGAATTGTGTATTATTTGGTAGGGGACCTAGGGGTGAGATACAAGGAACAACATGCCTAGTCATTGTGAATGGTCATTCTTACTCTCTTTTTTTTCTTTTTTCTTTTTTCTTTTTTCTTTTGTATAAGGGATCCCTGCTACTCTTTAAGGGAAGGGATGTATGTCGTTTGTAAAGATATAACAATTTTTTTTGTTGTAACAATGGATATCTATTTACATATTTACTCGCATGCATTTCATATATGGCATACTGCTTGCAAAACCATTTCATTAGTGATGTATATATATTGAGTGTTACACACTTTTTTTTAACCCCAATTTCAATTTCATATACGTCAATAGAAAATCAATTGGGCAAATACTCACATTAACAAAATATATGTATCAATATAAATTTTTTATATTGAATATATATATGCAATTTAATTAAATATGTGCTTCATTTTTTATAAAAACATGTATCACATTATATAGCATATTGTTTTAAATAAAATTCAAAACACTTGTACACTAGAATCAGGGTTGTAAAAGGGACGTATGTAATATTATCCACATATATTTATGTTTCATTAACCAAAAGTACAAAACATTTAAAATTTTTTTTATATGTAAATTTAAGCCTAAAAAAAATCTAAAACTCTGAAAGATTTCCCTCCTTGAAACTTGCAAATTTCAGGCCCAATAAGCCTGACTGGACCAATATCAGGCCCAATAAGTTTGGACAACCAACCTTACCGCCATATTAAAAAGCAATAAGGAAAATATATTAGAAGAATAAAACTCAAACCACACGCGTTTTTATTTACAAAAAAATAGTAAACAGTATCTAATGACGTATATGTTTTAATAAAAAGTATATATTCATCTATCTTGAGTTGAATGAACACATTATTAGTAAGTGTAAGAAAAAATTTAACGAGGTAGATACATCATCTAACGAGGTATATATTTCACTGAATCTGTAACGAGATATATAAGACTGTAATTTGAACGATAAACAAATTGAGTGTATCAGCACTCGAAAGGATAATGAGGTACATTACATTATCTTTTGGATTACAACCTGTGTTTCCAGCCCAATTCCATTCTACACATGTTTTGAGTTTTTTTAAAAATAGTATAACCCATCTAATGATGTACATGTTTTTATTAAAAATAAAGCATGTATTCCAATAAATTACATATATACATTTATAAAAAAAATTAAAAATTTCTATCTATATGCATATACTTCGTTAATGTGTATATGTTTTGTTAATTTTCTATCGACGTATATATGACTAGAATTGTGGCTAGAAAAAAAACTAGGTGTAATAGCATTCGAAAACTTTGAAAAATATTAGACTCAATCATTTTACTAACAAAAACTCTGATCACACATGTTTTTATTTTTTTTAAATAGTAAACATCATCTATTGATGTATATGTTTTTTTAAAAGTGTATATCGATCCATTTTGAGCTGAATGAACCTATTTTTAATAAGTGTAAGGAAAAATTTAACAAGGTATATACATCATCTAACGAAGTATATACTTAATTGGATTTCTAACGATGTAAATAGAACTGTATTTTGGTTTATAAAAAAAACTGAGTGTACCGCGCCTATATTTTTTCAAGGAAAATATTATTCAATTCATTTTACACTCTAAAACAAAAGGCACATATGTTTTATTTTTTTTAAATAATAAACACCATCTAACAGGTATATATTTTCAAGGAAAATATATCGATCCATTGCGGCCGCGACGTGGGCCGTTCGATCGCGGGTCCATCGCATTAACGGTCGACTTGAATCGCACCCGACTGTCCGATGCGATGGACCTGTGATCGCTGCCGCACCCGCCGTTCGCCGCACGCAATAACCTCTATATATATATATATATATATATATATATATATATATATATATATATATATATATGCAACATTTCAAATTGATTGAACATATTTTTTAGTTCATGTATGTAAAAGTTAACGAGGTAAATATCTTATCGATGCATATGCTTCACATATTAGATTTCTAACTATGCATATGAAATTGCATTTTAGACAGTAAAAAAAAATTGAGTGTAATAGTACCTTTTATTTCAATAAAATATGTTAGACATGATCGCACGAGCAGCCACATATGCAATTTTCATGTATTTTGATTTTTATGAATCATAAAATTAAAATATTCAACGAGTTACGCTCTACTAATAAATAAGCAAATATTAACATGCTCCCAATTGGAAGCACTGTTTGTGAGATTGTAAATAGGATATGTGTAACACCACCCTATTCTCAGTAGGATAATGTTAGGATTAATCCCGTTTAGTCCCCACATGCTCTGATATTTAATTTCTTCTTCTTCTTTTTGATGTACTTGCGTGATTTATTATTGGATTTTTTTTTGTGAAAATAAAATAAAATAATTGAGTGAATTGTATATTTTCTTGTACATGAAAAATCACATGTTTAATCTAACAAACCATATATCTCGCACGAGGGGTTTTGATGACTGCATGTAACTTGTCTAGGATTGGCCAAATGGCACGTGAGCCTGGACTTACCCTGGGTCCAGCCCGAAAATTTCTAGGCCCGGCCCATGCTCGGCCTGGGCTTTGGGGAAAAACCCCAAGCCTGGCCTGGACCTAGGACCCAACAGTCATTTTTGAATTTGAAATATAGAATGGTTTTGGGGAATTCCCACTCTTTTTATTGTTCAAAGCAATATTTTAAAGTAAAATATGCAATCATTAATTTATTTTTTTAAACTATCATTTCTGTTAAATGGAATTCATTCCTAGAGCGTTCATTTTTTGAACGTTTGAACTACCGTTCAAACCCAATTCGAACATTCGAATGGTAACTATGCCGTTCGAACAGAATCTGGGCTGTTCGGAATAATTTCACTGTAGAAATGAGATGCAGTCATCACTAATAAGCCAATAATCAATTTAAACAATTTTATTGTTTAAAGTTTTTCCAACTCAAGTTGCCCAATTCTTCTTTTCATTTTTTTTTCTATATTTTAGGTTAAACAAAATTAAAAAAATGAAAAAATGAAAACACATAAAATTAATTAAAAAATGGTCTGGCACAAAGCCCGGACTTGGCCCGCTCGGGGCAGGGCCTACGGGTTGGCCCGTGCATAGTTTCGGGCTTGTAGTCTGGCCCTTGCTGGGGTCTGGAGCCCATTAGGCCTGAATGGGGACGGCCCAGTTAAAGACCGGCCCACATCTGGCCCGGCCCATGGCCAACCCTAAACATGCCTTTCCCAATAACTTTATATTTAAGAAGATACCTTTAATGCGAATCAATTGAAAGTCGATTTTATTTAACAATCTTTTAATATAAAATAACTTAATTACCCTTATGTTATTTAATTTTAAACTCTTTCTAATCTAATTAAAAAAAATTCACACTACATTTACCTAATAAACATTATAACAATATAAAATAAATTTTATTTGAGAATGTATTTATATTTTTTTACATTTATAAATTAAAATATTTTTAAGAATGGTCATTATAAAAACTATTGCATTCTTTTTTTATTCTTTCTTATGAAAGACAAGTAAATTTCTTGTACAATTGGACATGTTTTCTAAAAAAATCTTTTAAAATTTAAATATATCCAAAAAAAATATTTTAAAATTAGTAATACTATTTTCTAATCAAATTTTGTTATTGACTTTAAAAAATATTGAAAAATTTAAAAATTTATAATTTAATCATTTTTAAAGAAAAACAATTTTTTTGTTTTGTTAAAATTCAAGTGGGGTAGAGAGATGCACCCTTTCCAAAGGGGAGGTTGCGGGGTCGAACCTGTCTTTACCCACCAAAAAATAAATTCAACTGGGGTGGCATTGAAGATTTGAAAGGTTCTCTATGTCATCTTCTTCCATCTCCTCTCTCTTATATTTGGGAATTTGTACTTCTATTCTAGTTAATGAATTTCCAAACAAAAGTTGAAGTGGGGGTGTGATAAATTTTAAAAAGTGAAAGAGATTTAAATATTATAAAAACAAAAACACTTTAATCTATATCTATATCTATACTACCTATAAAAGTATCGCTTCTGAAAAAACATTCATTTAATAATACCCTTAGGCATAGTTTGATAAATTGATAAATTTTTAGGATAAGTTATGCTAATTTATGAGAATAAAAAAATTACTATTTTTATTCAAATTTACATTTAGTAATGTTTTTTATTATTCTCATCTTAATTTTTTCTTTATCTCAATCTCTTATCCTCATGTTAAATTAGGCAATATATGCAATTCGTGTCCCAAGCCGCTTTATCTTCTTCTGATACTATTACATTTTGGTCTTCATCTTCTTCTTTTAAAATTCTCTTCCTTCTCTACCCCTACGTTTCGTTTTCTTCCTCTTGTTTTTTGCCGATGCTCCATGTATTCGGGTTGGTGATTGCATTATTTATTTATTTTGCTTGATTGATAGATGTATGTGATATGGTTGGGGAAATATCCCTATCAACCTTTTTATTGTTGATTTCATATATTATTGTGCTTTGGTTGGTCATAACGCAAGTATCTTTGCTGTCACTGACTTGAGTTTTCCGTGTAATGAGCACCACTTATATGTTATTATCTTTTCTATTTAAAAAAAAAATTAATTGATGACAGAATGATTGAAAGACTTGTTTGATTTTATTATTGGAAAATTGGGTTTTTTAAGTGTTTTTGTTATGTTATTTTAAAAAAAAATTATTTGATTGCACGTTCTTTATTGGGTTTTATATTCTCTTTTTTTTTTTTTGAGAAATTTTAAAGCTTTGATTTTAGAAAGATTTGGTTTTCACAAATCATATTGTTTTGTAGTTTTAGAGTGTTGATTTTATGGCATACATAATTGTTGATGAATGAATGATTTAGTGGAATAAAAGTGGGGTATTGTTTACCGAAGTGTAAAATTTAGATGAATTATAATGTTTTGTGTCTTCACAGTTTTTCTTTTATAGCACACATCCTACTGATGAATGAATGATTTTTTGGATTAAAAACAAGCTAAGCATGGTTTATAGAGGTGCAGAATTTTAATTAATTAAGAACAAAAAAAAAATATTTATTTTTTTGAAATGGGATTTTACGCTGCTTTTTTGGGTTGGAATTCTGGTGACTCCATTCATGAATGAAGGAAAAAAAATAGCCTGATGGTTTGCTCGACACAATTTGCATCTGCATAGGAAGATTTGGACAATCAATCAGGGCATTAGGTCTTTCTTCTTTGTAAATTGAGGAAGGCAAAGGCTTCCCATTGAGCAGTCCAATGATCCATCACCCTTTGTTGAGATGCCTTTTTTAATCAAATGCTGGAGACATTTTAAGTGGATTCCTTTTCCATAGTTATCACAATCAAGCAAGCTATCTACATTATCAATGATGATGAGGTTCTATCATCAACATCTCTGGTACAGCTGTTGCCGATGATGCATGCCAACCCCCTGTTCTGAACCAATTGTCAACGGGAGGCATTGACTTTATCACTAAGGGTCCGTTTGGATGACTTCTTTTTCCACTTATGCGACATCGACGCAAAGAAACTCGGAATCCCTCACCCAAACACTTCTCTGCGTTGGGACATGAGTCGCCCGCGTTTGCGGTGATAGCTTATTTGGTTGAGTTCCCCCGACGCCCTCAAACAATGATCCGGGGACGCATTGACATGGCCCGCCTTGACACTCCCTTCAACTGCCACGTATTACAAATGTAGGGTTTGGTATCCCTATTCCAAACACAGTCTAAATCAGGATCTCTGTCTCTCTGTGGGTGTATTGGGATACTTGCAAGTGGTGGGGGCATTAGCTTTTGTTTGTCAACATCACATGGAATTTAGATTGTTAAATACATATATCGTGTTTTTAATTTTAACATTACTTTAGAAAATTGATGTCATCTTTTGTTGTGCATCATCCATTATATATTTCATGTACTATTGGATTTACACAATTTCATGAAATTTATTTTTGTGCAACGCACATGTGCATCAACTAGTCATGTTAAAATTACAAGATTGGTAAAATGATTTTTTTTTGTTACAATTCTTAAAACGGACTATTTCATGTATTTTGAAACTTCATTGGATGTAGATATAAGGCATAATAAGCATTGATAGGGGAAAAATCATGTTTGTTTAAGGGGTATAAATAGGTATAGCAATGTTAGTATATACAGGTAAGACAATATAACAATTCCAGGGTTCCTCTAGTATAGGCTTATACCACTTTTATTCATGCCTCTAAAATAAGTAAAAAGTATGAACTCCATATCCAGCACTTATCTTTCATTTATTCTTAATCTACTCCAGGTCAAAGGTACAAAAAATCTCATGTTCCTGTAAAATTGTTTTTTTTTTTGCTTGGTCCAGTAATATTATTATTTATACTATATAATTATCTATCTAAATAATCCAATTCTTCCATCCAAATGGGACAATTAGACCATATTAAAAGTCTGTTTTGTGTATCCGCCACATAATATTAAATAGGGAAAAATCCATATAACCCCCTGTAATCTGGACTAAATCTATATAATCCCATGCAATTTTCATAAATCCATATTACCGCCTGTAATCACCCCTCTATATCCATAAAACCCCATCCATCTGCCTTCCGTCCGTCTGGTTAATGGGGCAGGGGGTTATATGGATTTATGACAGATTACAGGGGGTTATATGGATTTTTCTCATTATTGTTTTCTAAAATACCATGCACTTATAATTTTAATAAAAGAAAAAGGGTTAATTCAAATCATAAACACATACAAGATCACCCATCAAAGAGATAGAAGTAAAAGAGATATATACTTTATCTCTTGGTATTTAAAAAAAGAACTCAAAACTACTTATCCACGTACAAGTTATCCCCAACAAAACTCACTCGTGACACCAACACAGGAGGCGTCCCAAGATTTAATAAAAAACATAATGCATCCTCTTGGCATTTTTAAAATTTTGTTGGTTGATGTTACACACCTTTTGTTACAAAATTCATTTTCTTTTACTTCTATCTCTTTGTTCGCTGATCTTGTATGTGTTTATGATTTGAATAACCATTTTCTTTTATTAAAATTAAAGGTGCATGATATCTTGAAAAAAATTCAAAAGTAAATGTTAAACAGTTCAATTTTTAAATCATATGTAAAGAAAATAAAAAAAGAGAAAAATCCATATAACCCCCTGTAATATGTCATAAACCATATAACCCCCTATCCCGTTATCCAAATAGACAGAAGGTAGACGGATGGGGTTTTATGGATATAGAGTGGTGATTACAAGGGGTTATATGGATTTATGAAAACTATAGGGGGTTATGGATTTAGACCATACTATAGGGGGCTATATGGATTTTTCCCTATTAAATAAAAACTTTATATTAACCAGTTTTAGAATTAGATCACATTTTCAGCGACAACACACCATGTCTCATGTTGTATAAAAAAAAGGGTAAAATGTATGTGGACCCTATGAAATTTTCTAAATCTGCATAAACACCTCTTATCATTCAAAAGGGTAAATCTGCATAAACACCGCTGCAATTAGATTTTTCATTAAGATGAGATAAAAATATGAGTTTGCCATTTTAATTGTTTTCACTTTTTTGGTGGGTTATTTTCACATTTTAATTAATTATTATGTGATTTAATTCTTACAAAAATGCATCTAGATGCATTTTTAGAGTTAATGATTAGATAAGTTAGTATTCATAAAGCATATCTAAAATTAATTATATAGATGTTTAGATAGTTAAGGGTAAAACACTAATCTTAAATTACTTTTATTATATCTTAACAGAAAAATAAAATGACAGAGGGTGTAAGTGCATATTTTTAAATTTTAGGAAGTGTTTATGTAGGTTTTGAAAATTTCATAGGGTCCAAATGCATTTTATATAAAAAAAGTAAAATAGTTAATTACAAATTGCCCCAAACTTTACAAAAAAAAGTTCATGTTAAATTTTTTTTTTGGAGGGGAGAGGGGGGGGGGGGGGGGGGTGAGGTAGACAAGCTAACGCAGTTTCTGTTAGAAGTGTGACTGTAAAAGTTTGAAATCAAGAGTAAAACAAAGTACATAATAAAAGTACAAAAGGGATAACATGGAAGATGGGGCAAAGAAAGAGAAAGAGAGCATGATAGCACATGAGGTTTTTGCTTGACCCTCCAAACAATATGGCCTACATCTCGATGTATAATTGAACCTCTCTAAAGCACATGAGCTTGGCACCTGTGAGCCCCCGTCCTCATGCCTTACGAGATCAGATAGCTCCTCCTAAGTATTTTTGACATACGCCTGCTAGGCTCTGAAGATCTTGGCATTACGCATCTACCATATAGGCCACGTCATCACTGGTATAATCGTCTATTGGAAACTACTTCACGGAAACCATCAATAAAATATGAGATCATACACAAGAACGGAACACAATCACACGAAGAACATAAAAATACATGGTTCAACCTATGCCTACATCTACGGCAAAAACTGAAAATCCACTATAATAGTTGAGATACAAAAAAAGCTTTACAAACTCTCATGAAGTTACCCTCATTTGAACCCTCTCAACTTCTCTCATTTGGATCTCTACATTTTGTCTATGCCATGTTAAGCTTGGAACACTAGGAGGATATTTATATGAATAAATAATTTCCTCTCTAATTAATCTCCTAACAAACAAATCTGTTTCCTGATTTTGGGAAATTCACTTTATATTTTAATTAAGATCAAATCTTGACTAATGTCCACCCAAATATGGTTTCATCATGACCATCTGATGTTGATACACAAGATCGAGACATAATCCCAACATCATCAAGGCTTAGGGCCAGCTCTTTTATTAGACAATTTAGACAATTGCCTAAGACTCTCAGATACACAAATACCCCTAAATTTTAATTAATTATTAAGTAGATCCAGATTTGACCAATGATAACTTAATACATCGCAAAAAAATATTTATTTTTAAAAAAAATTAATAGTCATTTTGATATAGTTAAAAAATAACTAATAAAAAATTGATAACATTTTATAATATCTAAAAAATAATAAAACAAAATTTACATGACCAATAGGCAATAGGATTTAAAGGCCTTTTTGAATCCCCCCAAAAATGAGATATAAAACGACAAAGCCTAACAAAAAGTGCCTTTTTCACACTTTCTTCTTTTCTTCTTTTCAATCTTTCTTCTTTATTTCAAAAAAATCATTCTTGTCACTCTATTTCTTCTTTACATAAAAAAAATTATCTCTTCCTGTTTGCTATTGAAAAAAAAAATTTATATGATGTGAACAACAAGGAATAAAACTTTCTTTTATTTGAATCACATAAAAACTTAATTAGTAGTTTTACATTCCAAAAAACTAAAAAAATGATATTTAAGGAAAAATTAATAATTTAAAATTAAAATAAATATTATTTAATTATTTTAAACCTAATAACATATCGAGTCGGCCATGTCAAAGCCACCAAAGCAGCGACACCCTGCTAGACAAGAACGGTAGTTAGCTAAGGAGCGGGCTCGCGAAGAGTGGAGACAAAAGTCCCTGTTCAATTAACAAAAAAAACCTCAATTTTTTGCATTTTTTTCTTGTGAACCGTTAGATTTTGCTTCCTTATCCCAAAAATAAAATAAAATCAAAACAAAACTTTTTTTTAAAATTCTTTGTGAAATATCAAAGAGACCCCGATTGTTTTCTTATTAATAAAACAAGTCCCTAATTTATTGCTATTTATCGTGATCCGTTCGATTTTGCTTCCCCAACACGTAAATCTACTTGTCTTTAAAAAAAAAAAAAATCAAACCAAACCGCACCAAACCCGACTCTTGATCCGATTCGTTTCAAAACAAGCAAAGCAATCATCATCAAACAAAAACCAAGTTCTTCAGAGAGAGAGAGAGAGAGAGAAACCACAATCGAAAAATCACAACTTTCGAATCGATCAAATCTCCCTCTCTCTATAGATATGGAGAACACCAAGGAGACTCTCCCAGTCGACAAACCCTCCGCGGAAGGAGAAAACCCTAACTCGGCCTCCTCTGATCCTGAACCGGAGTTGGTCGCGGCGGTTGCGGCGGTGACGGCGACTCAGCCGCCTTCGAGGACGCCCTTCACCAGCCTCAGCCAGGTCGACGCCGATCTCGCTCTTGCTCGTGCTCTCCAAGAACAGGTGCCCCTCTCTCTTTCGCTTTTGATCCTCTGCAGTTAGGGTTTCGGTCATGATTCGAATTTCTGTGTAGGAGAGGGCGTATATGATGTTGAGGATGAACGGTGGCGGGGAGGATGTGAGCGACTATGGGAGTTCCCATAGCGGGAGTTATGAAGATGAGGATGAGGAGGAGGAGGAGGGAGAAGGCATCGATGATGTTGATGATGAAGAGGACGAGTTTGGGGAGGGCCATGGGAGTGAGGGATATCGAGATGATGAGGATGCTTTTGATGCGAATGAGGACGACGATGATGACGATGAAGATGATGTTGGAGATGTTGATCCGTCCGCGTTTGATAGCGATGAGGCGTATGCGCGGGCGCTTCAGGAGGCTGAGGAGCAGGCCGTGGCATCCCGGTTGATGGGCCTCACGGGATTTCATGACTGTATGTTTCATGTTTTTTTTTTAGTGTTTGTTTTTGTTTTTTTGTTTTTTTTGAGTAGTGGTGTGTTTCTTGAATTTGGATTTTTTTAGGGGAACCGGAGGATGCTGAGGAACACGGAAGCAATTCCCAGGTGATTTTGCTCAGCTGTGCAATTATGCCATTGGTTTGCATTTATTTTTTATAATTGACTACATTGTTAAGATTTTTAAATTTATATGCATAATTAGACATTTTTTTCGAATAGTTTAGTATCTTGTACTTTTAGTACTTTCTGCCATATAGAATTGACACAAACTTTGCTTTTGAGGCTAAGTTTTATTTCTGAGCACCTTGATGATTTAAATCCTTGCAATGTAAATGTCAGCTTTTGGATGATGAGTTATCATAGGTTGGCTATTTGAGATATACTGATATACTCATGTATTGGTGTTACCTTGAAGTATTACAATTCCAGAAGAACACATCAAGTTAATGTTCACCAAGACTATAATTTAAATTTGGCAACACCATTTCAAAAGAAAAAAAATGCCAAATCTAAATACGATCTTTAAATAATAGTCTGGGACTCTGGGTATATACAATCTCAAACCCTATCATCTTTGATCACATTAAATACCAACAAAAGCTCGATCCTCAGCTATGTATGGCAAGGCAAGGCGCAGCTCTTGTGCCTACCTCTATTGCACATCACCTCCCATCAAACATGCAATGCAACTTTATCATCTTTTTCCCCCATATGGGGTGTGACATAGAGTTATTCACCATTGATAGCTATATAGGGATTAATAACAATCCATGTAGAATAAGCGAATTTTTGTTTGGTTGTTTTTTTCTGTTATTCTCATTGGAAAACACAAAAGTAATTTTTTGTTATTTGATTCACCTTGGATAATGTGAGGATAACTAGTGGATAGGAGATGGATAAAAGTTTATGATTTTTAAATGACAATTATACATCTGCATAAATTGTTTGTGTTTGAGAATAAGCTACAAAGCATGGACATTTCCCCGGAGGCCCCGTACCCGTGTCGGACAGGTGTATGGCACGAACACAGCCCGGGCACGTGTCGGACACGCCTCCAACTGCGTTTGCCTTCATTCTGTCTGGACACACCTGTGAGAGTGTTCTATGAGATAATTTTTTTGGATATAGAAGTATTTTTATCTATTAACATAGATAACCATTGATAAGCAATTTCAGCCCCTTAAGAATAGTTATCAGGCTTTATCCTAACTTATCTATAGTCCAGACATAGTTATTGGGGTTTATTTTTCCAAAACAAACAACTTTTTTTTCTTTATTCTCCCTTATTCACATCTATTCCCTTGTTATGCCCCACCCCAAACAGGGGGGTTTGTTGTATATTGTGTTGAATTTGCATCTTTTGCGCAATGTTGAAAGTTGGAGAAAAAGGCATGTTCTTTGGTTGTTTCTTAACCATATATTTTGGATGTTGGACTAGTTAACTAGCTGACTATTTTTCTATTTCATTGTTCTCTGCTTGGAGCTATCTTGTTTGCTAAGCTGCCCTAAGTGGGTAAAAAAGTGAGAGGTTAGCTCTGTGCTTCTTCCTCTGATGTTGCCCCTTGGTTGCTCAGTAGAAAAATTATGAAAGAAGTTACTTATTTTTCTTCTTCAATTTCTATGATCTATTTTTCTGCCATTCTTCTTTTCTTTCCTCCTATTCTTTTGTTCTTTCCCAATTAGTTTTGTCTCAGTTTTTTCTTTTCCTCTTCTATTTCCATCTCTTTTTTGTTCTGCTGCTTCTTTGTTTTTTCCATCTTTCCATATCTTGCATTTTTCTCTTTTCTTTTTGTCAATTCTTTTTTTTCTTTCTGCAATCTTCGTATTGGAATACACGACACTCATACCAATTTGAGTTAATACGATAATTATAATTTTAGAAATTGTAGCCCAAATGCATTTTGCTTGAAGTATGGATTATTTTTCCATGTCATTTTTCTAAAAATTTTGTGCCTCACTTCCCAGAGACGTGTGGCTTCCTTTGTGCCTTAGGTGATAGTTGTCCCTTGCACCTTGATTGCGCTTTGTTTCTTTAATGACATTGATATAAATAAATGTCAATATGGCTAAATTAGTGTCCAATTATATGATGAATGTTGTATGGCAGAATAATTCACACAAGAGCAAAATTGTTTATATAAAAGGAAAACTGAATTCATCATAAATGAATTGTCCAGTTGTCTCTGAGACACTGACAAACACCATAAAGACCATAATTTGAGAACATAGTTAAGAGAATCATAGGACTATGATAACCATTACAAAATACTTAGCTTTCTCATTCACTCATTTTCTCTCTGTCTCTTGCTAACATTCTTCTGTTTTTCTTTTCTGCATGACCATTCTGTTTTTCATCTTTTGTCGCCCTCTGTTTTGCTCCCCCTTTCCTACACATAATGAATCCCCTTTAGACTCTTTACTCTTTCTCTATAACAAGTTGCCTAACCTGCAAGTCTTTCTTCACTCCGTCTTCCAAAGAACCTTTCTTCCTTTTCCATTTATCCTCTTTTCTGAATCTGATAACCTCTTCTTTTGTTCTCTATGTATTCTCACTGAATGCAATCTCTCATCTATATCTCATCCTCTACTACGAGCAAGGCTGATTTGATTTGAGGTGCCGATCATCTTATGGCTATTTTGAAAGAAATTAGTGCCTGAAAAGTCATTGATCTCTTTAAAATTTAACTTATATCTAGAGAAATGACAACTGAAATATGTTTCAACATGTCCTCTGCATTATTGTTGCTCTCTCCAATGTTTGAACTCCTTGAAACTTGGTTTCAACTTGTTCCCAGCGACCTTTACTTGAAATTTCCTCTTCTAAATGCTCAATAAAATGCAACAATTGATGTAAGTCCACGGTTAGTACTGAGCAACCTTTTTTTCCATAATTTTTGGCAACTTGCAATCGCAGGAGACGGAGATTTACAATTGTGATTGTATCGCTTTTCTGAGTGGGTTCATCATCTTATCCATGTTTTTTAGTGCATGAATTGTGGACCTTTATCACTAGACTGGCCTTAGTTTGAGCTTCAGTTACAAGCTGTCTCATCTTGCCATGTTTTTTTTCTAATCATGAAGAGACTAGGTAAATTTGAATATATGTATGGAAAGAGTGGGATATTCTTTGATATTTATCAAGTCATGATAGAATAAAAACTTTAGCTGACTTTGTAAGAATGTTTTTATTTACTTTGACCAACAAGTTCAAGAAATGCTGCAATTTATCTCTTTTATCAATCCTTATTTTACTGGTTTCTGATTTGTGGAACATTATATTCCTGGCATTGCATTTTTCTTGTATCAATTTAAAATGTTGCTATGAAGAGGCCAAGGACCCTGGCTTGCTTGTTGTCATGATTACTTGCTAAATAAGTTTGTTCTTTGTTTGCTTCGTTGTTTTTGTGAACGTGTTCTGTTGGACTTATCAATGGACCATTAATGTTTATGGTCAACTCTATTGTTTCGTGCAAATGATGTCATCGAAGATGTTATGATTGTATAGGATTAGTAAAGCTGTCCTCAAAACACTAGGGGAACAGAATATGTTGATCATTGTGTATTTCATTGTGTTGAGCAGAAAATAGATTCTTGATTTTCTCTGAGAAGGCAAGTGAATGATAATTGCCAAATGCTATGCTAGTCATTGATTGTTTCTTTTTCTCGTATATATATATTTCTTTTGTGTCGTTCATTATGGTCGGTTGTCGGATTTTCTTAAATGTTTTGAACTCTTAATATATTTTGGAGTAGTATGACCATTATTATTGTGAGAGCTTTGTGGACTGGGATATGTCTGATGTCATTTCTTATCTACTCTATTTTCTTCCTGTGTTGCATTAATTCTTTTAGCAATAAATTTTGGTGACACTTTATTCCTTAAAAAAATCTCCATGGTCATTTGACGATGTTTGTAAGGATCATGCTTCTTGAACTTTGATTATGTGTGTGCACTCTTCCACTTTTGTTTGAAGCATCATATTTCTGGCTGCAACTGACCGTTGATGGCATCTTGGATAATTATATCGACAATAATAGGTTATGTCATTGTTGAAATTTTGCTTCTTATTAGATTGGGAGCATTGAAGTATCTGGAAAATATTTGTCCATTATCGGGTGCTGAAGTGTGGTAATTGATATTCTACTTGTGTCTTTTGGAGTTTATTCTTCATCTTGTGTGCTTTTATAATAAAAGTGACCAAATGGATTGTTTGGATCATGAAAAACAATAGAGGTCTTGAATAGGAGGATGGCTTATTTGGAGAAACATTCTTTTGGAGTTTATTCTTCATCTTGTGTGCTTTTATAATAAAAGTGACCAAATGGATTGTTTGGATCATGAAAAACAATAGAGGTCTTGAATAGGAGGATGGCTTATTTGGAGAAACATTTAGGCTTCTATTGTGTTTCTCATAAGGAATTTGGGAATTACATTTTGTTGTCCACAGTCTGTCATTATTGAGCTGGAAAAGGGTCGGGCAATTGTTATAGGGGTTGTGAGGCATGGCTTCTTATCTTTCAGTTGGTTTCCTTACCGAGCCGTGTTGGGGATTTCATTTGTTTTTTCTGTCTTTCTATTGGATTAACCTGTCTTGCTAAAAAATTTCAAGTCTCGTTCCCCTCCCAACACACTCAAAAAAGAAAGTAAATGAACGGTTGGTCATCTCCATTTTCTCTTTGTAATATCTTACTCTCCCTTCTACGAATCAATCAAGTCGAAAGATCTAAGATTACAAGCTAGATTTGTGGAAGATTACAAGCCAGACTTGTGCAATGAGTAGCATGAGATTTCTGAATTTCCTGTTGAATAATGACATAGTTCCTTAACTTTCCAAGTTGGTTTACTGTTTCCGGGCACTTTCGAAATTAATATCTTGGAACAAATCATGGTTGCCTGGGAGATGCCTAGGCCATTACGTGGCACATACAGGCCTACACGCTTGTTTGCCTATTCAGCCTGTTTATTAGGCAAGTGTCTGGGTTAGTATAGATGTTGTCTGGCTTGCCTAGGAATAATAAATGGGTTGGATGGACGTGTAATGGACTTAATCCATTTATCATAAATGACTGAAATTGAAACAAATGAATTGTTTGAATTTAATTTTAAAAAAAAAAAAACATAAGGATAGTTTTACATACAATCCCTTTTTCAGCCCCAATTCCAGTTTACATGTGTTTTAAATTTTTTAAAATAGCATACCTTATCTAATAAGGTATGTGTTTTTTTAAAAACTGAAGCATATGTTCCAATGAATTGCATGGATGCATTTATAGAAAATGTGAAAAATTTTATCAAATCATATATCTCATTAATATGTGAGTATATGTTTAAGTGATTTTTTATCGATGCATTTGGGACTGGAATGGGTGCTGAAACAAAATTGTGTAACAGCACTCAAAACATAAATAGCCAACCTATTTTTTATTATTAAAAAACTAACCTTACTAAAAGTTAACTATTTTATTATATCATTCATTGACTCTAACAATGCAACCCCCTCCAGCTGTTTTTGGGGTGTTTCATGAAGCTACATTAGTATCCAACTTAAGACCATAAATTGGAGGTAGTCATTTTGCTGAAAAGCATAAATTTCTTTTGATTAGTCAATATACCAATAACAATGGACAAGTATGTCAATTCACGGAGGTCACCAGATTTTGTACTCCTTTTTTAGATAGAGTCCCTGACTCCCTGCCCTACTCATTTATATTCTGAACAATCCTGTTGAAGATGAAATTCATAGGGCTTTGACAATTTTCCATTCTAACATATAAAGCACCATATTTCCTAACAAGACGGTTCTCAAATTGCCTCCTTGATGCAAGAAGTTGCCTTTGGAAAAAAAACTTGAAAGCCTTTGATTTTCAATCCAGTGAATGGGCCTAAGCCTTTTTCAAATTTTTTATGCAAGATTCCCATTATTGAATAAATGATTAATGTTTTCTTCAGGAGGTTCAAAATAGCATTCACCTATGGATGCCATTTGAATACCAACTATCTTCACGCTTGGATCAATTGGTAATTTTCCATGTAATTGCTTCTGCAGTAGGGTAGGGAAGATTTTATGCCATACCTTAAACCATGAATGATTGTCACGTAGACAAATAATTCATGTGAGGTGTCTATGTGAACACCTCACATGAATGATTGTCACGTAGTGACAAATCATTTATGAATGATTGTCACTAGTCGCTGCTGAGATGTCCGCAAGGATGTTCCATGCGGATTTAACAGGGAAATCTTCATCTGAGTTCAGCATCCATATCCACTGATTTGACTTACCTCTGTATGTTCCAGAAACACATATTTAACCTCTTGAATTCAAGACCAGATGCTAGAGGGATGTGGGGATTATTAACTTCTGCTAAGCTTTGATTAAACTTTCTTAATGGTCATATAGGTCATGACCAATAGAGTATTGATTTTCTCTTCTTTTTCTTTTTTTTACTGTCCAACAAACCACAACCAATAGAAGAAGTACATCACCTACTCAATGATAGGTTTTTCCCCCATCCCTCTAAACACATTTTTCTTTCTAACCTTATACTTTTCATTTATAAATATAACATATTCCACTTATATGGAAAAAAAAGCATGGATAATTAGAGAATTATCATTAATATAATCACAATCTTAAAAAAATACATGTATAATGAAGCACTGCCTAGGCGGGTTTGTGCATGGCTGCCTCAGCAACAATGATTATTACCTTCACAACCTTCTGAGGAAAGTGTCACATTGTTATATCTTACAGGGTCCTCATAATGGTCTCAGCAGTAATAGAGGTGTTCTGAGAAATTCATTGATTTCTGTCTGTTTTTCATGATGGATATATGGAAGAATATGATATCATTCTCTCCTGCCTCTAACCAAGTAATTTTGGATTTTTTATGCTAAAAAATTTCTTCCTCATTTAGTACCTTATTGAACTGTACTTGGCCTTCTCAAAATCTACTGAGATTTTCTTCACATGGGTTGTTTGCCTCTTTAAGAATTCATTTGCTGTGGCCAAAGTCTGAGTAGACGCTTTTGTTTCTGTTTCCTGAGTCCCTTACGCTAGAACATTCTGATGTATAGGTTTTAAATGTCACAACTATTGGATTGGATGATTTTCTATAAGAGGATTTTGGTTTATTAGGAGTTTAATTTGAATGCTCCATCTGTGGCAAAAAGACAGTATACCATTTGGTATTGCCATGTCATATTGTACTGTATGTTATTAGATGTCTTAGTATTTGATCTGAAGGATACGGTCTTGAAATTTGTGTAAACTGCTACAGAATGTAGAATAACACAATATTTTAGTGTTCTATATGCCTAATGAATTATATCATATTATCATGTAACAATGTGATGTGAAACCTTTTCTCCAAGAGTAATTGAGAGAGATATTTTGAAATAACATTCTGCACATGTAGATATGCAAGTGTTGTGTTTCTTATCTGTGTGTCCTATTGCAGGACTGGCAAGAAGTTGATCCAGATGAACTGTCATATGAGGTATAGAGCAGTTCATTTAAATGAGTACTAACTTCAATTTTTTACTTCTATGGCATTTATGGCTAATTGTTCTACTATTTCAGGAATTGCTTGCACTTGGTGAAGTAGTAGGAACCCAGAGCAGAGGTCTTTCTGCTGATACAATTGCCTCTTTACCTTCTACCAATTACAAAGCACAAAGTTCACAGGATGGTGGAACAGACCAGTGAGCACACGCCTGAATAATAGATCTTTTTTTTCCCTTTCACTTCATTGCATAGCATTATATGAGGCAAGTTTCTTATTATTTTAGATAGTGATTATGTAATGATTGAATTCCAACTTATGCGTTGCAGGTGTGTCATTTGTCGAGTAGACTATGAGGAGGGAGATGCTCTAACCGTGCTGTCATGCAAGCACTTATACCACCCTGAGTGCATAAACAACTGGCTTCAGATAAACAAGGTTTGGATACAGATCATGGATTCTAGAGTTTTATTGTTATTTTGTACCATGGACCATGGAGTGCTGTCCTACCCTTGGTTTATTTGAGAAAAATTAATTGAGTTGAATTGAATTGTATGCCATTGAGGTAGATTTTTTTTTTTCGAGGTCTTTCTGTTCTGATATTATCTTATTTATGGGTCTTATCTGATTCCTTTCTACTTCTCTCTCTAGGTCCTTGAAATCTTTTATGGAAGAAGCCTCAGGAAGAACTCTTGATAGATTCATTTCTCCTTTTCTCGTGAATTTTTTTGAGACATCTCAAGAAGCCTTTATAATATAATTTCTATATGGTGCATATCTGGTGCATGGTGTTTGTTGTTTATTTGGCTTAAGCTTGGCCTCGACAATATCACATAACACATTGAAATGTGCCGTGCCATATAACATGACTCTATTTTGATGCATGTTTTACCTTCATGACACTGATGCGAACATTCATACTCCCTCTGTGGTGGTTTAAATTATAAAAAGAACCATGTGGAATAATTTCTGTATTTAAGTGGAAGAGGCTCACTCGTTTATCATTTGTTTTTTGTAGGTTTGCCCCGTTTGCAGCACCGAAGTCACCACAACGGAGAACAGGTCACAATGACTCCTTAGTGGGGTTTCACTTTTATGTGTGGCATCTGCTGCGATAATGCAAAAGTGGTCTCTTGTATTCTCTGGTAATCTCCCATTACATTCGGTGGTATGTCCTCTTTGTTCAATTGACAAGAACTCCGAAACTATATTATGCCTTTATTGGTCAATAATCTGATTTTATTCCCTTTACCATAAACACCTCTAGAAACCGGTGGTTAAAGCGGGCTTATGTATCAGTTCGTGTTATAGATTTCTAGTCTCTTTTGTTCTTTGTCAGTCTTGTACAGTCAGGGTGACTTCTCCTGTGAGGGATAGCCCAATTTTTGGCACCCATGGAATTAAATGTATTGTTTTCTATCCTGGGAATTTTTTTGGCAGGCATATAGGCTTTGTTTGGTTGGTGATATTCTAGGATTAATTTTGATTACATCTTAAAATCATCAGGATAGTGTGAAAATCCATGGAGGTATTGTCTGAAATACGATTCCTAGGGCCTGTTTGTATAAGAGTATGGGTGTCTAGATTGAGATTGAGAATCTTAATCCATGTCAAGTTGTTTAGATAAATTTTAAAAGAGGGATTTAGATTGAGAGAGTGGGATTAGGAATCTTTGATAAGGGGAATTAAGAATCCCACTTAAGAGGTGATATTCTCTCAATCCTAATTCAAGTGGATTGAAAAATAGACATTTTTATCTAGGCTCTTCGTCTCCCTTAACAAGTATATAAATAAATATACACGTACACACATGTTACATATATATATATTTGTATAAAATTAAATATATTTATTTTATTATTATATATATAATATATATTATATCATATTAAATATATATGTAAATATACATATATAAATATACGTATATATATAAATTTACACACATATATAAATATCTATATATATAAATATTTAAATATATATATGCACATATATATATAACACATTACATTGGGTATTTTTAGAAATGTATATTTTTTATATTACAATCTATGTATTATTAAACACATGATTGATATTGAAAATCCCAATTTGATTTTTTAATCATGTCTCTTACTAAACAGGTTGATATGATTTACAATTCTAATCCATCTGGATTTGGAATCCTATGATTCATGTAATTCTAATCTCACTTGTCAATTAAACAGGTCCTTACTGTATTCAATATCAATGCATGGGGGAAAATAGGTTGGTATCATAAATTAGATGATCATGTGATGGATTGTTTATAACCATTATTTCACTCAAATAAAGCATAATAAAAAAATTAATTAAATTCATGTTCCTCATGTTCTTAATTATCTGATTTTTTGGTTTTATTTAGAAAGATTACTACACTATTTTTTTGTAAATGTAAATTATTCTTTTTTTAAAGAAAAGTTTATGTTTTTTTTATAAATATATGATAAGAGAAAAAATTTTAAAATTTTGTAAATTTTTTTAATTTGTGATTGCATCAATGAAAATTCCTGGAGCCGCCACTGCCGAATACCACCCCACCCCACATTAAATAGTTAAACAATTGTTTTTATTAGTTTTTTAAAGTAACCAAAACCACTCTATCACAACCCCATCTCATATTAACCTAATCCACCCCAATTGTTCCCCACAAGCCCCCACCCCTCCCCAATAAAAAATAACAAAAAAAACTCCTCCCCCATCTCAAACCTGGACCTTCTGTCCCTTCGTTTACTTCCTTCATGTCAAGAGAATGTCTACACTTTGTCATTAACCCTATCGATAGAGCAGCTGAACCTATTGTTCCATAGGTTGATAGATTGAGTGTCGACTTGTTTCAGAATGGATGACAGATGTTCAGTTGATGTTCGAACTAGAATTCCTGTCGATATAGAGATTCAGGAACTACTATACCACAATTCGACACTCATATGGTTGACATTTTTGTTAATGGTCGACAACATGTAGCTCGACAGACAATCCAGAGGATCTTCTGCTTGTTGAATGATTCGACATAGATGGTGTTGATGAGATTAGTTTTGGTCGACAATAGATGTGTTAATAGGTAACCAAGTTTGTTTTGCTTGGTTTGACATTGGTAATGTCGACATAAGTGGGTATTGTTGACAGTGACAGTTTTAGTGTCAAACCTAGTAGAACTAATTCTGTTAGTGTAATCAATCCTGGACCAGTGATTGCTCACAACCTACCCATCCAACATGTATATTTAAAACTCATTGATGAACTAATTAGGTGGTTTCAAACAAATTTAAGAGCATGATGTTAACATTCAACAAGATTAAAAACATTCAACACTAGATGAATCCTCTACCAAGGGAATTGCTCACAACCTAGTAGCCATAGTTATATTTGAATTCATTGAGATTGATTATGGAAATTCGAACATTGAACCATCATATCAAAAAAAGGTACCTACATCATTTGATTTAGTCATTCCAAGAAAAAAAATCAAGAAATTTCAAACAACAACCATTACATACGATGTTCGAATTAAAACATATATATACGGTTGGTCTATTTGATAAATGGGTGTAACTAGTGCTGAGGCAGATGGATATCATTCCCTCTCTTACTATGATGTTCTCTAGTCCCCAATATGATCGGAGGAATCAAAGCGAGAAGAGGAGTGCTATTTTGACAATATTCGATTATATTCTGCATGTGTATCTATAAAACGTCAGATCCACACCTACCTTGTACTAGAGGTTGCAAATATTCCTCTATTGTGAAACTCTACAACAATGAGGAGTCGATTAACACACACGATGTGATAAAATGATTGAACATATTATGTGTATGAACTTACCCAATCCTCGTCTGAAGATCTCTCAACCCGGTAACTACTGGTAGGCAATCCAAACCGCCTGTTGTCCGGGTTATGAACAAACATGCGGCTGACCCTACCAAATCACCCCATGTATTCTGGAACGATGTCCCATGGCCTTTGCATTCTGGGGGCTCTTGATCTTGGACCCAACAAGTGATCCTCTCATTACTCTGTATAAGTCCCACTACCACCATGGTCTTCTAGTCTTTCCGTTTGGCCGGGTAGGTTTTTTTTGGGATTGCTTGGAGGTGCCCAAGTCGTCAAAGAAATCCCTCAAACATTTATAGTTCACAAACTCTACTGGTGACAAGGCAACCATTGAAGAACTCGTAATCATGCAAGGGAAAAGAATCTCATATAGTCTAATACAGATCGAAGTCAACCTAACAAATACAACCACAACCAAAACTGAATTTAGAATAATAATTTAGAGTCAATCCAATCAACACTTTGAACCAACCACCGTGTGAGTGGATTTATCTTTCCTCCTCCAAAAAATAATGATTTTAACATTTTTCAAATAACTAATCAATACAAAACAATTAATACACTAAATCATCCTCCAATAACCCAAATTTCTCCTTCAAACAACCAATGACACACATTCCATCAACCAATAAACATGAACTTTTTTTCAACAAACCATTTCACCATAAAATCTAAAAATAAGATTATGTTTGAAAAACAAATATAGAGTTTCTAATATAAAATTTATACAAATAAATTTAACACAAATGTGACCTAAATAATGAGTATAACATGAAATAAAAAGGAAGGGACCTAGCCTTCTTCTTTCAATATGGAGAGTGAAATGGTGGAACCCGGATGTTGTCGATAGGGAGTTGGAACCGGGAGAGGTGGCACAGAGAGATGAGGTACAGACGGCCGCCGGAGAGGCCTCTCAATAAGGGAATTGACGTCAGAGGGAGAGATAGGGGATGGAGGAGAGATTGGGGACGGATGGAGAGGGGAAAGGAAGAAGGAGATGAAAAAAATCTGTGGGGGTAGGGTTGGAATATCAAAAGTGTGATTTATATAGGGGTGGGATTGGTTTTCATTAATTTTGAGAGGTGGGTTGGTTAACGGGGTGGGGTGAATATAATATGTGGTGGTATTTGCCTTCCCCTTGTGTTTATTATATATATGATTGTTTTATTTATTGTAGATGTGATTTGCATTCATAAAAAAAAAAAAACTAGGTGAGTGTTATGGTGTACCTGATCCAAGTGGAGGGCATCACATTTAAAATTGTGATGTTATTTATTAAATAGCAAAAACCAGTATATACATATTCAAATTTCTTTTGAATCATATGCATGACACTCATTATTAGTTAAACAACACATAGTTTCCATGTGATTGTCACATATGATCGGAACTCTCAATTAACCAAGAAACAAAACCTGTACACTGGCCATGGCATGCAAAATACTCTGCCCCTGCCTCTCGTAAAAAAACAAATGACTTCTTTACTTCCTTTAAATTAGATGAAAAGTCTATATAACTTTGACAGTCACTCTGGCATACAAAATATTAACCAAATTAACATAACAACATGCAACTAAAAAGTCAATACTTGAAAAGAACACTAGCTACACACATTCAAAAAACCATTTCAAAAAACTCTCTGCAACATCACCACATTCCATTCAACCCACCTGCTCTCCAATCAAGTCCAGTCCAACCAAGAGGAACGACACCCCCTGAAACAGCAAGAAATAGAAATGCACGCCGTGCTTCGACAACAGACTCCTCGCCGCCGCCGTCAACAGAAGCAGTGCCAGCACCAGCTCCTTCTTCTGAATCCTGTTCTTCTTCTCCTTCTCCTTCTCCTTCTCCTTCTCCTTCTCCTTCTTCTTCTCTTCCACCGCCGGCGCCACCATCGAAGACTCCGAAACGCTTCGTTGAAGCCTAACCTTTGTTTCTCTCTCTGCTATTGACACCAGATCAGTCTCCGAGAGCCTCCCTGTCTTCTTTGTCACCACCCATTCATAAGAGCTGGTGAGCCTGAAGAGGCCAGAGACCATGGCCTCAAATTTGGTGATGGACATTGTGTTCTCGAAGAGGAGGTATGGTATCAAGAATGGAAAAGATTGGGGTGAGGGGAGGATGTTGAGGAGGGACATGAAGACGGGGACGTAGCAGACGACCCAGATGGGGATCTCAGCCTCGGGGACGAACATTGTGAGGGGGAGGATGATGCAGAAGAGTGTGAAGGAGTAGAAGGGGAGGATGAGCTTTCTCAGCAGGAAGAAAAGGAAGAGCAGGTTGGCCTTCTTCCACATTGATATCTGCATGTGAAGAGAGTTTTAGTGTTTCAGACTGTTGGGTATGATATCAGATATTTGATGCTATATATGTACTAATCTACTATGGAAGACAGGACTAGTTACTCATGTCAAGCAACATTTATGATATTAGGAGAACCAAGTTTTGAAAAAGTCGGCTAGCACCCTCTTTCTGTAAAAAAATGTCAATAATCAAATCATGGGGGGTACCGAATTTTCTTATATAACATATAACATAACTAGATAAAAGAACATTTCTTTAACTAGTTGAAGGAGTAAAAGGGATGGATGAGCTTTCTTAGGAGGAAGAAGAGGCAGTGCAGGTTGGCCTTTTTCCATATTGATAGATATCATGCATGTGTGGAGGCAGTTGTGTTATATGGAATCAGATATTTTGATACTATGTACTACTGATCTATTGTGAAAGACAGGACTAGTTTACTAACATATATGATTTACTGGTTAGATGGTGTTGTTGCCTTGTTTCAGTACTGGCTATGGGAAAAATAATACATTTCACCCAAAAAATATAATTTGTCCAAAATTGCCATATACTCTTTATTTGATGTCATATATGCACTTTCATGGATTTCTCTTATGTATTTTTAAAGTACATATAACCTCTAAATAAATGTGTATGACTCGAAGACGATTTGTGAGGGGGGATTTTTGGGCCAGACTTGGTGTATCAAAACTCTTGGCTATGGAGAACAGAAGAGGGGCATGGACAAGACATGATACATATACAATGGCATGGCGAATCTTGAAACAGATATTTTGATACTCTTGTCAAGCAATTTATATGATATTATTGGTTCTGGCAAATCCAAATAAAAGAAGAAGGTAGATATAAGCCTATTTTTACATTATTATTTGAACATTATGAGTGGAATGACATGCCTTTGCGGTTAAACAGTGCACCATTGGAATTTTCAACCCAACAGGGAACAAGCTTTTAAGACGAAGAAGTGAAAGACAGGAGTCACAACTTCACTCAAAGAAATGTAACTAACTAGTTACTCATGTCAAGCATCATAAGATATTACTTGTTTGATGGTGTTATTGCCTTATTTAAGTACTGGTTATGAAGAACGGGCACGAGACACAAACATGACATGACATAGATAGAGTGCCACAGTGAATCTTGAAACACTATTAGGATATAGACATCACAAATATGAGTTTTTTTTTTATTTTTAAGAAAATGAATTCTCGTCCATGAAACATTAAAAGTTGATTAAATTATACAGTTATGTTCATTATCAACTCTACTAAGATTTTAACATCAATCATCTTCATGTAAGCATAAATCTTACAATAGTTAATTATAAAGAAAAAAATTATAATGTACCACGTGATGTCATGTGCCTATCTCACGTGGTACATTATGATTTCTTTTTTAATTTAGATTTAGAAAATTTTCTTTTGAATTTAAATAATTATGAGACTTCTAACATATGTCTAATGCGTGTCATGTCATGTCTCATGTTCGATACATGTCAGACATGGACATGACATGTTTATTAAAATATGAATGTTTGTTTTATATATATGAATCTTCAAAAGTATATCCTAATTATATCTATAATTTAAGCAAGCGAAAGTTGTAGGAATGTAATGGAACCTGAGAAGTGAGAATATCAAGAAGGCACAAGCGGAAGAGATGCATTGGTCCAGAGTGCCATCGATGTTGCTGTTTTTTATATGCTTCAAAACTCTCTGGCAGTTCACATAGGACCTGTCCATACAAAAATAACATACCTTTACAAATAGATGAATGTTTATGCTTGTATGAATTGAATTGCATATTTTTTTAACATTTTCAAATACCCCAACATCACTATTCTTTTTTCTTTCTTTTTTTTAACAAAAGGAAGATTAGTTTCAAGTAATTTTTTCAATCCTTTATTGTTCTTTTTAAGGTCCCCCAACCTTTTTTTATTATATCAAACACATTAGGGATTACATTTTTCTAGGTCTTACATTTTTCTAGGTCTTTCCATCTTCTTTTTATTGCTTACCTCTGAAATACTATTTGCACATTTTTATACACTGTTATCCTTCACATTTGCATATTTTGTATGGACAGTTAAATCACATCTCTAAGCCCCCCGTTTGGATGTAGAATATGATTTATTCTTAGGTATATATTGTTCTGAGCATAAGTGTGTATTAATAAGGATAAATTGATTTTGTGTTTGGTTGTGTTTTAAATTATTCTCGTTGAAAATCGTAAGAATAAATGTTTTTTTGTTTGGGTAAAATGTGAATAAAGTATGGATAAGAATTTATAAAAGGTAAAAAGTAATGATAGTTGATTTGACAGGTGATTTATAAGAGGTGATGACAGTTGATTTGACAGTGTGCCCATTTATTCTTTGGGTGGAATAACCTAGGATAACTTTTATTCTAGGGGTTGATTGGAATCCATATACCACTTTATACCAGTTTATTCTAGCACATTTTATCCGAGGTTATCGGGGCTTTCCAAACATAAAAAAAAATTATCCGGGGTTATCCGGAGCTTATCCGGTATCCAAACGGGGTATAAAAGTATTCGAGTGGAGTTGGGAGTATAACCCTTTGCCCCCGTTTGGATACAGAATAAGATTTATTCTTGAGTATTTATTTATCCGAGTATAAGTGTGTATAAATAAGGATAAAGTGATTTTGTGTTTGGTTGTGTTTTGAATTATTCTTGTTGGGAATCGTAAGAATAAATGTTTTATTGTTTGGGTAAAATGTGAATAAAGTATGGATAAGAATTTATAAAATGTAAAAAGTAATGATAGTTGATTTGACAGGTGATTTATAAGAGGTGATGACAGTTGATTTGACAGTGGACCCACTTATTCTTTGGGTGGAATAACCTATGATAACTTTTATTCTAGGGGTTGATTGGAATCCATATATCACTTTATACCAGTTTATTCTAACACATTTTATCCGGGGTTATCGGGGCTTTCCAAACGGGGCTCAAATTTTATCTGGGGTTATCCAGAGTTATCCGGGGCTTATCCGGCATTCAAACGGGGGTTTTATGTTTCTTGGGGGTGTTACATTTCTTATGTACCACAACCAAATTTTTCCTTTTTTTTCTAATATATCTCTCTGTCATAAGTAGTCTATGGATTGGAATAAAATTGGTGGACACCATTTTTTTTTAAAAAAAAGACATCCCCTATGCATTGTTAATTTAACCGCACAACGTTGGGCAGAAGACCTGAAAAAAATATAGCTCTAACGCGGGGTGTTTTGGCATATTAAGAAGAAAATGAGAAGAACACTTCGAATTATTTTTTCCAATAAAAAAAATACTACATCTTAACCATTCAAAATTCATAAAAAAGAGAAAGAACAAGATAACAAAATCTTTTATCTATCATAACAAAAGTATTTAAAATCCATATGATTTGTTTATCTAATCTAAATCAACAGTCAAAAAGGTCAAGTCTATGACCCTCATCCCCCTCCCAACCCAACCCCCCCCCCCCCCCACCCCCACCCAAAACCAAATTCATATGACAATAAATGGGATGATATAATAGGCACATGATTGATTTTTTTTTTAAATTTAATTTAATTTCAATGATACAATGCATATTTAGAGTACTTTTTATTTTTTAATTGACTTCTTCTAACCCCCTTTGAAGGCTCTGGTATTGTATGTAGAAGCAGGGCTGTAAAAAAGATTGCATGAATGATTGTGTAAAACCCCAAAAAAAAGTACACATCTTTTGTTTGTTGTTTAACCTCATTTAAATCCTTCGAATTTTATCTAGAATGCATTTGATAACAAAGAAACCCTCGTTTAAATGTATAGAGACAAATAAAAAGACAGGACTAAAAGTAGGGCTAAAAAACAGGATAGGGGCGAAAACGGTGAAGAGGGTGGTGGGCCGGAGGTAGGCAATGAGCAGAGAAGCCGGAAAGGAGAGGGTGGAGAGAAAGAAAGAGAGAGAGGAAGAAAGAGAGGCTGGAGAGGGGGGGGGGGGTCAGTCTCCTCCACCCCGTCGTCCCCCTCCTTGGCTCTCTCTCTCTCTCTCTCTCTCTTTCCCTCACCCTTCCCTTCTCAAGCCACCTCTAGCATCTCGTCGTCCCCTGCCACCTCCTCTCTCTCTCTCACTCTTTTTCTCTCTGTCCCTCCCCTTCTCAAGGCTCCTCTAGCGTCCTTCGTTCATTGCCCCCTACCATCCTCTCTCTCTCTCTCTCTCTCTCTCTCTCCCACTCCCCTTCTCAGGGCTCCTCTAATGTCCTCCATTCGTCGCTTTTGCCACCCTCATCTCTCTCTCTCTCCCCCCTCCCCCCCCCCCCCCCCCCTCCACTTCCCTATTGTCCCCACCAAACAATTTTTGTTTAGTTTGTGAGACGGAAGAGTGGATTGGTGGGGATAAAATCAAATAAAATGAAAATATAAGATCAAAGTGCAGCTAAAAAACAGGATAGGTGTATCAATGTAAGAAAAAAAAAATCATACAATAGAGGATTGTGAGGCTACCTCGACATCATTGAGGTAGATGAACTTCCACCCATTCAAATGCGCGCGAATGGCGATGTCCATGTCCTCGACAGTGGTCCTCTCAAGCCAACCTCCAGAGCTTTCAAGAGCTTTGATCCGCCAAACTCCGGCGGTCCCGTTGAAGCCAAAGAAATTCAGGAACAGACCACAGACCTGCTGTTCAACCTCAAAATGGAAGCAGAGGTTGATGTTCTGTAGCCTTGTCAGTAGGTTCTCTTCTTTGTTGATGAATGACCACCTGGCCTGAACAAGGCCTACTTCAGGATTTCCCTACATTGCAAGGAAAGACAAATAAATAAACAAAACCTTTATAGCTTTAACAGACCATCCCTCCTCCACAACACCCCCCCCCCCCCCCCCCATGTCATAGTCATAGAGGTAGGGGAAGTTTAAAAAAAAAAAATTGGCGTCTGAAAAATTGGTGAAAGAATGATTTTCAAACGCTGTGTTTTAACCACTACATTTTTAAAATTAGTGTGCAACATTTGGTAACATGATAATTGGTATAAAGTATGATAAGTACAGAGATAATTAAAATGTTTTCTAGATTTGTTCTGATCATTACTACAAGCAACACACGCAAAAGCTTTTATATATATTTTGTGTGAAGGCAGTGAAGGCATTTAAAGTTAATTCTTTATTCAATTATAAAGAATGTGGTAAACCATCCAAATTAAAATGGATATTTAGATCATGAAATACAAAATGTGCAGTAACTTGATGAACAAAAAGTTGTTCAGCCAAAATGTACATGAAGTATCTAATCCCTAGACTTTTTTTATCATTAAGCAAAGTATTTTATGATTATGATGCAAAGGATTCATGAAACTAAAGGACTCACTAAATTAATGTACAACAAAATATTGACCAGTATTCTATCTAATGCACAGTAAATTGTTTTCTAGATGTGTTCTATTCATTAATATAAATGTGTTATAGGATTAGAATAAAATGGGAAAATTAAAAAATTTTAGCAAAATAAATTATCGAAACAAGAGAGAGAGAGAGAGAGAGAGAGAGAGAGAGGAAGTGAGAGATGAATAGATGGAAAATGTCTGTTGCGACTCTTAAGACGTTATTTGTCTCCTTTTGGTGTAGAAGTCTAGAATCAAACCGCCCCCAAAACTTAGCAAGCCCTATACTTAGTTGTACGTTCATGTGGTATCAAATATTGACTCAAAACTCTATCAAAACAAAAACACTCGGGCTACTAGACTAATATGACATCAGGGCGCACTCTCTAAAACTTTTGTAAGACTCTATTTAAGTGTCTTCTCACGTTTCTAAGTTGGATTGTTGGAATGGCGTATATGGGCACCCTTATATAGGCCATTAGGCAATTCAAGAGTTCTCTCCGAATTCAACATCTCAAATTAATTGGAAATAATGGACTTATAATCATTTCATCCATGATTCATTGTTCCATAGGTAATAGTGATGGCAAATTCAAGGTACATTATGAATTTTTTAAAATATTGATACATGTATCCAACCTAGGTGTATCATTAAAACAAAAACCTTGTATATTCATTATCATAAATGACTCATTCCCACTTAAGTACATCATAGAAATCCTTCACATGAACCCTGAATACTCAATGCCTTAAACGTGGTTTGTACCAACCTGTTCATTATAGGAATCCTACACACATGAACTTTGCATAGTTAATTCTTTAATTAGAGTCCAATTTACAAATTTTATTTGCCAAAACACATAAATCATGTCAAGCCTACATACATGCCAAACACAAATCCCGTAGCCATTGTTCATGATATCCAAGCCCTATACTTAGTTAATGGTGATTATTTGAAATCATGTGAGAATTAAAGTTTATAGCAAGCTGTCTTTCCACATATTATAAAAAATCTAGTTTTTTTGCACTTATTTGCAAAAATATGTTTACAGTTTTTAACTAAATCGCATATTTTTTTTCCATTTGGAAACATGTTTGTGAAACTCAACTTTCTACAAACTCAAAAGCTCCACAAATCCGTTTTCAAATGGAAGAGGCCTAAATCATTCCCCATTTTTTGAAACGGATTTGAGAGTTAAATTTCCCCAAAAGCTAGGTCTCCCCACATATCATGGAAAAACTAGCTCTTGAGCACTTATTTATAAAAATATGTCTGTAACCTTTTCTTCTATTTGAAAATGGATTTAGAGAATACAGTTTCCTGCAAATCCAAAAAATATCTTCGAACGGGTAAATGGACATAAGAAGATACAAAATTACACAATTCAAAATACAAAAAAATAATTGGATGGAGCAATAAAAATAAAAGGACTACTCACTTTGAAGTGTGGCATTGTTCTTATAAGGAAATCCGGATTGGGTTGGAAATCGGCATCGAAGATGACGACGAACTCATAATCCTTGACGTAATCGCAAGACATGGCCGACTTGAGATTCCCTGCTTTGTATCCCGTTCGATAGAAGCGATGCCTGTAGATGATGTTCACTCCTTTTCGGTTCCATGAATCGACTTCTGCTTTGATCATGTATTGGATGCTCTCCTCGCTCGAATCGTCTAAAACTTGAATCAACATTCGCTCCCTCGGCCAATCCAATTCACACGCTGCCGCGATTGATTGCGCGTAAACCTTGCCAAACAATGCATCGTTAGACAATGTATATACATCGTTGTTGAAGAGGTTCGAGTCTCATACATGTGCTATTGCTAATATGATAAGATTTAAGACTTGTTGAGAATCATTTTTCAAAGGGCGTTGTTTGTTACACTCGGTCTTTTTTACAGTTTAAAATACAATCTCATATGCCTCATTAAAAATCTAGTGAAGCATACATTTACAAAAAATGAATTCATTCAACTTGAAAAAATGAATTCATTCAACTCGTTAGATGATGGTGTTTACTATTTTTGAATCTAACATTTTTCATTTATCATAGCCTGCTGGGATAATCCTGCTTATAGTCCATATACTTTGATAGTCTTCCAACAAAGTACATATACTTTGCTAGGCGAGTATACACCTCGTTAAATTTTTTATATTTGTTAAAAATTGATTTCATTCAATTCATTATCAAGATACATACATTTTTCATTAAAACACATATCTTATCAGAGCACATTTACTATTTTTAAAAATGAAAAATACGGAGACTGTGTGCTCAGACAATCCCGGAGACCATCCCTGATATTATTCTTTTCAAAAACAGCTTAAGTGAATTTCAATTTACAAAAATCTTGATTATTGAGAAAGCAAAATCAATTTCACATTTAATTCTAACGTGACCTTAACCAAAGAAGAAGAAAAAATGAAAACAAAAAATACTTGATTAAAAAAATGAAGAAACTCTGTTATTCCTCTGCTTACCTCTCTCTCATTGCACATTGGAATCTGAACAAGAACCATTGGAAAATCCAAACAATCTCCTCCACCAAACGCATCCACACCAACAATTGGCTTCAACTTCTTGATCTTAATCCAAAAGCATCCCAAACACAGAATCAGCCTATCAACAGACTGGATCATGAACAGAGCAATACAGAACTTTGAGAGTATCTGAACTGATGAAGCAATGTAATTCACTCTAAAGGCCATCCATTCCTCATAAGCCCGACGACCGAAACTTCCGATTTCGGAAGGTTCGATCAAATGCAGGTGCCATGAATTCAAATGGGCTACGATTTCTAATGCGAGACACACGATGGAGACGGCGAGAGAGGCTTTGATGAACTTCATTAGCCACCCATTGTTCCTGGGTCCTCCGTTTCTTCTGGAAAGGCAACAGAGAGCTCTTTGAGCTTTCGATTTGAGGACCCAAGTGAACCTTTTTGGATTCTTGGGCTTCTCTTTTTCCAGTATTGATTGGGACTCAGAGGGTTCTATTTGGATGGATGAGAAATTGTTGAAGTTCTCCATGCCTGATTCTACTGAACTTGGAGCCATTTGTATGTTCAAAAGAATAAATTTAAAAAAAAAAAAAAAAAAAAAACAGAGACAAAAAATGAGATTCAAAATTATGATCTCATTGAAACAAATATGAAAAATATGTAAAGGTAAAGAGAGGTGAACAAGAGAAAGCAAGAACAAATTTTTCTTCAAAGACAGATAGAGACAGAGAGGGGATTTGGTTTCCTAGGGGAATGAAAGGGAAGGTTGAGGGGATATTCAGTTATAGAGATTATATATTTTGTATGGTCCACAGACATTAAATTACATTCCAAATATGACAGTGACACACATTTCTGAGTCACTGCATTTCTTTAATACCTCCATCATTTAATACCTCCATATCTTTTTGAGTCACTGCATTTCTTTAATGGATGCATGGTAGATTCAGTGGCTCTTTGGTTTTAAAACAATATTGAAAAGAGAGGGAAACACAAAAACAGAACCATTTGTGCCACTGTGTTCGGATCTCTGTTAAATACACAAGGATTATATGTGTTAGCGAATCAAAACACGCCACGTAGGCGGTGTAAAAACCCGTGAAAGTAGTGCATGCATGGTATTTTCGTAAGTATCGAAAAAAAAGGTGAGGGTAATTTGGAAAATGTTATTTTGTTTTCATGTACTCACTTAATAAATATATATCTTGTTAAACTTTTTTTTACACATTCAATTAATAAATAAGTCCATACAATTTTTTTTTATTTTTTTATAAAGATACATACATCATTAGATAATATATACTTTTTTTTTTTTTTAAATGTAGATTTGAGGATTGAAATGGGACTCAGTCTAACATTTTCTGTCTTTTAGGGGGTGACATTGCACATGCAGTCCATGTTGGACTAAAGAACTGAATGGGTGGGTTCAATCCCACTCACTTTGTTTGCTCCTTTTTGGATGAAGAACAAGGAAAGAATCAACCTGATAAAACTGACTAGCAGAAATAAGGTGTTGTTTTAGGAGAATAAAACCTAATAGATATGTTTAGATAAGCTAGCATAAGCTCTGATAGAAATTTCAAAGTGACTGGAATGAGCTATATGTTCCTTATACACTAATAAAACATTAAAGTAAAAAATAATGATACCAAAAAAAAATGATTATGGAATAAGAAAAGATAACTACATGAAAATTACCCTGCTAGCTATCTATCCTTTCATACTCATTTATCCCAATCAATCCCAAATAAAGCTATGTTGCACCCCAAACGGAAGATGATAAGGTTTTAAACAATTTAAAACGTGTTAATAAATAAGAATTTAAATTTAAAAAAAAATGCTAAACTCAACCATTGAGCTCTACAACTTATTTGAACTGACAGATTCTTAAAATATATAAAAAATAATTCTCATTCATCAAAGGGATTTTAGGGTGGGGTTATATACTTATATAAAAATTAAAAGAGTACCAAGAATTATTGAACATTTTCTAAAAGTTATTGGGAGATTAATTTCAAATATTTTTTCATCACTGATTTGTTAGGTATCTGAATTTTTTTAGCATATGAAAAACACCCCTAAGTTAATGACCATATGTTTCCAGATCATTTCCTTTATCTTTTCATTTCTTATCACGTGAAATATCATTGGTACACTTTTATGTACTATATGTATATTGTTTTTTTTTTAAAGAAAATGATAAACATTCAGCCTTAATTAATCATAAGAAAAGGAATGTTCAAAACAGGGAACTATATGTATATTGTTAACTCGTACACTGTAATTGGACATTAATATGTGTATATTGTTATGCATGATGCATCCTATGTACATTATTAAAAATTGTATCTATTACTCATCACATGTACATTGTTAACTAATCTACACACAGACATACAAACACTATTTGATGGAAGACCTAAACAAATAAACGGTAGCGTTGGGATTTTTTAGTGTGCTAAAAAAATATTGAGGGACCTAAACAAATAACATTTTAAAAAAAGTACTTGGAATTATTTTCCCAAAATTTTTCATATGGTTATTAATTAATATATTTATTACATAATAATGATATCATAGTTTAATTTCTGTAGTTAAACCTACATCCTTACTCCTTGCCGATTTAATATATTTTAAAACATGGGGTTTCAATTATTAACTACCCTCCCTCCCTCCCTCACGAAGACCAGTCAAATTGGATGGCATGGAAAGCCAAATCATCCAAAACATAATTTATAATAAATTGTAGCCCATACAGGGATGGGTTGTATGGGCTAGATAATGTTGTTTAAATCAAACTAAGTGTGAAGTATTTAAATAGCTTATATTATTTATACATAAGACTTACATTATTTATACATAAGAGTTTTTGTCCTTTACTCTTTTTGTTGTTTTTTTTTTGTGAGTCCCTTTTTGTTGTTTACTACTCTCTTTGACATGAAGCTTACATTTCTTCCATTTTGTTTTTTAATCTTATTTGAATTTACATATGTTTTTCGGTGGTTAAATGAAATTTAGAAAAAATCAAGAATTATTTAAATTTTTTATTTTAAATATAAAGTTTGATATTTCTTCACATGTCATGATTAAGGCTTGACCAACTTTAATTTTATAATGTGACTGTAGGGCATAAAAGTTAAAGATTGGGGCCTAAAACTAAACAAACCTTGCAAAACATAAAAATAAGTATACACTGTATATATTCTGTCCATTGTGTGCCAAACATGGAGCCACCTAAAAAGGCTATACGAGTCTATGACCTCTTCAAGGCTCTGACAATAATATTCGGAGGGCACATTTGTTTTTTTAGGGGGGCTTTCACGTGAGGCTCACCGCCGTCATTTTGGAGCCCAAATCCACAGTTTTATAGAGTGATTATGGAGTAAACAATTATTTCAGTATAAATTAATATAATAATAAAATAATAGATTTTTAATTTGATTATGTTTTAGTTGTTCGTGTTGAAAAACATGATAAAAAATTATTTGTTGTTTGAATGGATAATGAATAATGTTAGAATTAGTTGTAAATAAGTTGATGATTGATATTGATTATTTAAAGAAAATTTACAATGACATGTGAAGCCCATGTATCCCCATTGGATGAATGGAGGAGAATAGCCTAATATCAACCCTAACATGGAATCCCAATATTGGTTTATACATGTTTCTTCTGGCATATGTTATCCTAAGCTCCCGTTTGGAAGGGGGATGGATTTTATTCTAGGGTATAAATTTATCCGAGCATAAGTGAGGATAAAGTGATTTTGTGTTTGGTTGTGTTTTGAATTATTCTCGTTGGTAAACATAAGAATAAATGTTTTATTGTTTGGGTAAAATGTGAATAAAGTATGAACAGAGATTTATAAAAGTTAAAAAAATAATGATAGTTGATTTGACAGGTGATTTATAAGAGGTGATGACAGTTGATTTGACAGTGGACTCACATATTCTTTGGGTGGAATAACCTAGGCTAACTTTAATTCTAGAGGTTGATTGGAATCCATATACCATTTTATCAGGATTTATTCTGACATACTTTATCTCAGGTTATCCAGGGTAAACAAACACCTTAAAATACTTATCCGGGGCTATCCGGGGGTTATACCGGAAACAAACGGGTGCTAAGTTATTCCAAGCATCTAAGCAGGCTAAAAGGGCTATTCCGGCTAATTCCCAGTTATTTCAGTCCCTATTCTTGAACCAGACAATGTTTAAGGAATAGATAGGTATAACTATGACAGAATTTATGGAAATAAGCTAGTATTTGAATTTCATATTTCTCTTAGAATTGTGTTATTCCATGCAATCCATTCCACTGGTATAGAAGGTTGGGGCATCATTGTTAATCAACTGTTATTGCCTCTAATAAATATTTATCTACATTTTATCCACCCCTCTTCATCCTCTAACCTCTGTTTTAAGTTTTTCTTTATGTATTTACTTAACGAGTGCATTCTATTATGAAAAGTGACATACATATGTTGTGGGGATCGTTTTATGAGCCCAATCAATGTATGTCACATGTCCTCCATAGAGCTGACACCTCGAAAAGCCGACACATGTCATCAGAACGCCATGACACGTTTGTACGTTGATCGTGATCAATGAGGGTAAACCAAATCCCACCATAACCTCTCATGTCCCATTGCATCCCCTCGGATCCCCTATCATCACTGCAGACAACAAATCCGGAAGAGGTTATGTATGGGACGACGAGGATGGTGGGAGGATATAAAAAGAAATGGAAAGTAAGAGAACTAAGAGATGTGCATCATTTCACATAATAGGAACCACAATCCTACAAACAATCCCCCCCCCCCCCCCACCCCCAATCAATCGGATCTCTGAGGACATTCACTAGAAGATCTCACTTACTTGACCATAACAGTAGCTTGGAGAGCAAACCACCGAACCCGACCCGATCTGAATCCGAGCAAGGAACTTCTACCCCTCCATATATATCTAGATAAATTTGCTAAAAAATATTTAAAAATAATAATTTTTCATACACTCCACTAGTATTGAGTGTAAGTGGCGAAGACTGTCTCTAAACTGTATTACAAAATGAATCGAGTGTATCAATACCTTTTGTAGCATGGCTCCAAATTCTAAATCATTGTTCAAATATTTCAAAACTAGAAAATCAAGCTCAGAAAATTATTTGTTTATCAAATACAATGGCTGGTTATCATCTATATTTCGAATGACGAAATCCTCAATTTTTTTTGAGAAAAAAAGCTTTTCTTTCTGGATGAAATACATCTCATTCTCATCACAAAAGGCCATCAAGTATGTGCTGATACAATAAAAATTCTGCAGTAACAAGAACAACTCCAATTTAGAACATCATTAGCTCCAATTGTATAGTTTCCATAGGAATCGAACACAAACACACAATGCTTGAGAGAATCCACTGAAAATGCTGGGGTAACCACGAATGGAAGGCCAAACATGTAGATAACCTCAGTTCAGATTGGCTGTTACTCTTAACATTATAGATCATGTTCACATGATATAACTAGGGTATAAAGCTGAAATGGTGCTTCAATATCATTTGACAACACAGATACTGAAATATATCTATCCTCCAACAGTAGTTTAATAAGTTTAAAAGTCCACATGAGAGAAGGATTATGATTTTTATATATTATTTTTCCACCCTACACAAGGTATCAATAAAAATAAGTGACTTATCTCTCTTTTAATTACCTTATATTTCGCTTGAAGATAAAACTAAGTGCACTACTAAATTAATTAAATCTCGTCCTAAAACAAGATTTATTAGCACTATTCCCCATCCCCAATTCTTTTTAACATTAACAATATTATGATTATTATCTTGGTAGTACAACATTGTCACACATTACCCATTTACACAACCATGCATACAGTCTCACGTATGTTCGACGAGGTATATACCTCGTTAAATGAAGCATGTAATTTCACTTTTTCTATAAATGAATTCATAGAATTCATTATATATCATGTTATGAAATTATATGCTTCATTACATCAATTATACACCTTTACAAAATCACAAGCAAGTGCACACTGTACGTGGGAATATAACCGAGCTTGCATGTAACATTATCCTTTTACACTATTATCTGTACCCTATTCGTATTTTTCACTTTACCAATTTTACCCTACCCACATGGTTTCCTAGGAAACACAATATTAACCCTTCTAATAATTCTGTCCACAGGCCTCTTCCCTCTTCCTGTAATTATAATAATAAAAAAAGCACCTTGATCAGCCATTCTTTGTCAATTCTATGCCTATCTCCATGAAAAACAATTCCAGTTTATTTTCTCAAACCTTGAAGTCTGACCCTGCTGCTTACTGCTTAGAGCTTCAGAGTAAAAAATGATAATAATCAAGATTAAAGGCTCTACATATTCATTTATGGGCCTGACAGGCAAGTTACTCAAGGTGCAGAAACTAGCTCATGTGTGATTTAAGTCAATGCCCGAATATCACCCTATCTCCAAATTCTACATGCAAACTACATGATTCAGACCCTGTGATGCTCCTATTGAATATATAACAAAGATACAGATATCTAGTGTCAGTCCGGATGTTGGGTCATTTGTCACAAGAAATGTAGTATTCAATCCCATATCTTGAAAATGCTTGGGAGAGGACCATCGCGTTCATTAAAAAATAGATTTAGAGCATCACACCCTAGAATGTTAGGGTTTCACACCCTAAGGCTTCACACCCAAGAAAGTTAGAGTTTTACACCCTCACAATTTAAGTGTCGTGTGATTCAATCTAGACCATAGATTTTTAGGATGATTAATGGTCTAGATTAAATCACTTTCTTATTAAATAAAATTGTAATGTGTAGAGAGAGATTTTAGAATGAATGAAAAGTTTCTTTTTTGAGACATCCTGCGATGAGATTTGGTGAGGGTGTGAAGCCCTAGAGCGTGAAACCCTAACCTTCTTGGGTGTGATGCCCTAAAATCTATTTTTTTTCTCAAACCACATATCCCCAACCCTAACCCTAGTCCTAGTCATCATCACATACCCCTCCATCGTATCCCGTCCTGCATCACTCATTGTTCTTTTTCTCTTTCTTGGAACTATACCCATTGTGATTCTACAATGAGTTGAGGCTGTAGAGTTCCTACCATATTTCAAAAGAAGGAGAAGAAGACTTGAAGAACATCTATTCATCAGTATCAAATGGTTCCTAAAATAACAAGAGAATCTAGTGAAAATAAAACATACAAAAATGACATGACATGAGATGACCAAACAGCCAAATAAACCTACTTACAACATGGGAGACTCCCATCTATCAGTTTGCAAGACTGAAAAAATTGCGTGCACAGCCCTTTGGGCTGGTTTCATGAACTAATGCACCATAATTACTAGGCTTATGATGTCTCCAGTCTTCCTAGTACTAGTAGTGGTCCGACTCACTGTATGTAAGGGGCTGTGTAGCCCGATAGGGCCCTTGTACAAAACAAAACAAAAATAAAATAAAATAAAATCTAATTACAAAAATCTACTTACACCATAAAAGAGAACAAAATTTGGAACCAAGTAGTGTACACACTTGTCCATTGGGGGAATGTGAGAAAGATTTCACACATGCCAGACATCCCATCACTTTTAAAAAGGGAGGGAACACGCCTCAGTTATCAAGAAAAGAAAAGGAAAAGAAAAACATGTGAACCTAGGTCAATTTGGCTTTAAAGTTTTGAAAAGCATGAAGAATGATTTGTTCAGCAACTTCTCAGTCATGGCTTAGGCTCATATTAGCATACAGATATTTGCAAGAAGAAAAATTTAGGACACGGTGGCCAAAGGACACGTATCCTATGTTTCAAATAACTGATTACAAATAAGACATTCAAACTTTTTATTTAAAACTCCCAAATGAATTTTGATGCTATAAAAATGCATACCATGAAGCTCATATTATACACCATGAAAAGATTATGGGAAAAGTACCATTCAAGTTAAAATAGAAGTATCCAATTCATATCATCCTTCCTAAGACCACTTCAAAGTCAAAAATTGCTACAATGGCTCTTCCAAGTGCTTCAATGCTTATCTTAAGAGAAGTTCAGAAATACAAGTTAACAGGAATTTAAAAATCATATGCTGCTTTGGTTCATGTCTATCTGTAATCCCATAACTATTAAAAGTCATTTCCAAATCTGTCGTACTACATACAAGTGTACATGCAATTTCCACCCATCACCTATCATTCCTTGGCCATGAACTGGATGGCCTTGATTAAGAAATATGATTTAGCAATAACTACAGTAAAGTTTCTGATATAAGAGAGGTGTTTAAGAAATGCCCCACAAAGTTTTTAATATGTTTTATTATTGCTTTAAGGTTTTAAAATTTGGTGTTGCATTTCATAAAGATTATACAGAAAGGGTAGAAGTATGGGGGTAAGATATTTCATATAAGATTAGCCATGCTCATTAGAAATTTGCATCAACCATAAAGACAAGACATGCCTAAACAAGTGTAATGACGTGTTAAAAAGAAGCTGTAACACTAAAGGATTTAGTCCAAAGGACATGAATCAAGCATGACCAAGATTCTTTCTTTCAGTATCAATACTGATGGCTTAAAGAATAAATAAATGCATGTGCGTGCGTGTGTGTTTGTGTGTGTGTGTTTATTTAATCACCACATTTTGATGAAACCACGAGAAGTTCTGAATATTTGTATGGAAATTTCATTGCAGCGAAATCTAAGATATCCTGCAAAAAAAAATTCATGAGATGTTAAGAAGGCACTGGAAAACAGCAAGTGAAGCAATTCTCAGAAGCAATGGAGCTGCAGAGCATATTATTCAAGTTCAGAATATCAATCAAAATTCAGAAGTGTAGTTGATAAACTGTGGATAACAAAACACAAATCATTTCCCCTTTCGCATCAAAATTATGTACAACTAAATCCTCTACCACTGCAAAATAAAGTTGAGAACACAACAAATTTAATCAGATTCTGAAATGTACCAGGATACAACTTCCCGAGATTCCAGATAATGAAATAAATAGTTGTCACTGGTGAGTATTCAATCTTTTCCTTTCAAAGTCAAGCTGCAGATGAAAAGAGAATGCAACTCATCAATATATGTTGAAAAGGTCTAAAATACTGGGGTCTTTCCTGAAAAGAATTAGAAAATAAGTGGTTACCACTTTCTTCACCCGTTCATTTGCAGCTGATGTTCCTCCAATAACATTTTCGGGAAGGTATGGACTACTGACACACACGTCGTTCATCACTACTATGGTAGTCTTGTCCCAGTAAACAGGAAGTCTGATCATACAACATAGATCCAGAACAGCTTATTCAGATGAATGGATGCCATATGAATAAACTAATGAAATTCGAGCAAAGAACAGAAGCAAAGATGATTGTTCATGAATTTAATTGTGACAAGAAAATTTTGATGATGCAAACCACTGGTCTGGCATCCAATGACTACATGATGACTGAATGATGTTCAACTCAGTTAACATCCATTGTTTTACAGGGGAGTGGTTTATTGATTCAGTAGTAGTAGTTTGGGTAAGTGGTTCCTTTGTAGATTCCTGATCTACTAGGGACATTTTGTTCTTTAATTTTGCTTCGTAATTCCCATTTTTTGTCCCTATTAGAGTAGATGATAAAGGCCTATCGTTTACATAAAAAAAAACATCCATGTTCAATGTCCAAGAAGCTATACATGTTCAAACTTTGTATAGAAATTCGTAATCATGGCCATGTACATATCGTTGGTTAGTTTTCTTTTTAAGGAATCATGATACATGACGTGATGAACACGATTGACATTCCAACTACAAGCATCATGGAAAGAAAAAGAAAACAACCACACCTGATGTTGCTCATGCTCACAGCACTGGATCGACAAACTAAAAAACTCGATGTGCATTATTTGACAAATTGAACTCTCGTATGTGCACATAAGCTTAACTAAAAATGCCAAAACACTCTTGCAAAATTATTTTTACAGTTTATCTCATATTTCACACAAAACATGCATGCACAACCTGGCATCTAAAAGACAGAATCCCGCAAAAATAGTTTTCAACAACTACCGAGGGCAGAGACCTATGTGCCAGTGTCCTGCTCAGACATGGGGTGTCAAACAACTCAAATGAGAGTCTCATATTCTTCCCTTTCATATGTCTCTTCCTTGATAAAATCAAATCAAGTTATGTTCACAGTATGTTAACTGCTGACATTGTTGGACGAAACATATTTCCTGACAACCACGTATGAAAGTCCATGCTCGTCTAAATATATACATGGACCTGTCGGTGAAAAAACAAATAAATTTCCAACAAGAAAACATCAAAGTATTGACCTGGAAAGCATCACGCATTCATTATTCAAGTGCTTCCAAGAACTCAACGAAATACTTAAGATAGCAAAAAGAAATATCAACCTTCTGCAGGTTATGCAAAATTTTATTATATTCAAGTAGAATTTCTCCAACAAAGAAATTCAAGTTTAAAAAAAAACCAGAAAACTTCTATGAGAAAAAAACCAGTGACACAAACTGAACATAGATATCAAATTGGGATAGAGAAACCTTTTTTTCATTTGCGAGAAACTTTTTTTTTTTTTGAAAATTTTCAGTTATGAATCTCGATTAGAAAATCTGATTACATGAACCATTAAATTTTGAAGAAGTTTGCATTTTCAATCTCTCTTTACTTATGAAGTGTTCTCCAGTGTGATCACATGATCAACTTATGCGTAATACTGAAGTTCATTGATGAAAAGGTTAGAGAATTTAGTAACCCCCTTACAAAAACCCAAGGAACTTATATTCAACTCCGCTCTATCTCTAAAATTCTTGACTCATTGTAAAACCATTCCTTGATGATGTTTACCCGTACAAAACCCGGCTCCAACAACCTACATAATCATTTCCCTGAGAGTTTTAAGTCTCTTGCGGGGAAGGGGGTTTGGGGATTGATATAGGTCCACCAATTAGCATTAAAATGGTAAACAACCTTACAAAATAAAATGGGGAAATGAAAGGAGAAAAAGCAAGGAGTGCAAAACATAAGAATTGTCCCATCCACACCATCAAGACAAGCAGCCCAAAAGTTTTCACAGATAAAGGCCCTTACATCTCACTCCACAAAACATTAAATCCTCTCTCTCAGTTATAACCTTCTTATCATTAAGCACATACCAGCCCAATCCCTTACAAGAACACAATGGAAGCCCAGGTATTATCCGCATAGCATTTCTTTCTGTGAAATAATCCTCATTCCTTGTAAGTCAGATAGCCCAACACAATATACATGCAATAACAAGAGGAAATCTGCCCATTCTGCTCCTATAACATTTTCTTGCCACTTGTTCAAAAATTTAGGATAGTTAGCAAACACCATAGTTCAAAACCATGTGCGGACCGCTTGTGCGGTGGGGTCCGCACATGGCATATGCGGCCGCATGTACCGAACATGCGGTCACACATAGGGTAAGGTAACCGTTCGAACCCCCGTTCGAACGGTCTCTTACCGTTTGAAGTCCGTTCGAACGGAATTCGAACGGTAAGAGACCGTTTGAATTCCGTTCGAACGGAATTCGAACGTGCGCCGCATATTGGGTATAATGTGTGCCCGGGGGCGCACATCAACATGTGCGGCCGCACGTACCGGTACGTGCGGCCGCATTTCAAACTATGGCAAACACCAATGCCTAACCCCCCAGGCTGCACTCAGCTTTCCCAAAAGGCCCAACATACTGCATGTGGGATAATAAGAGCTTTGTTGAGAAGAAAAATCACCTACCATACTACTTATTACAGTTACAGCAAACAGAACCGAACTAGCCAGATGAAAGTTTCTTCTCCCCTCCCTTATACCACCTCAGAGGATTCTCCTCAAAATCTCAAGTCTGTTGTCAATCCCTTTTGGAAGCAGGAAAAACAGTATAAAGATTTTTTCTTTTTCTTTTTTTTTGAAGAATGGTGCCCCATGGTTTGATCCCTTGACCTCCTTTATGGAGAGAGGGGTGCTAGCCGACTTTCCCAAAGCTCGGTTCGTGAAAATATGGATGGTAGCGATTACTGTCTTCAAGAGAACCAATCTTCCACCGAAAAATTCTCTGTTTCTTCCCTTCCACCCAGCCAATCTCCTTTCAACTATTTTTAATCAATGGGAACCAATCCAGGTTGTTAAGGCACTTGATTTTTTTATTTTTTTGGGGGGGTGGGGTGGGGGGGCCAAGTACTTGATCAGGAAGTTTTGTAAGGATCTGATTTTACAATCTGGGATATAAATTTCTCCCACTTATTACTGTTTGTCAACATTTTAAACTAATTAATTGATGATACTGAGTTTGAAAAAAAAATGGCTTTCAGATTAACTGGTCCAACAACCAATGGCACATTAATCATAAAATTGTTGGCCTTGACTTATATATGTAGAAGGAGTTAAATTGAAAAGCTAGTGAAAGGGAAGCTCTTTTTACAGTCGATTTTTTCCTCACTTTTAAACAATTAATTATTTGATATCTCTCTTGAAACTCTACACTTACACACATATATTATGAAAATGGGAACCACTCCGACTAGAGATGAGGCATCTCCAAAGACTGGTAGCAAAGAAAAAAACAGAAAAGGAAAAGGGAGACCGGAGACTCAGACAACCCCCTCCTACTCAACACCAAACACAACCCCCTTAATATAAAGGGAAGAGAAGCCCAAATGATTGCTCAAGGCAGATGGGAAACCCGTGATGTCTCCCACTTCTTCCAAACACTACCTTAGAACAAGAGACAATAGATGATTATAAAGTCATCCAAATTCATTTAACAAACCCCAAATGTATGACATCTTCCTATTTTCGTGTCCTCTTGTATAATACGAGACTTGCTATAATCCTGTGTTGCATGAAGCTCAAAAGGAACCTCCAGTTTCCCAAACACAAGGATCTCTCACTCAAAAGTAATTATTGAAGATGTTTCACTATTGCCCCAGTATATATTTTAGATCCATCTAGTGCCTTTTAATAGATAAAAATACGTCCCAGCTATATTTGAAGTTTTTATTTCAAAAAAGGATGTGTCAAAAATTCATAATGCATTCATAATGCACAATGAGCACTTACGTCTTAGATAATGCATCAAATAGGCATTGAGCTTCGCTCGTGACACCAACGCCAATCCGTTCCGATTCCACCATTGCTTGCCTGCAACTTATTGTGTCAATAATTTAACAAAACAAAAAAAATGAACCACGAAAAGGACTATAACAGCTATGTTCAGATTTTCCCAATCACTACAATAGATAAAATAAATAATCTAATGGTCCCAACTCCCAACAATCAAATGCAAAGATATGTCAAAATTATAACGGCATCCACCATCTGAACCAAACTTCTCGCCTTCTTATATTACAAAACAAGAAATATACATACATATTTCAGAGAGATCTCACAATTCAAAACACATCAGAAATGTAAATATGATATTTCTGTTCTTCGAATGATGCAAAACCGAAGCTATAGATTTATCTGCATCACCAGTTATTTAGACCTGATGAAGACTGTTCAGTAAAAGCTCTAACTGGTCAAGATTGTGCCTATAATGGAGATTATGGGTAACACTTCTGCGGTCACTTTATTCTTAATATTCCAGTAGTAACTTAATAATGCTTTTCGTTTAACCTTGCTGTAGCATTGACAATTCTCGTAACCAAAATAAACCACAACTTTTTTAAAATTTGTGACATTTGAAAAAATCACTGAAGAAGTGCTAAATACACCAACAACTTCTTTAAGTATTCTTTACTCGGGTATCGTCACAAAGTTTCTTTATGGCTGATATTCCGCAACTCCGTTCAGCAAAGTACGTGTACGTATAATTACATTATACAGAGATAATTAAACTATATTCTGATAAATTATTTCTCCTTAATATGAAAAAATACATGCAAAATGAATAGGCAAAAATAAGGATTGACTTCTAAAATAATGAATAATGTAATAAACCATCCAATCAAAATGCATACGGTATACGCACAATCAAAATGTACTAAATCCACAGTTCAACGAATTTGACTGATAGGTACACAAGATATTCAATTGAAGAACTTTCCTAAATATTCAAAAAATATCGGAGTACTTTGTACCTATGATGGGTACATCCGTACATGTAGTAACAACCTTACAATACATGTTCCCTAGTGCATTATAAACAAAGTTCATGTTCTAATTTTTTCTAACTCAAAATTCAAACAGATCCTCAACATCTCACATTAAATATTCAAATGCAAACTTTCTTTACTACCCACATGATGTTACATCAGAAAAAAAAAATCACAACGTTCAAACTAAATCCAACATTTCAGTGACAAGAAACCAAAATCAAAAGCAGAAAAAACAAAAGAACCCCCTTTCAGGTTATTTCCAAACATCTCAAATACAAAAAATGAAACAAAAGAGACCCACACATTGGTGGTCCTCCAAACCCCATGTCAGGTTCGTCAAACCACAAACATACATGGGTATTCGTACAGACCCCCAATTCAATCCAAAACCAAAGTAAAAAAAAAGAAAAAAGAGGAGCCCCCTTTTCAAAGTTTTCTTCCAACACATCAAAAACCCAAATGAGAACAAACAAAAAAAAGACATGGGTCTTCCTCCAAACCCCAAATTTCACAAAGAAGAAAGAAGACCCAACCTCATCGCGGTCTCTTCGCGAGTTCTCAAACAACCAAGATCAACGAAGCACTGCTTAACATCGAGCGGGTCCTCTTCGGACCTCTCCAACAGCGTGAATTCCCTGATGTAACCGGCCTTCAACAACCGCACGTTGCGACGGACGGACGGCTGGGATTTGCAGGTGTGGATGCGGCGGCCCTCCTGGATGACGAGGAGGTTGGAGGGCCTGTCGAAGGCGAGGATCTGGCCGTCGATGTCCTCGCCGAGGGTGGTCTTCATGGAGACGACGCAGCCCACCGCGAGTTCCTCGCCTTTGATTGATGTCATGGTGGCCTCCATTGTTGAACCTCGGTTTGTTTTTCTTTCAAATATTTGTGATACGGGGTTTCGGGCGGGTTTAAACCAAATTAATCTGATTTCAAGCAATGTTCAGCCGAATTGTTAGTTTTTTCTTTCAAACATTGTGACATGATTTTAATATAAAATATAAATTTTTTTTTTGTTAGATTTTATATTTTATTAAGTTATTAATCACAATTTCTATTAATAAAAAATCAGTTAGTTTAATCAACTTGTGTCGATTCACAAGAACCGTCGGTTGAACTGGTGGATTGATTGAGTTTTACTGATTTTTATATCGATAGGTTTTAAAGGTAAACCAAACTGTAATTCAAAACGGGTGAAGATTTAACCGGTTCAACCGGCCAAGTCGGGTTTTAAAGCACTGATTTCAAGTTGGAGATTTTAGTCCCTTTATAGTAGCCAAGTAAGCTATTTAGCTATGCTAATGACCATGTTTGTTGCAACTTTAATTTACAAGCTTATAGATTATAGATTTTAATTTATCAATAAGCAATAGAAGTGTTTGTTGTAGCTGTTGAAAAGTAAGAATAAACATAGTAGATATTTGTTAAAATAAGTTGTAAAACAGTTTTTTGTTGTTTATTTGTCAAAAATAGTCTTTCAAAGATAAAAGTTAAATTTAATTATGTTTGATATACAAAATAATGTGATATGACTTATAAAATTAGTTTTATGAATATTTAAAAGATAAATTAATATAACATGATAAAATTTAAATTTTACTATAATAATTTTCAAATATTACACTATACAATTGTAATATATTTGATTATTAATGTCCAAAATAATTTTTTTACAATAGTACGGTCATTAATGAAAAAAAATAAGGGCGTTAGTGTCCAAAAGAATTTTTTTTTAAAAATCCATAAAATATAATATGAAAAGCACATTTTGCCTGGCTTAGAGACTCTGACTTTTTTAATTTGTTTTTAGCTTAAATGAAGTCCAATAATAGGTTTAAACAAACATATACAACAACTGTTTATTTTAAGTTAAAATATATAATATGCAGCTTATGTCTTACTATGTAATATTTATTAATACACAACAACTATTTTTTTTCTCGACTTGCAATTGCAGTTGATTTTATAAGTGCAATCCATAATGAATACCAAGGGAAAAATCTTGATCAGCTACACGATTCTCACCTTCCAGTTCAATTCGATGACTCTTAATAAACTTGTATTTGTAGATTAGTTTAATGAGTTTTTGTATATGGGAACACCCATTATACTCTCAACCCCGCATATTTGTCTGGGCATTGTATATATTTCTTACAGAACTAACATTGGTGGGGTCTTTATTCTTTAGGTGGATTAAAATATCACGCAGACACAAACACAAACATTTCTTACAAGACCTTATACTTATCAGCTCGTAATTTTCTAGCAAATGAATGTCCCTCAAAGTTGATTTAATGATGGTTGTGTAGCCCACATATCACCTGCAACCTCCATTTCCCTTTAACTTTGAAAACACGCAATTTGAATAGGTAACCATTCTATGATGGTTTGTGGAAGCGTCGATCTCAGAGATTTGCTAAATATGCACCTTCAATCTCAATAATTTCATTTGTTTAAGAAGAGAGTGGTAGAAGAAGTAAGAGTCCGAGTGAGAGGAGGTAGAAGAACAAGAGAGACAAACTTGAAGACTTGTGGACTCAGAGAAAGATTAGGATTTAGGACAGTGTGAGAAGTCCTTTTTTGTGGTGGGTCAAAATGAACTATCTTCATAATACTATAGACATCATGTCGCTTACCATGTTTGAAACAGCAAGGTAATATCATTTTTAGTTTACATTGATTCATTAGATATACAATAAAATGTTTTATCTTCATCGATATTGAAATTTATTGCCGGAACTTGCGCTATCTTATGTAGTTTGATAAAATAAACATTTTTTTGGAATATGAGGCTTTATTTGAATTGTCTTTCCAAACTCTTTTTCTTAGAAAATGATATTGGTGGATCTACCACTTTCTATGATGAATAAAAGTAGTACAGTTCCTAAAACTAAAGAAGAGTAAGATTGCAAAATAAAACAAGTAGAACGCAAAGGCAACAGAGGTCCACTGAAAGCTTACTTAGGAGACTTAAACAAGGCTTGCGGAGGACCTTCGAACCGAACATCTACTATACGATGCTCAACGTATTTCTCTCCATGCGAATGATCTGGGTCCCTACACAAAAACAACCCCATGCCGCAATATTTTGCTTGGTCCCATCCCATATCCCCTCCACTGAACCAGTAGAGCCACCAAAAATCTTGTTGTTGCGTTTAAATTAGATAGCCCACATAAGGAACCAACAACTGCATAACTTTACTTCGAGTACTCTTGTCTCCTTGTTGAGAAATTCTATGCCCCATGTTCCAAAGATGGTCAAGAGATAGGGGACGCCAACAACATCCAAAAGAAGCCCCAAGACGCCCCCACATCTCAAGAGCGAATGAGCATTCGCAGAAGAGATGTTGTGTTGTTTCCACCCCGATATCGTAGAGGGTGCAGAGGGAAGAATCTCCAGGCTGCCAAATAGAGCAATACGAGCACGTAATCAACCTCTCTTTGTAGGCAAATCACAAAAAGAACCTCACTTTCAGTGGAGTCTTGGGACTCCAAATTTGGGTGGCATTCCGAGCCACCATTCCAGGGGTTGTCTCTAACCCACCAATTGTAAGTTGAGTGCACGGAGAAGCTTGGAGATGGGGAGTAGAGCCATTCAGGCGCATCACTAGATGCCTCATCAATTTTGAAATTAGCCAAAACGCAGAACAACTGGGCATATTGTAAGAATTCCTCCTCCGATAGTCTCCTTAACTGGATGAGCCAACCCCAACCCACTTACGCATGATCCCAGAATTCCCTCGCTATGCCCTCCTTGTTGTCCCCAACCTCGAAGAGATCGAGATATACTTCCAGCAAAGGCCCAGAACCACACCAAAGAAAGACCAGAACCGTATTTGGTCGCCCTGCCCGAGCTTTCATTTGATGGCTGAAAAGGATGGGCTGAGAAATGTTCTTTCAAACCATTGACGAACACGAGCTTGCGTTTGGGAGTTGAAGATATCGTTGCCTCCTTCTCTGTAAGCTGCCTCCAACCACTTCCTTCCACATAGCCTCTGCAATGGAGACGAATTTCCAAATCCATTTAGACAGTAAGGCCCTGTTGAAGACCTCCAAACTCCTATATCTTAGTAGGGTTCATTTTGAGGAGCATTATTATAAAGGATTAAAGTGTTTGAATTGAAGGGCCAATCTGAGACTGCTAGTAGACCCCTCGCTTACTAGTGCCTTCCTATATATATATATATATATATATTTTCGAATGCTATCCAGAATTGTACCCCAATATTTTAATTAAATTTTGTAGGCACAATACCTACATTTCTTAAAAAATGAGACTTTATTTGAAATGTATGATATTACTCAGACTGAGAGACCTTGTATATCATTGATCCAAAATTAACTGATAAAAACTTTAGATAATACATAGAACCTCAAATGTGGTCTCAAGATCTTTGATTTTTAAAAAGGGATATACTTCAAAAGGGCAAAATAAATTATTCGTTTTTATCCCTTAAAGTGATTCTTCAAAGATGACTCTATTTGCAACTCTTTAAATTGTAAATAAGCCCTTTTTGTATTCATGTCCATCACATTTTGATCGCTTAATTTAAAAGTCTTTCATATATTAAACTCAAACTCAGACAATGTGTATGCCCCTCTCACATCAAACCAACCCTCTCTCCCAATCGTTCATCTCCCTCACAAAACCCTCGCCGCCTGGACTGATTGCCTTCTCGTGACGCCCCTGATCCACCGCCTTCCACACCCTCTCCTACGGCGACTCCACATTCATCTTCACTGAGTACATGCCCTACTGAAAGTTCATGAAGAAGCTCTGAAATTTCACCATAAAATCCAATAGAAATCTATCGATCTTTACTTTCTCACCGTTCCCTACATTTGATTCAAACCCTTCTCCACAAATCTTTTTGTCCTTAAAAAAGCTTCAGTCTTTATCAATATGGGAATCAGAGACAGAGAAGCAGATATTTAAATGATATGAAGATCTGTGAGACTCTCATTTCCATCTTGTAATTGTTGTTCTTTTGTGTCTGGAAGTTGTATTTATCGAAATGGGTCCTTTTTGGTTTTGGAACTACCACGTTTTTGTGGGGATTTGCAATTCGGAGGATTTTGTATGATTTTGTAAGGTTTGGACTTCCTTCTTTAGCAACAAAATCTATTTAAAGAAACTCTTTTACATTATTAAAGCATTAAATTACACGTATACTATACTATTGTGTTACATGTATAACACTATCATGTACTATATTAAGGGTGGTAAACGAGCCAAACAAGTCGAGCTTTGACTTATTCAGGCTCGGCTCGACTCGGGACCGAGCTTCATTTCGTGTTTGTTAGAAATAAGGGATATAAAATAATAATAATGAAGCCCTAAAATCCTTGTTCCATTAGAGAGGGACTAAAGCCCTTTATATAATAGTACAAGATAGTGTTACACGTGTAACACACTAACAAACTAATATCATAACAAACTAATATAATAACAAACTTAAGATAATAACAAATCTATCTAATATCTTTAACACCCTCTCCTAAACTCTGAAGGGTTGTACCCTTAGAGTTTACACAAAGATGATAAATTAAACATCTTATTTTCAAACACCTCCAATTTAATTTTGTGAATTGATAATCGTCATCTGTCTTTTGGATCCATTACTTCGCTCCCGCTCTTCTTGAGTCAGTCGAAGTTGCTCCCGCTCTTTGAGTCAGTCAGAGTCGCTCCCGCTCTTCTTGAGTCAGTCAGAGTCGCTCCCGCTCTTTGAGTCTGTCAGAGTTGTTCCCGCTCTTTGAGTCTGTCAGAGTTGTTCCCGCTCTTTGAGTCAGTCAGAATTGCTGGTCCACTAGATCAGATGGCGCACGTAGGGCTCACGGAGGTTCAAGGAGAAGACGGAGGGCACAGACGAACGCGGACAGGCAGCGGAGACAGCACGCGGACAACGGTGGTGGAGATTCTTTAACACCCTCTCCCAAACTCTGAAGGGTAGAACCCTTAGAGTTTGCATAAAAATGAGACGACAGCGAAGACAGTGACGGACGGCCGGTGGCCGTTGGTGCAGACGAGCGCGGACATGCGCCAACGGAGAAGAAGTAGAAGAAACGCGACGCGGATGGCGACGCAAACGATGCAGACTAGCGCAAGAAGAGAGGCGTGCTGACAGAGAAGAAGAAAAAAGAAAACGACAGTGCGCAAATACAACGATGGCGCACGAAAAACAAAGGTGCGCGAGAACGACAGCGCACGAAAACAATGGTGCGCGGGAACAACGGCGCACAGAGACAACGGTGCGCGAAAAACAATGGCGCACGAAAAACGACGATGCGCGAATATGATAGCGCACAGAGGCAGCGATGCTGCATAAAAACGACGTCATTTGGTGAACGACGACGGCGTGCGAAGATGACGGCACGCAGAGACGATAACGACAGTAGCGTGCGAAAACGACAACGCTACGAACAGGATCTTAAAGAAGAAGAAGATCCAAGGAAGAAAAAAAATGATGATGTTGAAACTGACGAAAAATCAGAAGAAAATGGGAAAAGACATATACGGATGCGTAGAGAATGAAAAAATGAACAAAATGAGTACCTGGATGACTAGATTCGGAGTCCGAACGAAGTCGTAATGATCTAGGAAAGAAACGCATCAAAACATGGCCGAACGGTGATCTGACGGGTTGGTGCGCTGGCGGATCCGGACTGGTGGGCCGGGCGCGGACGTGGATCCGCGGACGCGGACGCGGACGAGGACGAGCGGGCAGTGGGCCGAGCGTGCGTCAACAGTGGAACGCGTAAAACGCGGTCAAGAAACCGCGTGGAGCGCACGTGGCCGGCTGGACAAATATCGCGTGATGTTGGAGATGACGATGTGGACAAGATCCTCACGTAACCCAAGATTAATTCCATGCATTAGTGAAATCAATCCGAACTGCTGTAGATGGTTTGTGCTCCCACTTATCCTCAACCAATCAAGATTAATATATATCTCAATAAATCCACAGAAGAAATCCGTGTATGAGATCTCGCCAAATCAGCACAGCTCGTGTATGGTGTAGAATATGTTGATATCTTGCCAAATCAGATTTGATATGTTGCAAAAATCACGGCACCGACGAGATTCGGAGTGTGGTGTAGAATCACGGGACGGGTTGCACCGACGGGGACGATAGCGCGACGGTGATGATGACGATGATGAAGATAGCGGTGCGCGACAGGGTGACGGGGACGACGTAGGCAAGCACAACGACGGGAGTGGCCGGTGCGGGAGCACGACGGGCAAATCGCGACGGGCTGATCTGCCGGGGCGTCGCTCGGGCACGCAGATGTGGACGACGCGCGACAGACGGCGTTCGTGCACGGACAGTGATGATGATGCGTTGTTGACGACGCGAAGAAAACGACGGTGCGAACAACGCGAAATCGTAATGAATACGACGACAACACAAAGAACGGAAGAAAATATGAGTATCAAAAATCCTCCCCCGCTCCGATTGAAGACATCTCAATCAGAGCGGGGAAGAGGGAAGAAAAACTTTTGTGGATCTAGGGTTTATGATATGGCTCTGATACCATGTTAGAAATAAGGGATATAAAATAATAATAATGAAGCCCTAAAATCCTTGTTCCATTAGAGAGGGACTAAAGCCCTTTATATAATAGTACAAGGTAGTGTTACACGTGTAACACACTAACAAACTAATATCATAACAAACTAATATAATAACAAACCTAAGATAATAACAAATCTATCTAATATCTTTAACAGTGTTCAAGCTCGGCTTATTGGGCTCGTGAAAAGCTCGATTGAAGTTCTGCTCGGCTCATTTGTTAAACAAGCCAAACCGAAGCTCGAATCAAGGCTCGGCTGGGGTCCATTTAGCTAAAAAAAAACTTTGTTTAACATTTGAAAAATCACATTTCACAAATCACAACATCTTATATATGTAAAAGTAACATAAGCTAGGGCTCAGCTTGTTTACAAACCGAGCTTTAAAAATTATTCAAGCTCGGCTCATTTGTCTAATCGAACGAGTCTAAACGGGTTTTAACCGAGCCGAACTCGAGCTGCTCGGCTCGTTTGCCCTATGTACTATTATATAAAGGATTCAAATCTCTCTCTAATAGAAATAAGGTCTCATTATTAGGGTTGTGTTTCCGCTTTGTTGGAATCTGGTTGATTGTTTGTGACAATGTCAACATCAACATTTTATGACATCGTCATCAGCGTTTGCAATTTGCAGAAAATACTTTGTTTTTCGATGATTAGAGGTAAACATGTTGGGATTTTAGTTTTTTATTTTTTTGCAAACTCAAGGGTTATACCCTTCAGAGTTTGGGAGAAGATGTTAAAGAGTTAGCTTACACATGTATTACATTATTGTATTATACATGTAACACTATTATGTATAATTATATAAAAACTTAAAATCATTCTCTAATATAATTAGGGTGTCATTATCATTTCTCTGTCTTATTCTAACATTCCCTAATGTCTTGTCTAAGTCAAAGAAAAAAAAATGTAGACTCCTATCTAATTTATCATAATCTATTTAAAATATATTCATATAAAGTATATATATTTTAATAAAATGTATGAACTCATTTATAAACAAATAACAAATTACATATGATTGATTTTCTGGTTGGTTGCATGATTGTAAAATTGATTTTATGCAAATAGTGAGATTAAAACTAATTTTGTAGGAAACTACCCCACAACTTTTGAAAAACGCAGCTTTTGAATAATATTTACTTAAAATCTGTATGTATGAAGGTGCCTCAATTTTTCTCTTTGGTTGCACGATTACAAAATGTAGCTTTTGAAAACGCAAAAACCGTCCAATTGTGCGACTAAATACTGTGTAAGAAAGAAAAATGATGCAGCTAATATTAAAAATCACCCTATTTTTTTTGTTTGACTTCATATACATATAATTATTCTAGACTAGATATTGTATAAATGCATCAGACCCAAAACCAATTATTAGGATGAAATTTTTAAGATTGTATGTACTTGAGGGGGCCAAATCCACAAAACACTGGATCCGGTCAATTCGATCAGTACTGAACTGGACACCTCTTTAATCGAACCGCACAACGTATAAATCGAACTGCACAACCAATTGTTAAGTATATATTTACTCTCTTATTGGATCCAATCAACTATTGAAAAAAATATGAATTTCTATATATCATCAGTATTTAATAGGAGAGTAAAATTTATACCCAACAATTAATTGTGTAGTTCAATTAAAGTGATGTCTAGTTTGATAGTGACCATACTCTTATCAATCTGAGCTCTCTAACAGACTATATAACTAATGGGTCAATTTCTCAAATACCCCTACAGCTCAACCCCAATATTTACTGTGCCCCCAACTTTTGAAAAAAAAAAATTTGTACCCCTGTAGAAACATCCAATCTTTTCTGTACCCCTACAACAAACATCTAATTTTTTTTTCTATTCTCATCCCATTAATTCCTCCTGCCGCACAAAATCGCAGTTTCCCTCCTTTAAGTACATATATGTTTTCTATAACTTAGAGAATATAAAATGTAATTTTTGTAAATATTATTTGTAAATGCATTATTATGTTATGTAAAAATCGTAACTCACAAATCACTATAGAAACATACATTACTATGCAACGTTAATATATATGTGGTTCTTATATTGTCATGACGTAAACACTTATTGATGTTTGATTTATTTGAGTATTTGATTAATTGTTGCATCTCTAATATAGTTTAAATTGCGCTTTCTTGTTTATGATGTACGCTTGCTAACTCGAAAATGTAACAATAAATTCGGTTTCGGCCAAAATGACATGAAGTTGATCCGAGAAAATACAACATCTCAGTTCATCAGGGTAGGAAAAGAACTTCGGAATGCAAATATTCGATGAATTCAAGTATTTGATGTACTTATTGTGATAAAATATTTTTTAAGTGTTATACGTATATTTCTCTAGTATTTTATAAGTTACTATTTTTACATGACATACATAATAATGCACTTATATATGATATTTACAGAAATTACATTTTGTGTTCAATAAGTGACAGAAAACATACATGCACTTAGAAGAAAAAACTGCGATTTTGTGGTGTTAGTAAAATTAAACGGAAGAGGGTAGAAAAAAAATTATGTTTGCTGCAGGAGTAATTTTTTTTTTTCAAAGATGGGGGGCACATGAAATAGGAGTTGGGTTGCGAGATATTTGAACAATTAACCCTAACTAATTGAAAATACGTGATTACAGCGGGACTGCAAATAAGGTGTCAAAAAACCAGACCATTTTTGTGATGAGACTTCTGATGGATAAGCTACAATTTGCTCTGGTCTCTAGACTAGGCCATAGACCTATGTCATTAACTTCTTTTGCAACCTGTACAGATAAAAACAACATGTGGCGATGCAAATTGCATACCCCTTGTCAAAAAAAGAAAAAATTGCATACCCCTTGTCTAAAAAGAAAAAATTGCATACCCTTGACATAAAAAAAAAAAACAAAAAATTACAATCAGTTTATTCTACTTTACCTTTCAAAACCATACATGTTTATATTTTTTTAAAAATTATATATTTCATACAGTGATGTATATGTTTTTATAAAGGAAAAAATTAATGTAGTTCCTTGAAAATTTATGAAAATAAAAAAAAGTTTCTGTAAAATTGATAAATCTCCTTAGGTCATATCTTTATTTTAGTTCATATAACTAATCAAATGTGTGGTTAACCCTAACCATATATGGTAAATTACTATTATACCCTTTTAAATATTTTTTTGTTAGAAAAAATCAATATAACTCCCTAAAAACTTATGAAAATCGAAAAAAGTCCCTATGAAATTTAAAAATCGTTTTAATTCCCTGAAATCTTCTTAAAATCATAAAAAATCTATTATCTAAAAATATATACTGATTTGTTTAAATTTTATTAAACAAATTATAGTTTTATAATCAAAGTGTTATGCTTTTTATTGCTTGTAATTTTGAGTTGAGAATGTATTATGAAATTTTGATTTGATTTTTAAATTGTTTTTATCTGATTTTGTAATGAAGTTCATCAAGCTGTAATTTTTTTTTGTTCAATCTCTGTAATGAGATTGAGGAAGTGAAAATGTTAAAAAATGACTCAGTTTTGTAGATCAAATGAGGTTCGATAGATATTTTTTTTACAGATGAGGATGATAATTCAGGAAATGAGGATGTTGAAAAATGACAGGGGTATTTTTGTTTTAGAAAAGAACTAAATCTGATTTTATAAAATTTGTAGGGAGTGAATCTAATTTTAGTAAGTTTATGATGACTTATTTCAATATACTTTTGACCGGGAGACTAAATCCTTTAACCATATACACTTTTTGAGGATCTAGGATGATTTTTTTATAATTTTAGAGGGACTTTTCATGATTTCAAAAAGATTTCAGGGAGTTAAGAAGATTTTTCCCTTTTATAAAATATGGCTAACGTATATAATATAATTAAAATTATAAAAAAGATTAAGGGCAACAGAGCAAAAAAGAAAAAAAAAGAGAAATTAATTCTCGGCCATTCAGAATCCTGAATTACTTTTTTGGTCCTTAGATTATTTGAACTTTTATTTTGGTTCCCAAGTTAGTTGGAGTATTATTTTTGGGTCCTTCCATTCAATAAAAGCCATTTGTTTTTCACTTTCTCCTCCATCCACCCATATGACAGCTCCTCCATCTCTGTGCGCAACCTCCCATCACCCCTCCTTCCCTTGACTCTCTCTCTCTCCTACCACTCTCTCCCTCTGTCTAAACAATATACCAAAACTTGTTAATAATGTATCCCAACCTGTTAATAATGTACATAGACGGTGAATGATAGGGGTCAAGATAAAAAAAAGTTAACGATGAATTTAATGACAATTACTCAAAAGGATAAGAAAATAATAGATAATAAAGTTTAAAAATCCAAAAACAATTTCAGATGATTAAAAAACTTAAAAATAATTTAGAGTTCTTTAGGGGGCGTTTGGATAGAAGGATAGGGGAAGAATAGATGGGAATAAAAGAGAATAACAAAAAAAAGGCGTTGAGTAGAGAGAATAAATGAGTATAACTATGCAGAATTAGGAGAGAATAAACTGGTATTTGTATTCCAAGTCTCTCTATGAAATTGTGTTATTCCTCATTGGTATAAAGGGATCTACCTATTAAATCACATGTCATCACATCAAATTACTTGTCATCACCTCTTATACGTCAATGTGGCTTATATGTCAAATCAATTTTTTACATCTTATTCACATTTTATTCTTCATCAACCAAACACTCCAACTCTTATTATGACGTTTTCTAACGAGAATAACTGAAAACATAACCAAACACAAAATCTCTTATTCCATTGATAAAATCAACAATTCCTGAAATAGGTATAAACCCCAGAATATCTTATGTCTCTATCCAAATGAGCCATTACCCCAGTTTGAAACATGTATAAGTTTTATTTTAGGGTATATATTTATCAAAACATAAATGAGTATAAATAAGAATAAAATGATTTTGTGTTTGATTGCGTTTTGAATTATTCTTGTTGGTAAACGTAAGAATAAATATTTTATTGTTTGGGTAAAATGTGAATAAAGTATGAATAAAGATCTATAGAAAGTAAAAAAATAATGATAGTTGATTTGACAGATAATTTATAAGAGGTGATGACAGTTAATTTGACAGTGGACCCACATATTCTTTGGGTGGAATAACCTAAGATAACTTTAATTATAGAAGTTGATTGAAATCCATATACCACTTTATCAGAGTTTATTATAACATATTTTATTAAAGATTACATGAGATAAATAAATACTTAAAAATTCTTATATGAGGAGTTATCCGGAGTCTTATATAATAGAAGAGTTTTTTATTTTTACCTCCCTGCAAACTGTCGTATTTAGCGATCGCCCCCTCCATTCTTCGTATTTAGGTTTACTCCCCACATTCTAAGGATAATTTCTTTTTACTTCCTATCAGGGACTAAAAAAGAAAATTAAATAATTTACAGATAGATCCCTCACAGGGAGTAAAAGGGAATTATCCTTTGAATGTGGGGAGTAAAACTCAAATACGAAGAATTGAGGGGGCGATCGCTAAATACGACAGTTTGCAGGGAGTTAAAAATAAAAAACCCATAATATATATATATATATATATATATATATATATATATATGAAAATTATTGCGTGCAACGAACGATAGGTGCGGCCGCAACGATATATATATATATATATATATATAAACTGTGGCGAGATCCAGCATTAATTTTCTCAAAAGTTAAAAAGAAAAAAGAAAAAAGAAGACTCGACTACGCGTAAAATTAACTGCACCCAGATCTTCCCCCACGATTCACCGCCCGCGCCGCTCTCTCACTCTCTATCTCTATCTCTCTCGTGTTTCACTCTCAACAAACCAAAGCACAACCCAACAAAACTTCAACAGAAAACAAAAACAAAAGGGGGAAACTCTCACTCTCACTCTCACTGTCGCTCATGTAACAAAAGCGGAGTCGATGAGAATGTCGAGTATCATGTGACCCTTCCCCCCTCCCTCTTTCTCTCTCTCACACACACTTTTTTCACACCCAACAAACACATCTATCTCTTCTTCTTTGCAAACCCAGTTAAAGAAAGCGAAAAAGAGAGAGACCCAGATTAGAAGGAATGAATTTGGCTGGGGCGAGGTTCATAAAATGTGTTACTGTGGGCGATGGCGCTGTTGGGAAGACTTGTATGCTCATCTGCTACACCAACAACAAATTCCCCACTGTATGTGTGTCTTTTTATCCGTTATGGGCTTTGAATTTTGGGTTTGTTTGGGTTTTTCGTTGTTTGTTCTTTGATGATATAAAAAGGAGGTTTTTTTTTTTTTGAATTTTTTTGAATTTTTTTTCTTGTGGGTATTCGTTTTTTGTGGGTTTGCTTTGAGAAACGGCATTTATATGGTTTGGATTGATTTTTGATAACTTCCTTTGAGTAATTGTTGTTACTATTATGGGGATTGAAAAGGTGTTTTTTCTTCTTCAATGTTTCTCCTTGTGGGTATTTGAATTTCATACTTTTCTTTGCTTCATGTTTTTTATGGAGTTTTGAAAGAACCCATTTTGTGTTTTCATTGTATTTATCTAATTTGGTTTTTTTTTTATTTATTTATACTGTGGGCATATTTAAAAAGGCACATTTCCTTCTTGTGTGCAATTTCACAACGTTTTTCAATTGTTCTATTTCATGATTTTGTCTGAGTTTTGAAATACAATGATTTGTGCTGCGCGGTCGCTATGTGGTTTTCTGGTTTTCTAATGCACTCGTGTTTTTTTTGGTTGATCTCTGTTCTTTGATATGTTAATTTCTATTGTGGGTATATCTAAAAGTGTTCTCTATTTGATTATATGAAATTTGTATTGATTTTGGCCTTTGATGGCTTCTCTCTATTGTGTTAGGATTACATTCCAACCGTGTTTGATAACTTCAGTGCGAATGTAGTCATCGAAGGGACCACTGTCAATTTGGGCTTATGGGACACTGCTGGTAAGGTTTTTTGACTCCCTCACTCCCTGTTTAATGTTTCATTGATCAAATGTCTTTACTTTTTTCCCCCTTTATCTTTAAATGTGCCATTTTATCTCACCAGTCTCTTCTAAATCCTCACACATGCTTTCTTCTTTTCCAAGGCCAAGAGGATTACAACAGATTGCGACCATTAAGCTATAGGGCAGCCGATGTTTTTGTTTTGGCCTTTTCTTTGGTGAGCCGTGCAAGCTATGAGAATATACTGAAGAAGGTGCTAATAATAGTCAATTTCTTTTCCTATTGTATTTGTTGTTTGATTTGTAATAAGTTATGGTGTTAGTATCAAAATTCTCTACTTTTTTTTATATTCTTTAACTCCCATGTTATTAATGGGGACAACTGATTAACAAACTGATTTCCATATATTTATTTTTGTTGTTATGTGAAATGGAATTTGGATCACTCAAAAGGGTATTCGTTATAATTTGTTAAGTATATCTGTATTGTAAGTAAATTTAACATTTCTTAATAAGTATGTTCCTCTATTTTTCTTAAAAAATGTGTAATCTCTCTTCTTGAATTGATTATCAGTGGATCCCTGAACTGCAACATTTTGCTCCAGAAGTCCCAATTGTACTGGTGGGCACAAAATTGGGTGAGTTGAAATGACCTCAATTTATTAATGCTGTTTAGTTCTAGTTCTATAGAAGAAATTGCCAAATGAAGTAATTATTGATATGTGTAGATATCTGGTTTGCATGCTTGAATCATTGAAAATTTTGATTCACAGGTTGCTGTAGTCTGTAGAGAATCTGCTGTTTCTTTTTTTGCTTGATTTATAGTAGTGTCTTTCAATTAAAATTGAGTAATTCTTAATGCATGAAATGCATTCAATTTTCCACCAAATGACATTACTTTAGGCGTCAATAATTTCTCCACCATATTCATAATGACAAGATGGGCAATTGATGCCGTGTGAATCGTTTGAAGTATATTTGATGATGAATAAGACATGAGCTTTTTAATAAATATGTTGAATGCAATTGCTGACATTTCCTACTTAGCAGAGGCCCTTCCATTGACTACCGCATCAACTGATATGTGAAGTTTCTCTTTGAGCAAATCTTGGAGGGAAAAAGGATTCCATGGCCTTTTATTAATGCTATTGCTTTCATTTTCCCTGAGTCAAAACTTGAATGATATTTGCATTAAGTTCTTATATTTTACGGGACTGAGAAATAAAAAAAGTGAAGAAATTTAAAGACTTGAGGGTCACAAATAATCAATCATGGTGCAATTTTTCTGGAACAAAAACTTTAATATTTATATTCTTTCAGAAATTGAATTCACAAAGCCATCCACTTACATGACATGTTATTATTGAAGGATATCTGTGTTTCTCTGATCCAACAACATTACATCAGGGAGATTATTGGTTATGTTAAATATGTGCATTTTAAATATTTTATGAATTGTATGAGATATTGTTTTGCATATTGACTTTTGCTCTATTTTATTTTCATGTCTCATGTTTTATGCGGCATCCATTGGCTGTAGCAACTAGAAATGGCAAAAAATACTTAGAATAACAGGATAAATCTCGGAAAAAGATAAAAGTTAGTACGGTGACAAGTCTCTTCCTTCCTAGCACTTTTTATGGATTGTCTGGTTGATGGCCTTTTTCAATTCACTATCTTGAATGCACATTGCCCCTTGGACCACATGTGGTGCCATTTATGATATTTCCTTTCATAAACGTAGATTGAGGAATGAAAAATGTATAAAAAACCCTGAATTATCAAGAGAACATATCTATAATCCCAAGAGATGTTCTACATGATCCAATTCCATGCTTTAACATTTGGAATTAGATATGGACTTACTGTGCTTACCTTAAGGATGTGCCTCCGTCTAACACTAAGGGACTGTTTGGATGTGGGGTGCCGAACTCGGCGTTTGTAATAAGCTGCGTTTGTCAATGAGGAATGCAAGTGGGTGTGTTAGCCAAGCAATCACATGGGTTGTTACTCTTGTTTGGCAATCCCTGGCCGAGTTTTGGTAACCCAAAACCCACATTACCAAAATGCCCCACTGATATATACCCCCTTCAGACCCCTCACAGGGCTGCCATTTCACCTAACATGAAAGTGCAGATTTGTAATACACACACAAAGATCACTTACGATGTGCCATGCGTTGCAAAAAGCATTCTTTCCACGTGACCTGGAACACGTTCAATGTGCACTACGAACGCGGGGGGAGGTTTCTCATGTTCTAGATGCCAAATGATGTTTGGCACCGGGTTTGGGCGTTCCATCGTGTCCATGCCGCAACCGCGGGTGAAACGCCCACCCAAACGGACCCTAACTCTTCAAAAATCTAGCTCTAGAGGTTTTCTTTTTTCCTTTGTCAATGCAATTTAAGTATTATTGTATCAAACTCTTTTTTGATGATGACCAGTATGTTAGTTCTATTACATGGAAAAAGAAACATACCAGCAAGGAATTTTATCTTGTTTGAGGACATTGAATGGGCAAAACTTTTTGAAAAATACCGTAAAACAATGATGATATTCTTTTGAGGGCATGTGGGAGATCACCACTTGCAATTTATTGTTTAAAATAAATAAATAAGCACTTGTGTGGATGGAGGCAATATTGCCATACAAGCTGTTTTGAAAAGCAAAAACAATAACATAGCGATAAGACATCTCCAAGGACATTTGCATTAAAGCAACATTACATTGGACAAGTGATGTAGAAGGAAAGGAGGAAATAAGATTGGGCCCTCAAAGACAACACTTAAACTAACCATCAAATTTCATGCAACTAACTAGCTTGGGTGCTTACAAACTTCATCAAAACAATTAAAATACTAATTTAGGTCTATCTCTTCCTCTAAATTCCATCCCTATTTATAAGCGTCAAAAGAAAAAACATAACTGAGATCTCTTCCTTAAATGTTGTCTGCATTTGATTTGCCCTGCCATTAGAATAGAATACCCGTCTAGACCGACAGTTTATTGAAGTTGGCCGTGCATTAGGCAATGGTTTCTATGGGCCTACTATCAACTGAGCTACTTACGAGATAAAGTCTTCCAAATCTTATTCCCCTTATTTCCATCTAAATTTTTATTTATCTTTAGCCAATTGATTTGTTTAATTTAATTTTTTGATGATGAAGGCTGGAGCATCATATTAATCGATGGTGCTCCTCAAACAAGGAAGACGGGGGATCTTGTCACTCAGTATTTCCCCTTCTATTGGTGATATTATCAGAGCTTGTATGCCTTCTTCTTCTCTGTAATTTATGCTTTGGGCATTCTCTCTAGTATTATAATAATATGAGGGCGATATCTTATCATTTCTTGAAAAAGAAAATGAAGACAAGGGATCTCCAAGAAAATAAAGCAAAGAAAATCAGGGAAATGCTAAAAGAATAAAAGCAAAACCAAAAAGGAAGACTTGGCGGGGGTGTGCCAATTTGGTTAACGAGGAACCATGCCATTTTCAAGAGTGCGAGAGTTTATGTTGAGAACATGGTGGAGTTGGTGGAACACTTCATTGTGACTTGGGGCCGGGGTCTCATGGAAGCGACATTGGTGCGGTTTTTGGGAGGGCGCTTGGTTGTGGTGGGCTAGTGGTGTAGCGGTTCGAATGGAAGTGTTTGGGGGCTGTGGGTAGTAGATACTCATCTACTCGCCAACTCCCCTAACTTTTTTTCTCCTCTTTGTTTTTTGTATAACCCCTCTTCTTCTCCTGTACCACTTCATATCTTTTGAGTTCGGATTTTGTATTTTGATGCTTTCCACGCTTGTAATACAATTCTACCTTGTCTCTAATAAATAAATAAATAAACAAAAGGAAGATCCACCCAAACTACCTAGTTGCAATATAGCTTAACATTTTTTTCAATTTCTTCTTATTATACTAGAAGGTAAATGCTCTTCAAGAAGCAACATCACCCCAAGCATAAAGCGATGCCATAATCGCCTTCCAAGTGTCTCTTCATAGGTTGCTTTCCTTTGTAAGATATGTTCATTAAATTCATTTTGAGTAAGCCATATACCCCATCAAACCCTATGGGGACAAGACCTTGAAACTTTGCTTGATTTGTTCTACCTAAGTATAGCCAAAAATTAAAAATTAAAATACGAATTCAAATGAATCCTAAAAATTTGCAAACAATGATTATTTACTTTAGTCATTTTTTATTTAAGCTAATCAGGGAAGTCTCACTCCTCATTTAATTTTTTTTTTCTTTAGCCCTCCTTCGATGGTAGTCTCTTTAATTTAGTGGCATGACCTTTGCATCATTCTCTCCACACTAAAGAGAATTAATTCTCGAACTCAGGGGGATTGTCATGCATAATAGGGTCAAATGCTGAGAATTACTTAGGTATCATCACAGTATTGCCAGATTCGAGGCCCTACAATTCCAAATGGTTTAAGTTTGTTAGGCAGTAGCTTTTCAGACACGTTTCCCAATAATCGGAATCATGTTCTAATGCCAAATGATGCACAACAAAAAGTAAAATAAGGGTTGTGCTCCTAAGAGACAGTAAAACACTCAACTAACCATTGAAAGTTAGTTGGGAGCTTGCAAACTTCACGAAATACAAGTCAAATAATAATTTAAGTCTATCTCTTTCTCTAACATTTGACCCCAGCTTCGAAGAGATGATGAAACTTGGGATTTCCTCCTTAAAAGTTGTCTGTATTTTCCCAGTGGCTATAATAGAGGTACCTTCTTGACCGTGATTTGTTAATGTCGATTGTCCCTAGCTGATAGTTTATGCAGATTGACCGTTGACTAAGCTGGAAATCGTGAGACAAAGTCTTCCAAACCTCACGCCCCGTTATTTCTATCTAACTATTTTATTTTATGTTTGATAAAAAAATTGGTCTATCTAATAATAGCCAAAATTCAAATTCAAATTCAAATTTAAATCTAAACCATTGCTAATTACAGCTAGGATCTGGATGGTAATATTACTAAACTTAGGCTGTAGAAGACAATATTATCTATTCAAGTTGATGCTAAATGTGTTTATGCAGTCTTTAATGGGATCAAGTCAGAATTCCAAACTGGCCAATCTATATTTGGTGCATCAATTTGGCATTTCTGGAGGGAAAGAAATGCCAGAATATTCAGAGAAAAAGTCACTCATAAAACTCAACTCTAGAAGAATATTCTGAGTGATATCAGACTGGTTTTACTTGAGGTAGAATGTAAGGAAGCTGGAAATGGCAATGCAGTCTGTTCTGGAAAGTTTGGTGTACCTATAAAACTAAAACATCTGATCATTACAAAACATACATGGATAACCCCCTGCAGTATGAGAGTATAAAATTAATTCTGATGGTTCAAAGACACCTCACTGATGAGGGCATGAGGGGATGCTGTGGGACTGGAATGCGGATCTCCTTTTTGCTTATTCCGAAAGAAAAAACTAGAGATCTTCCTATCCATGTTCTGGAAACACTTTCCATCTTTAAGGGGATTCAGCTTGCTATCCAGCATCACATTGCTAAGATTCAAATGGAGTCTGATTCTTGCTTGACAGTAAAATGGATTACCGATGAATTTACAGTCCCATGGGAAATAAAGTAATGGATATGGAAAATTCATAACTTCTGGAATCAGTTGAAAATTGGACTATACACCATGCAGTTAGAGAGAAATGTATAGGCCGGTTACATGGCATGATATCAGCAGACTATGGGGTGCTGTGCATATGAAAATTTTGCTGAGCTTTATATAGATGCCAGAGACTTGTTGGAGGAAGACATTAAAAGGAATTGCCAGGCCAAGAGCCAGATTAAAATGACACTATGTTTTACTTAGTTTGTGTATATGTGAACACTCTTTGTTGGTGATTTAAGGAGGTGATGCAGTCAGAGCAATCCAATTTCTCTCCGTATGCATGATCTAACTAGGCCAATTTTTGTACACATTTATTTTCCAACAACGGGAATCCTAACTATTTTCACAATTTTTTTTTGTTGGGAAGACATTAAAGCCTCATTTGGGTAGCGACATAATCTATTTTGCGACATATAACTATTTTAGTATATATAAAATAAGACATTTTTTTGTTTGATTGTGTTTTTAGTTATTGTCATTGGGAAATGTAATATGATTGTTTTATTGTTTGATAGGCTATGGATAAATTGTCGATAAAAGGTGAAAAAGATGTGGATAAGGAATTACAAAAAAAGAATCCCATATTTGATATATGGGCCACCTGATTTATAAAATGTGATGATTGATGATTTGATATGTGCCCCCTATACCAGTGGAATAGATTGTGTGGAATGACACAATTATAGGGTGACATGAAATGCTATTACCAATTTATTCTCACGTATTTTGATATAGCTATACCCGCTTATTTTTATAAACAAACAAATTTTTTGTGCTTATTCACCCATATTCCACCCTATTTACCACCTATTCCATCACCTAAACAGGGCTTAAGGGAATTGGGAGGAAAAGAGCCAGATAAAAATGACACTATGTTTTACTTGGTTTAATCTCCCTCCCTTCCCATAGTCCGACTAGGCGAATTTTTGATGTAAAGTCATTTGTTTTCCAGTGACGAGTATTTCAACCACAACCCCTCCACCCCCACCCCCCAGATGGTTAATTTATTTCGTTCTTTCAGTGACATTCTTCTTATATTAGCCATGCCATCGCTGCATCAACAATTGACCTCAAAATCAGCCCCATGCAACTCCCAACTTCTTATATGACTAGAAAAGGATGCAGATTGATTGACCGTGTGAGAATGAAAGTGCAAAGGACTATCGAATAAAGGAACTAAACAAGTTTCTTTAACCAAACATGAATCACAAACTCCAAGTTATGGGAATCCAAATACCTCAACCAATCAACCGCCATGTGGAAGCCTTTAGAATCTGTGTGACTGTTGTAACAACCGACATTCAAATGCATTCTGCTGCTTCGGGCTGACGGTTACAATTGTCATGTCATCTACATCATTGACTTCTACAATCAATCAACTTTGTGAATGGACCGGCTTCTCCTAAAGTCAGTTAGGTTGGTATTACAAGAAAATGATCACCTCAAAGGCAGTTACATCTATTTATCCATGTTTCTCTATCCTGAACAGTTATCCTAACTTTTTAAAAAACTATCCTAACTTCCTAAAACTTCTTCTCAAATTTGTTGATTAAATCTTAAACTAACTAAATATCCAAAAGAGAGTTAAATCTAGGATAACAGTTCTGATGATTGTGCTGCCTGGACCAAAGGTTGAAGCACTATAACTGTTTAGAAGGGATGGTTTTTCTCTGTGGGTTGCCCAGGTGCTATTGTGGCAGGTATGGATGATAGTCACAAGGATGCAACCATCCGGAAGAGATATCTTCTTTGCAAATCTCCTATAGGCCGATGGTCTGATTGCTCTAACCACCCCTCTGCTGCAACTGCTTGACTTTTGCCTTGGATCCGGCTTTGAGTAGATTGGGTTATGAGCTGAGACTCCATTTTGCTTCCCCCTGTTATCGAAATTAAGAGTTTCTGACCCCAAGTATAACATTTCCCAAGTCTTTCAAGTATAATGTGTTTTCATCAGTCTTCTCGCTGAATGAAAATCATTGATTAAAGAGGAAAAAGGCTTACTATGACTGTGATCTTTGCGTCTGATCTGAGATATGAACCTCAAATATTATGTTATCTTTATTCAGAGAAGCATTTGTATTTTTTTTTAATTACAAAATGTTGTAAATATACAATGTTATTAAATGAACGAGACTCCAATTAGGAATGCTTCTCTATTTTCTTGTAGTTCTCTATGATCTGTCATCCGTTTGCAACCTGGCTTTTGGGAAAAATAGGACATAGAAGCAAGAAAATAAGAGGAATTAGAGAAAGTGGAGAGAGAACATCCTATCTTGAGAATTTGTTTCAGTATCTAGTACTTTTTTGAATTGTTTTGTTTTCTATTTCTGATACACAAACACAATATTAATAACATTGGAATAATCAATATAACACCAAATGTTTTGTAAAGAAATGTTAAAAACACAAATTTATAGCAATTGAATTGGGAGGCATTGATGAGTATGTTCTTTAAGGGAGAATTCTATATGGAAGCTAGTGATAGAGCGAAGATTGAGACCAAAAAAGAAGGAAAAGGAACTTAAAATAAATTTGTTTGATGGAAAGGACTTGTGGAAATGGAAATTTTTTCACAAGTATATGTTGATTGCACATGCAACATGTATAAGACAGTTACATCTATCTGAAGTATTTAAGGTCATCTTCATTTATTTTATTTTATTGTAATTTACTTTCTCAGAATCATCCGAAATCTGTGACAATTCACATCTCTATCCCTTATTTGAAGGAACTCCTTATGTACTGTAACCAGAGATGCCTGTCCACATAGTTTGATGAGACATTGTTATCCATGTTTTTCTCTAGTTTCTTTGATAATATACATCACTTCTTTTATAACACCAGTGGGTCTTTTTCTGCAGATCTTCGTGAAGATAAACATTTCTTGTCTGATCATCCTGGTTTGACGCCTGTGACTACCGCACAGGTACTATTCCTATTACACTGAGCAAACAAATCCACCTAATGTGAAAAATATTTGATGATCAGTGAAATTTAATGTCCTTTTATATAGGGTGAGGAACTCCGAAGGCAGATTGGTGCTTCTTATTATATTGAATGCAGCTCAAAAACGCAACAGGTGATATTATAATTTATTCATTTGTCCCCTGGATGTGAAACCATTGCTGATCTGTTCAAATATTTTTCTGATCTGCAGAATGTTAAAGCAGTTTTTGATGCTGCAATTAAGGTAGTTATCAAACCCCCATCAAAGCAGAAGGAAAAGAAGAAAAAACCACAGCGGGGATTTTCAATTATGTCAGTAAAATGCCTTTTAATGCATTTGAAAACAAGTTCTTATATTTTTGCTGTTTTATTCTATCTGATTAACCTTCTTTTAAATAATCAATGCTGAATGAAATTGTTCAAATTAGACATTAGAGATCAGTGAGATTATTTTTGCATCCTTTTGACCAAATAGTGAAGTATGTTTGTTTGAAATTGATAGCTTCTTCTAGAGTGGATGAGAGGATTTGGAGGACATATATGACATATTCAGTAATTTGTAAGAACTTTAATAAACAAACTTTGGAACTCCTGAGGTAGATGCTATTCATTTTTTTAAAGGGAAAGTAGATGCTGCTTCATGCTGAACCTTTTTCTTGCCCATTTATCTATTTGATAAAGGGTAGGCATTCTACCCAATTTTAACACCCATCATTGAAAGCACAACACAAGAGAAACCCTAACAAATCATCAACCTCGACTTTCACAGTCGCAGTTCCTCCAACTCCCCCCCGTTGGAGGCACTGCCACCAATCAAAGCTGCCGCCACCTCCATAACTTTGTCTTGCCCTTATCACTGATTATTTTACATTCAATTTCTCAAAATCTTTCTCCAGATTTTGCAAACCAATCAAAGAACAAAAAAAATTAATACAAATTCTTATTTGTTATTTGCCAGTCCAGTACATAGACAAAATTACAATGGCCCGGAAAATATCCCAAACTACACTTAACAGAGCACACTGAGTTGAACAAGAAATCCTGGATATCTCTTATGACAAGTAGACAGATAATATGGAAGGAAGAAATGCAACCTGTCATTCATTGTAGATATAGGATGGAACCCTTTACTTGGGCGGGAAATGACAAGGTGTGTGTCAAGGTCTATGAGTTCCGTTCAGGAAAATTTTGAGATCTTGGTAGAAAAATTTCCCAAAATTGGTTTTACCATGTATTTGGATGAGGGGATCTTAATAATTTTCTAAAATTAGAGAACACCTTTAATCAAAACTCCCTTTAGCCACAATTGGTGGGCCCCCACACTGATTTTTTGATGTCTTTGGATGTATTTGGGAACCTTCTTTCAGCCATCCTTGGGTCTTTCATTCGATTCTGGCAGGTTGAATGTAATGTTTCCCCAAAAACATATCTGAAAATAATAAAAGTGATCTTGATAAATATTGGATTTCTAACTTAAAATGATGGAAGAATGGATGCTGGAGAAATGATGTCTGAGGATCTCTTGAAAGGTTGATGAGGGGTAATGTTAAACTAGAAGTTTTACGGGAAGAAGGAAAATGAGATCAAAATAAAATTTGCCTCTTAAGGGAGGTTTCAAAATTCTTTGAGCCTCCTTTTCTATCAAAACATAACCCTCTGGGCCTTAGGTGGCTCCACCTACGTCCGTGGCTTCATATAATTACTTGACCTGAACTTCTTTGAGCCTCCTTTTCTATCTCACCGTGTCTTCTCCGGATGTGTTAATCTGAATCTCTTATAGCTTCCCTATAAACACTCTGGACCCATCATTTCATCATCCGACAAATTCCTCCCAAGCTTTGGCCACCAAATTATCTGTCCATCAACTTTTTGAGAAGCTTATCATATAATTATCTCATGCAAATATGAGCCTAGGAAATTCCCTTGAGATTGGCTACTCAGAGAGCCACGTATCTTACCAGTACCCAACCTCTTCCATCACCCACTGTGGACATTTTACATTTTGAAACAGCTCAACAATTGGAGCTTATATGAAATTTTTTGTTGGATCCAGTGTCCGACATCTGTCATTAATTTATACTAAATATTCTAGGCACACATGGAGTTTGGTTCTCTTAGGAATCTCCGATTACACTTCTCCTGTGGTGTTCTGTTCATATGCTTCAGGTAAATAACCCCAAGCCCCCAAAATTCCTTATAATATACCACTTCAATTTTGAGCCCCATAATCTTGAAAAGAATATTAGATGTGCTGCACTGTAAGAATATCCTTTGGTAGAAAATATTGCATGGTTTTGACATGTTATGGTGGGATTGCTTGGACCTTAAGGACTCGAGAGTTGAAGCAAGATAAAGTAGAATTGTACAGAAAATGATTATGTTATATGGTGGTTAGTTCTTATTGGATATTTCGACCCTCCCAGTAACTTTGTTCATAAGCCTTTGCCTAGCATTGTGTATTGCTGTGTCATTATGGGAGAGTTTCTGGTTAAAGTACTTTTGTAACAAGGGATAGTATTAGAATTCAGACCCTGAAAGTAAATTTGGTAGTCTCAATAAGGGATACATTGATTAATTTTTATTTTGGGAAATTTTGAAATGGAATTGTTAGCTAGGGACAACATGGATCAGTACTGGTGAATTTCCAGCTTCTGAAACAGGATTAGGAAGCTGCGATTTATGCATTGCACGTTGAGAATACTGCTGCTTTTTTTTCAGAATTGATACTCCTATTCTGCTTGTATACTATATCGTGCCTGACTAGTATCTTTTCATTTGTCCTTATTGCAGTAATATCAAGTGGGGAAGGAGCATGCTTTGTCTAGAATGAGAATGCTTGTTATTCTCAGAAACTATTGGAATTGTACGCTCGTTTCTCTTGCATAGTCTTACATTAACAGGCCAAGGTATCTTGTTTCACACCCAGTATATCTCTCCTTCATGTATGGGTTTTTTTTAATTCCTCCCCACTTCTGGTAATTCTGCTGAAATGCAGTTTTTCATTCATTTGAAAAGCACCATATATCTTGTCTTTACTTTCTTGAATTGGCTCAACGGATTACAGTAAAAATAGAGAGTAAATGGAAAGGTTTTCTTTTCCATATACCTATTATACCTGTAAAGAAGATATTCTTACCTATTTGACAATTTCCAGACCAGTTTATATGGTATCTTGTATATTCAATTCAAGTGGTGTCTATCTTATGATGCTTAACTATGTCAAGAAATTTGTGGTGCAGCTTGGTTTTTTTTTTTGGGTTTTTGCATATGTACCTTTAAAAAAAATTTCATTCGATCAAAATACTATTTATGAATTAATATTTCAGCAACATCCTTGTGCCAAGGGGTAATCTTGCAAACATATATGTAAATAATAGTACAACATGAAAATAGACAAACATGTGCAAACATTGTATAAAGTTTCTTTGCATGTGTAATGTAAAATTTGCATATGCAAAAAAATACGTATAAATAATTACTGCATTTAAACGTGCTCTAAATATTTGTATTGTACATCAATACCCCTCGAAAAGGGCATTCATGTATAATTTAACAAATTTTTAGGGGTATTGGTGGTAATAAAATTTCATGTAATCCAACTACTAATTTTTGCTATGACGGAAGAATAACCAAATTCTAAGTAGAAAAGTAATTCCTATTCCTATTTTAATATGTTTGTTTGTCCTATTCTACCTTATTCCTAATCCTCAATTATACAAGGGTTTTTATACCGAGGTAGCCTGTAAGTATTAGGAAACAATAATGATTTTTAGGCATTATTAGAAGTCCTATGAGGATGCATAGAATTAATACCTTTTAATAACAGTTGTATTATATTCACGTCGTTCTCTCCAATTGCCGTTCTCTCCAACACCATTATACAATGTACGAGGTGGACAATGGTGGTGGGCGGTGGGGGACGGCGGCGGACGGCGGCGAGAGGGGGGGTGGTGAACACGTAGTCCATGTTGTCACATAGATATATTTATTTATTTATTTTTATTTCAATGATAATGACACTCTTTTATTCCATTTAATAAAAAAATGTTTACATTATAGCTTATTAAAAAATGTCATGTTTATCTGAAAACTTCATTCACAAGGTGTTTTAAAAGGACTTCATAACAAATTCCGTATACCTTGAAAATGCCATTCAAAATGGCGTACGTGCGTATGCTGTGTTTTATTTATCAATAATGATTTTTGGGCGCCCCATCTAAAGTCCCATGAGATCGCAAAGATGAAATATCTAAATTACCCTTCATTCTCAAATTGTGTTTTATATGGTAACTGATCCCACAATTAATGACCCACAATCAATGAAGGTGGTTATGATATGTTTTTTTTTTTTTTTGAAAATAAACAATTCAATTCAAAGAAACAAACAGAAAACTCTTACGATCTGTTTCGTCTATACATATTGTTTTTTTCACAATCTGTTGTTTCTTTTTTTTTTCAAAAATAATCATATCAATCGAAAGAGATTGTGATCACGAAACACATATTGATTCATCTATTTTACAAAAATAAAAAATACAACCCGATTGCAGTTTTGCGAGGATTTCGATTTTGATTTCGATTGCAGCCTTTTTTTTATCTTGTGTTCGGTTCGTGGAGCAAACATTAGTGATTCATTTAGGTATTTTGAATATGTATCCGTTAATTCAAATCCAGATACACCTGTATCTGAATTTGAATTCCAGCCCATTTTTTGAAGGTATTTGTTAATTCAAATCTAGATACACCTGTATCTGAATTTGAATCCCAACCCATTTTTTGAAGGTATTTGTTAATTCAAATTCAGATACACCTGTATCTGAATTTGAATCCCAACCCATTCTTTGAAGGTATTTGTTAATTCAAATCCAGATACACCTGAATTTGAATTCCACCCCATTTTTCGAAGGTATTTGTTAATTAAAATCCAGAGACACATGTCTCTGAATTTGAATTCCAGCCCATTTTTTTGAAGGTATTTATTCATTCAAATCCAGATACATCTGTATTTGAATTTGAATTTCAGCCCATGTATCTGAATTTGAATTCCAGCCCATTTTTTTGAAGGTATTTGTTAATTCAAATATAGATACACCTACATGTAAATTTGAATTCCAATTTTATTTTTATGGGAAGAAATCTGTCAGTTTTCGTTCATATGGTTTCACCCAAATCAAAACCCTAAAATTCAAAGTTTTTAAAAATATGTTAGGTGAAAAGTTTTAATGGTGCCACCTTTTGTGGGATTCAGTTATGAGGTTTAATTTGAATATTAGTTGGTTAGAATTTATTTTTAAAATTATAAGAAGGGTAGTCTTGTCATTGTCATTTTGGTAGTTAGAAAAAGTCAAATAGGAAACCAATAGGAGAGTGCCACCTATTGAGGCTCACACATGGGGCTTGATTTCTGGGCCAAGGTAGCAGCACCCTTTATTTATTTATTTATTTAGGAAAAACAACTTTAACTAGGATGAAATCTTTAGATGGGAAATTTTTAAGAAACCATCCAGAATTATGTTTTATGCTGAGGGTATGAGAGTGGGGGATGATTGGTGTGTTTGAGAGAGGATCTTGTTAGAAAAATTGGTTTACTGTGATGTTTTTATATTATAAAAATGAAACAATTAAATTGTTACTATTATTTGCAGTTTTACACCATCTAGAGTTAGAATGAACGTTGATTTGAATGGTGCTACTATTATTTGCAATTTGTAAAAGGTCATTTGCATCAAACAACATTTGCTACCTAGTTAGTTTTAAAAATACAAATAATCATATATGTCAATTAAAAAGACTTTTTGCATAGCAAAATATTGTCGCAAAACTATTTATTGTGACGACCAATACAACCGTCGCAAGACTTTTTGGCAAGTCAATATTTTATAACCCAATGGGAAAACCTTTGCGACAGTTTGGGCAACCTTTTGCAACTTTTGGACATGCCACAAAATCCTCCTTTTTTTTGTAGTGATGATTTAATAAATAAGTTAATAATAAAGGAACAATCACCCAAAACTCTAAAATATTTGCGTAAATATGATGCCATCATTTCCATGGATAGAAACAAGAGGAGAAAAAATAGCCCCCAAGAGAATTTTCTATTGCTTCAACATAACCCTAGGATAAACATCCATGTTTGGCCAATCTCTAGCTCTCCACCATTATATCATTAATGTACACTTTCAGCCCTTGTTTTGATAACAATATAAGCTATTTCGGAGTAGATATTATTTCATTATGGATAAAGAATAACTCATTTTCTATTTGATTGTGTTTTCAGTTATTCTCGTTGGGAATTTTAATGATGTGATTTTTGTTGTTTGATTGACCATTATAAATTATGGATAAATGGTGAATAAAAAGTGGATAATGGATTATAAAAATGAAAAAAAGATTTGACACGAGGACTACTGATTTATAAGTGATGACATGTGATTTGACATGTGAGTCATTTTATATTAGTAGAATAAATTGAGTGAAATAATACAATTCTAGAGGAGGATCTGGACTACCAATACTAGTTTATTCCCACCTAACATGACATAGTCATACCCCCTTATTCTTTATAAACAAACAAGTTTTTGTGCCTATTCACTGCAATCCTACCCTAATCCCCACCTATTCCACTACCCAAAATGGGGCTCATAGTTTTTTGGGCAATGTTGTCAATCCCTCTAAATGGAATAACCAAAAAAATTGGCAAATGTTTTCACTTTCAGCCCTTCATTTATAAAGATTATATATCTTATTAGATGATGTATGCAGTTTTATAAAAAAAATGAAATATTTTCAATAAGGCATTAGATATCGTTATAGTGAGTTAAGAAGACTAAATGAGGTATATGAAATTGAATTTAGGGCTATAGAAATGATTGAATGGAACAACGCTCTAAACATTTTACATGAATTCACCAGACATTTTATGTGAATGAATACGAGGAATCATTTTATGAATTGAGACTCCTCTATCTTGCTTACTTTCATGGTTGACCCTACTTAAACACCACATAATAATGTGACACATCCTACAAATTCTTTTGATCACCTGCACATACTACCCACCATTGCAGATCCATTTCCTATTCTGGTTCTCATATTAATTGACGCCGACCAAGCTTTGAATGAGAACTTTATGAAATTATTTATATTAGTGTTTTGCCTTGAATGATATCAATCTTTATGAAATTGTGTCTCACTATTTTGCTTTCGATTCCCAGTCTCTCTATAAAACATTTCCAATTCCACTCTTTAACTAATTTAATTAGACGAACCAGAATTATCATCACTTTGCATTGAATTGATAGTACCTTATAGTAAAAGGAAAATAACTTTTAATTGCATTATAGATGGATATATCACCAACATTAACATGAGTGCAAGTATAGAGGAAGATTCAAATTGGAACTCATGTAATCACCTTTAACCAAGAACACATATATATTACCTCAAAATGTGACTGGCCTCCTCAAAAACATGTTTATAACAACAAAACCACACATTATTATCAGGGTCTCCCTGTTTTTATTGAAGAATACAGCCTTAACATGAGAAAGAGAGGCCACACTTCACTCAGTTCTTGACAAGGTATTCATCCAGATCGGTGAAGGTCTTCTTCGCGGTCTCTTGGAGGATGTTCGGCTCTGGGACTTCCTCACTCGCCTTCTCGTACTCGATCAACCACTTCACTAGCGCTCCTTCGCCTTTCGGGATAACCTGAAGGGAAGCCTTGAAAGTCTTGAAGAATGTCGTGAGCTCACCATCGATAACGCTGTAGGAGACCAGCTTGTTCTCCTCGTCTGAGACTTCGATCTTCTCCTTCGCGAACGTCACGATCGGTGACCCTGTTAAATTGAACTAAATCATTCATGAACATGGGAAATGAATGGCCTAGTCGTTTAGATTTTCATTCATGACATATATGGTTTCCAATTGAAATGTTCAATCTGCCTGCCCAAATCAAAATCTTAAAGCTTTGATTCCTAATTTCAAAAGCGAAACCTTAAACATGCTATGAAGTTACATTTGAAACCATTTTGAAAATGAACTTTTCACATAAAACAGCTTCTGAAACAGCATATGTTAGATTAATTCATAGAAAGATATTTTTTAAAACCAAAAGTTGGTTTTCACATTATTTAATTTCTAAGATGTTATGGGAAGATTGCAAATAAGATTACAATAAATTAATACATGTCTCCCTCAAAAGTATTATCAATATTATCTCGCTCTTCCATTTCTAAACTTAATAATTCAAACATGTTTTCAAATGCTACCTAAAATCACGACATGTGCATTATAGAAATTCAATGTAACCTTCAGTGAATTTGACCAGACGAATGGAACCGATGCTCTGCCCATCGCCTTCGATGATCTCGATACTCTTGAACTGCTCAGGGAAGATCTTAGGGAACAAAACTGAGGAGTCCCTAATGGCTTTCCAGTACTTCTCTGCCGACGACTTCGCCTCCACCTCCAACTCAAGCTTGCCCATTGTGTTAAAAGAATTTGTTGATATCAAGAACAAGTGAGAAAGTGTAGTTTGTTGTGTGTTGGATGAGCAAATGTGACACTATATATAGGGCTGATACTTTGAGTACCTTTTTATGAAGGCCATCCACTCTTGCTGTCTATCATTATTATTCATTACTGCAAATATGGGTGGATCATAAAGACATTGATGAATTAATGAGCAACCGTTTGATTAATGTGGCCAAAGAGTTCGTCTGTGGAATTCAATGTTGCATCTCTAGTCGTTGAGTTAGGTTGGTCTCTTTGATTGTCACCACTGTTTTAATTTTGTAGAAAAGGTTATGTTTCATGAAAGGCTGGTGTAGATGCCTTTTTCTACCCTGGAACACTGACTTTTTTTTTGTGCTTTTTCTTTAAAAAAAAAAAATCATTTTAAAGTTTGTAATTTGATCTTTCGGCAATGAAATCGAGTAACAAATATTTACCAAGGTTTTCAAAAAAGACTTTTAGTGTTAACAAAGCAATTATAAAGATGGAGGTTTGGTTATTTCTTTTTTTTTTTAATGGAACTTTTGTGAAACTAAAATGGTAAGATAATTTAAAATTGAATTTTGTTTTTTTATATACCTCATATTTTCATAACCACATAGCGAGGTATAGGTGTGGTATATACCTCATTATATCTTTTTTTTAAATTTGTTAAAAATGACTATTAAATCGAAATGAAACAATATATACTTTTCGTTAAAACATATCCCTAATTAGACTAATTAGATGAGATTTAATATTTTTGAAAAATTAAAACATGTGCGGACTGTCTGTGAGACAACTGTTCACAAACTATGGGGTTGTCTAAATCGTTATTCTTTAAAATTTTATTTGAATGATTAATCTTAGAAAGAATGAATCATATACCTATGGCAATTAAGTTGGTGTGTCAAGTGTTCAATTTTGGTCTTCTTGGTGGACTGCATTGTTTGGACTCTCTTTTAAGTGTGGCCAGTGATGGTAGGTTTGAAGCCATCCCCTGCATTTAAGCCATGTCATATGTTTTAACTTTGTAGGGCACATAATGTGGATGCCTCATTAATTCAGTTTCGGATGCATTGTTTTCATACTTTGGATATATTAATTATACATAGTCCTCTAATCCTCTGATGTGTATAGTGTCTCAGTTCTAGTGTACTCAGGTCTGATGGAATTTTACCAAGTGAGCGTTGTAATAATTATTTGTGAAATATAATTATATTTCAATCAATAAATGAGAACTCACAATATGTTGAAAATCACTTACAACAAACACAATACCACATTTATTTAAAATCAGTAAATTAGATTTTGAGATGTATTATTGTAAGACATACAATTGAAGTGTTTTTTGTGAGCTGGTGAATAATTCAGTCAAAAAATTATAATGTCCAGCTCTTGAAATGATTTTAGTTTCAAATCAAGTTAAGAAATTAGATTATCAATCCATTAATAATCAAAACGTGATTAGTTTTAAGCATACTTATCAATGTCATATTACAAAACATTGAGGGAGCACACATGATATAATTAAACATCTAGGATTATAGGGGTTAGTTCACCCCCATCATTCCTCATATATATACCCTTTTGAATTATTTAAATTCATTAATATACTCCATATCCATGCATACCAGTGTACAATTATGCTCATGCTACAAAGTTTTTTTTTATTATATCACTTTTTTCACTTTTTTTTAAAGAAAAAATAGGCACGAGTCTCAATTATATTAATTAATTAAGGAAATTAAACATGTCCAAAACATAAAAAATTTATTATATCACATTATATTAAACAGCACAGTAACTCGCCTCTACTTCTGTTAACAGGGTCACATGTCCAATGCATGTCATTTTAAAATAAAATATGTTTTACAACCTTTTTGATAGATTTTACTAAGATTTGTCTTATAAATTTTATTGGACAGTGTGCAGATTTATTTCCTCATAATTCAAGTGGGATCCCCAGGCCACAAGTGTCAAAAATAGGTGATCCCAGCCCACTTGGGCTGTTATGGGTCAGTAGGCCCCAATTTAATTCTGATACCCCTAGGCGTTGTTAAAAAAGAATAAGGATCCCTGGGCAACAAAATTATTATTATTATTATTGATTGTAGGATGGATTATGCCCAGCGACAACCTCAAATACAATCCTAAATGCAGTCCTCAAACGTTTATGAGATATATGCTTTGATAAAAATGTATATTGTTCCATTTCGAATTGAATGAATCCAATTTTAACAAATGTAAAGAAAAATTAATGAGATATATACCTTAGCTAAATAAGTATATACTTCGCTGGATTACCAAGGCCCCGTTTAGATATGAGTTTAGATAAATTCTGCGTTTGAAAAGTTAAAAATTCTCAAACTCATATTCAAACACATTTTGAGTGTTTAGATTTTCAAACCACCGTCTTTTTTTTTATTAGGCCAAAAAATCTTGTGACTTTAAAGTTAATAAAAACAATGCTTTTCAGAAGCTAAATTTGAAACACAAAATTCTAAGAATCTTAGCATTTTAATCTACATCCAAACACAGCCAGCCTTAAGAGGAGATATACAGGACTGCATTTATTGAAAATCTAAAATCTAAAATAAATATAAAAATAATGTAGAGAGAGAAAGAGAAAAGAGGAGAGAGAAAAACATAAATATATAAGAGATTACATTTTAAATATCATTTCTCAATAATAACAAAGAGATTAAATGGATCCTATTTATAAACCCAGTAACCTAAACTTGGATAGACTTAAATCTTAACAGAGTTCCTTAACTTAAATTATTAAATTAAAATTTGATTTTGTCCAATTACAACCTAGTCAACTCTTTTTTTTAAAAAAATTTAGTCAAACTCTTTATTCCTAATAAGCGCCTATTAGAATTTAGATAGTCCTCTTTTATACAGAAAAAAAGGTACATATAGTCCATTACTCGTCTCTCATGCGTGTGTGTGTGTGTGTGTGTATCGAATGGTGGAAAATTGATCCGCACGTAACACATGTTCCGCATGTCCGCATAGTATCGGCAGCAGACGGGGTGGTTGTTGTGGAGGATTGGTGATGGACAGGCTAAAAAACAGAGCGACTTCGATCGCTTGGATTGGTTTTGATAGAGAGAAACGTTGAATCGGTTTCGATAGTGAGAAATGACCCTTATATTCGATCTGTTTTTATTTTTGTTTATCTCATGGAGGGTTGAAGGAATGAAGGGGGCGAGGGGATGGATGAGACAGATCGATGGGAGAGAAGGGATACATCAATCATTTTATTGTATAGGTTAGGGTTAACTTAAGTTGCATGGGATGTATATGGATTTTTGTGAGTTTTTAAGGACTCATACGTCTGTCTTAACTTTAGCAGAGACTTATATGAAATTATCCATGTTTGTAGGGATATACATGTCTTTAACCCTTTTTTTACCTCTTAAATTCTTATTTTAACGATATATCCATATGTGTTAATAATGTACCCCAAGGGGTTAATAATGAACCCAGATATGTTAACAATGTATCAAGATAGGAAAACGCATGGTTTGGGAGAGAGACATTTTCAATCTCTCTAACAGGAACATAACAGAAGTAAGTGAACATGACCCAGAAATAATAGACAACTCTTTAGAGATGTAAAAAAAAATTAAAAATTAAAAAAAGCCTAAAACTAATAGTGGCAACCTGGATGACCCAGAATCAAATTTAATTATTATTTGATATACAAAGAACACAACGGTATTGGGTCACATTTTATTTATTTTGTTACTTTTTTCTTTTTTTTTTTCAATTCAGATTTATTTTATTTTATTTTTGAATTAGTTTATTTAATTTTTTAAAACTTATGCATATTTTTTTTATATTCTAGTCTCTCATACACATACTTTTATACAGGGTGGCACCAAATTATATGTCCACGTAAAATTTGAAAATCATCACGGTCCCATAAAATATGTATGGCTAATGGATTTAGTCCATGAGTTAAACTGCCCTAATAAATACATTCAAATAAATCATTTTAAAATATAAAAAATTCGATTTAGTTATTTTGATGATAAAATTATTCTTGTCTTTTCCTAAAAATTCTCTCATATCGTATACTCACCAATGGTAAAAAAGGGGGGGGGGGATCAATATAACTCTCTAGAAAGTTCTGAAAATTGAAAAAAAGTCCTTGTGAAATTGGTAAATCCCCTTAAAGTTAACAACAAATCTGGTATGTGTATTACAATGATTTACTAAATTTTTTTTACAAAGGGTATTATAGTAATTTATCATGTTTGGTTAGAGCCAACTATAATTCTGGTTAGTTTAAAATATGTATCAAGCTTTCTTGTATTAAAATTTTAATAACCCTTATGAATTAAAAAAGCATAAACATAAACTCATAGATACAAAAAAGCGAACCAAAATATGATAAAATTAAACCGTCCCGTTTACTAATTTAAACCCACATCGGTAAATCAAGATTAAATGTTCTACATGTATGTTTTGGCCACTTAAATCATCAGTTCCGGGCATTTAGAGGTCTTACACACCTTTGTGTCTATAATCCGAGAGGGGGCAATAAGATGATCGGACGGTGTGTAATTGTCAGTAGGGAGATCACACTACATGTGTGTTTCTGCAATATATAACTTAAAAAATATATTCCCAAGACCTACACTACATGTGTGTTTTTGCAATATATAACTTAAAAAATATATTCCAATTACATTCATTGGACGGTCATCTTTTTCTTCCTTTTTTTTTCTATTTGAATTAGTTTTTTAAATTTTTTAAAACTTATCCATATTTTTTTTTCTTTGCTTATACTACATGTGTGTTTCTGCAATATATAACTTAAAAAATATATTCCCAAGACCTACACTACATGTGTGTTTTTGCAATATATAACTTAAAAAATATATTCCAATTACATTCATTGGACGGTCATCTTTTTCTTCCTTTTTTTTTCTATTTGAATTAGTTTTTTAAATTTTTTAAAACTTATCCATATTTTTTTTTCTTTGCTTATACTAGTCTCTTATACAGGGGCGACACCATATTATATGTCCTTATAAAATTTGAAAATCACTACAAATTCTCAGAAAATATGTATAGTTAATGAAATAATTTATCAATAAAATTTTAAATGGATATTATTGTAATTAATAGATTCAATCATTTTTTTTTAATAGTAAACATACATCCCCGTACAATGTATATGTTTTGATAAAAAAAAAGTATATTGCTCCATTTTGAATTGAATGAATCAATTTTTTGTAAATATAAAAAATATTTCACGATGTATATATCTCGTCTAACCATACATATGTTTCACTGTATTTCTATAATGCATATAAGATGTATTTTAAAATGTAGAATGGACTATGAATATTTAAAATTGAGATTAAATTTTAGGCTTATCATCAATTTTATATATCATATATAGAAAATTCAATAGTAATATAAAATAATATGATACTGATTAATAATACAAGATAACAAATATAAATAATATATTATACAAATATATATAATTTTATAATATATGTCAAATTCAGATATTCTTATTTTTTGAATAAAGATTCAGAGCTTATTCGGATTTTTTTTAAAAAATTTGTTGGATAATTGACAAGCTCATTTGTGTGCATATGAGTTACATAAGAATTATATAAGACAGATTCGTGATTCTCTTTTTTTATTAGTTATAATTCCTTAGAGTATATTATTCTTGTGAAAGTACATGTTTCTTATCTACACAATGTATAATTATTTAAAAAAAATTAAAACATGTAGACTTTGTTCGTAAATCTGGCTTGTTGCAAAGAGAGATCGGGCTGAAGCAAATATTGAAGGATACTGCATGTTTAGAGTTGGGGATTAATAAATCTCTCATGAAATCTCAATTATTGTTTTCACAACCTTCAAAATTGATTTGATGACCATTTGTGTATGTTTAGCTACAAAAGCTTAGAGCAGCTTTTAGCTTTTGCAGTTAAATCAAGTCAAATACATCATCATTTAAAAGCTAAAAGCAGTTACTAAAAATGTCAACTTAAATACATCATCATTATTAGATTTTATCTCTAAACTGTGTTTCGAAATCTGTGTTTTATAAAGCAGCTACTATCATTACACTCTCAAATCATCATCATTACACCCTCAAAAGTGTGCATAAAGCTGCAAAAGTTAAAAATAATTTTTTCAAACTGTGTTTCCAAACGCTACCTAGAATTTAAAAATCGAGTAAAGTTAGTTGACATAATAACAAAATAAAAAAAACAAAGAAACAATTCAAATTCCGAATTAAACATAATCTCATACAAATGAGCCAAGTAGCGAACCAACATATGATAAATAAACCGTCTGGCCCGTTCACTTTTAAATTTAAACCCACATCGCTAAATAAGGATTAAAATTTTCATTATGCATGTTTTGGCCTCCTAATTCGTCAGTGCCGGGCATTTAAAGGTCTTTCAAACCTAAATGTGTCTGTAATCCGAAAGGAGGCAATAAGATGATCGGACGGTGTTGGTTAGTTGTTAGTAGAGAGATCACACTACATGTGTGTTTCCGCAATGTAACTTTGATAAAATTCCCAATTCCTCTCGAGGGAGCAATTCTGATTGGACGGTCATCTTTTTTTTTTATATGAATTACAAAAGTTTTAATTTTCTTCCAAAATAATATATGCATGTTTAATAAAAAAAATTAATACATGTACTCTCCGTTTGGGGTGTGACATAAGGTTATTCGTCTTTGATAGTTATATTGGGATAGATAACAATTTATGTTGAATAGTTAAATTTTTGTTTGATTGTCTTTTATGTTATTCTCATTGGTAAACGTAAAATTGATATTTTTGTTGTTTGGTTCACCTTGGATAAAATAAGAATAAATGGTAGATAAGAGATGAATAAGAGTTTATGAATTTTTAAATGACAATTATACCCCTGTACAAATTATTTGTGTTTGGGAATAATTATGAGAGATGTGTGTGTGATATGATAGATGTGACGATTTTTGGAATGTGTGCAGAGAGTGTTAGGTAAGATAAATTTTTTAAAATGACATAGAAAAATATTTTTATTCATTGGTATAGATAAGCCCTGATAAACAATTCTAGTCTTTTCTGAGAATAGTTATCAGACTTTATCCTAGCTTATCTAGACAGAACTATCAAAGTTTATTCTTGTTAAACAAATAGCTGTTTGGGGACTATTCTACTGTATTCTCTCATATCCATTGTTTATTCTCCACCCCAAACGGGGGGGGGGGGGGGTAAGGAATACATGACGACGTGTAGTTGTTAGTAGGGATGGTCTTTTTTTGTTTTTTGGAAATTGTTATACTTAGTCTTTTTTACAGTTTTGAAAAATGTTAAATTCGATTATTTTACAATCTAGAACCCAGACCATACATGTTTTTATTTTCTTTAAGATAGTAAATATCTTATTTATTTAAATAGCAAATATCATCTAATGAGGAATATACTAATCGTATTATTTTGAGTTGATTGAATCCATTTTTAGTAATTGTAAGAAGAAATTTAACGAGATATATGTTTTACTGGATTTTAACAAAGTATATAGGACTGTATTTTGGACTGATAAAAAATATTGTGTAACAACACCTTTTTTGTGACTAAACATATCAACAGATTGAACATAGATCAGATACGTTAATATTCATAATCTTTTGTACAGTCTAAAATACATTTCATATGCATCATTAGAAATCTAGTGAATTATATATATATATATATATATATATATATATATATATATATGCATAGTTAGATGCGATGCGTATATCGTTAAATATTTTTTAAGTTTACTAAAAATGGGTTCATTAAAATCAAAATAGAGTAATATATGCTTTTTATTAAAGCATATACATTATAAGATTATGTTTACTATTTTAAAAAAAATAAAAAACATGTGATCGGTGTTTTGGACCATAAAAAAGATTGAATATAACTTTCCTATCATAATCATTTGGATAAGAATATTTTGTGGATAATTGACATGTTTAGATATGAATACTATTATAGATAATCAAATGATATATTAGAGAGATATGATATTATAATTAAGATTTAATTTTAGGCTTATCATCTCTTTTATATATCTAGGCTTTGTTGGGAGAGAGACTATTCCTATTATAATAATTTGGATATGAATATTTTGTGGATCATTGACATGTAGGCTTTGTTTAGATAGATACATAAGCTATTATAGGGTCCATGACTATTCCATAAATAGATAACTATGTCGACCACCGGCTTGTCTACACGTAAGATCTGCTTGGGGTGTGATATAAACTTATTCACTTTTGATAGCGATATTGGAAAAAATAACAATCCGTGCAGAATAAACAATTTTTTGTTTGGATGCTTTTTCTGTTATTCAAATTGGGAAACGTAAAATGCAAATTTTTTGTTGTTTGGTTCACTCTGGATAAACTATGGATAAATGGTTGATAAGATGTGAATAAGGAGTTATTTATTTTCAAAATGTTAACTTTACCCCTAGAATATAAATATGTGTTATTTGGTGTAATTGATGGATATAAATCAATCCATAATGTGTGTGATTAAATATGAACCGTCCATCTTATATAATAGTTTTGGTGAGCTTTTAGATATAAACAAAATTAACCATTTAATCTAAGCAAATGTATCCCAACGATTCTTCAATTTAATTAAAATATATAAACTATCCCACCAATAATAATATGTTAATTAAATCATTAACCATAAATATTGGTTCAACTAGATTAACCTAAGTATTACAATACTTGTAACTTGTTATACATGGTTGTCATGTGATGCGAGTGTAAGTTAGGTTGTGTAAAATGATGTGAAAGAAATTTTTCATAATGACACTAAAGAGTATTTTCATTTTGACATAGATAAGACCTGATAAACAATCGTAGCATTTCTTTATAATAGTTATCAGATTTTATCTTAATTTATCTAAATATAGTTGTGAGGATTTATCTATAAAACAAACAGTGAATAAGAGTTATTCTCCAATATTCACCCCTACTTTCAGTTTTTTCTTCAACCCAAATGGGGGGCAGAGAACAGTGCCCTAATTCAATTCAGATGCCCTATTTGAAAGAGGTAATAGGTTTTGCAAGTTGTATTATCAGTTTTGGTGGAAGTGGTGATGTCTCCAGTGGTTGTGGGATTTTGGTAGTGATGGTTAGATTTTGGTGATGGTGATGATGGTGGTTTTGGTGTTGGTGGTGATGGTGATGTAATCTATTATGATTGTGTTGATTGTTGTTGTTGTAATTCTTTTATGTCATGTTAGTTGTGTAGATTAATTTGTAAATTAATGAAATGGAATGTCTTCTTGGTATTAAATCGACCTTGTTGTCGTTGAAGACAAACTTCTAAAATTTGTTAAAAGTGTGTATACAATGGAAAATGTGGTAGTTTTGTTCACCCTATTATATAGTTTTAAAGAATATTAATTCTTAGTTATTAATGGCATATATTGTATTGGTGTTGTACAAATTTATCACTCCATTAGTTGGATTCGACTACAATTATTGAGTGATAGGTTAATTATTAGGAATGTTCGATGATGGCGGGAGAGGCATGAGGAACAATCGATCTCTTATTTGAGATTGAGCTACGACCTAAAAACTATGAAAGGGTCTTCTATGGACTTTAATGTATGGATCGGAGGAGACGAAAAGGGTTCTGCAAGTATCAACACAATATCTTATCTCGATAGAACGACTTGTATTATAAGTATTGTTGTCACTGACATAATTATTGTCGACATTGTAGATGTTGGTGAAAAGTATTGTCGGCACCGGTATAGTTGTTGTCGACCTCTCGTGGAAAAAATACATGAGTCATATTGTGTAAACATAATCATGAAAAGTATTTTTTTATACATCTTATGAAGACAAGATATATTAGTCATATTTTGCAAAGATCATATTGGGATTTGTTGGATGCATTGAATGTGCATGTTAAATGTGTTGAATGTACCGATAAGAGTAGGTGACAGTCTAGTCTGCATTTGGCATTGGGACAGGATAAAGTATTCTAATGTTTTTCTGATGTCGAATAAGTGTAGGGCCGATATCTTATACCACACCCTCTTTTGCACTTTTTTTTTATTCCACCAGATTGGTCAAATAGACAAATTTAATTTAGTTTTAACATTACTTTTACATGGTTTTTTTAGTCATTATCAAAATAAAAAAAAATTATTTGAATAATTTGGCCTTTTATACCCTGTATTTTATACCTAAATGGCTCTTAAAATGGGTCATTCTTCATATTTGGTATTCTTATACACACACACACATATACACAGAGAATAGGTATGATGATTACTGTATGAGTCATTTCTGAGCCCAATGGCAATGTTTCACATGTCCGTGGCCCATAACCCGATTAACAAAGGTCCACGACCTGATAATCCACGATTCGTGAATCTAGCTTGTCGGCTCATTCACATAATATCAAATCAGATTTGTGATCAAATCTCAACAGAAAATATGATTTTGGGATCATCAATGTAGAGATTTTAAATTTTCATGCAAATATAAGATTATATATTGATTTGGAAATTGTCCCAACAATATATATTTGATTGGACACTGTAATTACCCAAATCCCAATAAAAATAATATTTGATTATGGACCATTAATGGTTTATTTCCTAAACCCTAATAATATATATATTTGATCATGGACATTAATTATTGATTTACTAAATCCTAACAATATATATATATATATATATATATATATATATATATTAAATTTGAAAATATCAATAATTGATTTTCAAATCACAACCATATATGTTAGATTTAGAAATATAATTGATTGACTCCCAAAAATCATATATTTGACAAGGATAATCAATGGAACATCCCTATTATAAATAGGGAACCGATTCTTGCTGTTGAGATATGTGATAAATCTTTTTCTACAAAACCTAAATTGTTGATTGACCGACTTCAACGTCTTAGGGTTTTCTGCGGGTCACCTCCACCCTGTTTTCAAGACGCTCGAGGAGAATAATCGTCTGCAACCTAGTAGAACTTGTCAGAGGAAGAGGATAGGGCGAATCGTATCCGGTTGGTTATTTTTTTATTCCTGCATATAAATCTAACAAACCCTTTTTTGTACAATAATTTTATATATAAATCTTACAAAGTCAAATAAATCTAACAAACCTCGGACAGACCTATCGGGGATCTTGCATCAATTCTTTCTGTCTTACTAGTATTTAAGTGGGTCATTACTGTGTAATTGAGATTGTATTGTCCTATCTGGGTCTTCGTAAAATAAAAGAATACCTTTACATAGTTGTATAACAAGGAATATAAACTTTGTGAAATATATATATCTCCTTGAAATTTTTGTACATTTTATAAAGTATATAGCTATCCAACTATGTATATTATATTATAAAATATTTAATATAAACATGTCAGATTCTTATAAAATCACTAATATTTAAATGCATAATTTGGAATCATGCAAAATAAATTTTCATTGATTGTATACAATTTTTTTAATAGCATCTAAATTTTGAAATTAAATTTTAAATGCATTTAAATTATCTAATTTAATATTTCATTTTCAATCAAGAAAAAAATCATTTAAATCAAAATTCAATAATAAAAAAATCCTCAAAATTTATTATGTAATCATTCTTCTATTGCTTGTGTAAATTTAAAATTGACACTGAACACCTAATAATTCAATTACAGTTTTAGTTTAGATATTTCATCGAACATTTTGTATATAAGTTTCAAATATTAAAATACTTATAAAATCATACAGACATTTTATTCAGGGACTAATAATAAAAATGCACTTAAAGTTAGGGACTTAAAATAAAATATGAAGAAGTGAGTGACTGATTACTAAATAACATAATTACAGATGCTTAAAAATAAAAATCACAATTCATAAATTAACGACCCGAGTTTAATGGCTCGATTAAAAGTGAAATAGGTGGTTGAAGTTCCAAATTAAAAAAAATAAAATAATGGGGGAGTGATGAATCCACAGGCATGTTTATAGTGATTTAAAAATAAAAATCCCATTGAAAAAAGACTGCAAGGCCCTGGCACAAAATATTCTTATCTTCACCGCTGGTAGACCATATCTGGGATTTTTCAAAATTCTAATGACTGGGACGGTCCCTCCATAAAAGGAAGAGAATGATTGAAAGCATCCCTTCAACCTCTCTTTTTCTACCAATCTCTTCCTACCACCACTTGATTACTATTATTATTATTGTTGTTTAGCAACAAATGGACTGCAAAATCCATTATTGTAGTTACGAATATATGTTTACATGTTCTTTCTCTTACACCCACAAGCACAATTTCCAAGGCAAGTATTTTCTTTCTTTCTTCTATTCTTTGCTTATCTTTAAAGCACTCCTTCCATTTCTTCATCAGTTATTGTTGTTGGGTCAGTTTTATATAAGTTGTTAGAGACACAGAAACTGTTTTAGTAGTACCCAAACACACTTCACTTCTTTTACAAGTATGTACTGTTTTATTTTTTTGTTGTTTTTCAGGATAAGTAACCATTGTATTTACTCATAGTGATCCTTCACTTGCTTTTTTTTTCCCCTTTATTTTTAGGATTACTTATTGTGATATGAATTGAGTTTTGAGATTTAAATTGGTTCTCTGATTCTTCTCCTTCTATGGGTCTGTTCTGTTTGTTGATCTGAGATTTTTTTTTGGGTCCCCATTTTGTTTTGTCAATGATTTCAGTGGATTTTGGTTGTGAATAAACTGAAAATTCATCTATTCATATCTCTGTGCATTCTTTAAATATAAATTACTGGTTTTTCTTTTTTCAGTATAGTTTGTAATCAATCTGTCTTGCCACCCCCCCCCCCCCCCAAACAGATGGTGTTCAACTGTTTTTTCATGAACAATTAGTGCTGTTGAATATTAAAAATGCCTTTCGGCTTCGTTTCGTCGTGGAACAAAAGGCGAAGAAGCAAATCGATCGATCAAAATGACAATTGTATGTGATTCTTTCGACCCTCTCATTGTCTTCAATACCTATTGAGTATGATACATTAACTTTCTACAATTAAATTGATTGTATGTTTTAGGGAACCACAAACCCATGGAAGATTGGCAATCGAAAGACCAAAGTCCATCTCCAAAGAGACGTATCCGGTCAATGGTGTTCACGTTGAAGGAAATGAGGGATGCCACATGTTCATTTAGTGAGGTGAACTTTCTTGGTAAAGGAGGATTTGGTCGAGTTTATAAAGGAAAGCTGAAGAATGGAGAGGTTTGTCACTCTAGATATGTTTATGTATTGCTGCTAAAAATAGATGATAGCTAATTTCGAAGAAAGTAGTTATATTTTCAAATGAATTTTAAAATAGTCAATATTTGAGTTATAAGATATATTAATATTGTTGGGTAAATTGGAGGCGATATTAATTGTGATTTTTCTTGGTAAGTGTTGTTCAATCTCATTCTATCAATAGAAGTTAGACTCGAATCTAGGATCCTTCAATGAAGAGGGAGAACTTCTGCCGATATGCCAAGTGGTTTCATATGTTATTTGTGAATTGAGATTGATTTTGCACGTCATAGGAACAAAGTTTGAAGAGTACAACAGAGAAAATAATGAAAAAAACAGACTATTGGGAAGAAAAATAAGCAGCAGCACTACCAAAAAGAAATTTTCTTTAATGTTCAGCCCCATCACTTGCTAACGAATGAAGGTTTACTTTGCAGATTCTTTGGAACAGTTTAGGATATAAATGGGCCTTAGTTTATGCATGTTATTTAAATTCATATCTCTTAAGGCAGAAATTTAAGCAGATTGTTTCATGGTTTGAACTTTGATAGTTTTTATGTCAGATTTCATAACCAAGTCTGTTATTTCCTTCAGTACATGTTTGGATGGATGACACTTGCCCATTAAAGAGTAAACTCTTCACCAAACAAAAAAACCATTGATGGAAATCCCATCAGCATACGTGTCATCCACTCAAACTTGTACTGATGGGATTCTCACTAGCACATACTGGTATGAATTTTTTTCTGGTTATCCATGTGCACATCGAATGGGTTTCGAATAGGTTGAACCGGATCAAATCTCCAGCAGGAGACAATGTAGTACAGGACAGCTAACTTGATAAATCAGATTAATCAACATTAAGGCAACTGATATTATATGGGAATGGACATATAAAATCTACCTACATATTGGTGATTCAGAGAGCAAGACCACATTCAATAGACAAAATCATTATTAAGGAATGTAGAAATTGATTCCTCATCCATTTCGAAAACATTCCTGGCAAAGAGGATATATTATTAGAGTGAAACTCTCCATTATATACATTTTGTGGGCATCTTAGGTGCACACTTACAATTTAGAATTTTTGAAAAGCATAGCAATAGAAGAAATGGTGGATTTGTAAGTAGCAAATGCATGAAACTGTATACCTTACTTCCAGTGTTAATTGAGAGTGGAAGAAACTTCCTGTCCTTTGTTGTCGAAATTTCAATAAGCTCAAATTGTATTAATCTATTGTCTTTTAGTGAATTTGAATATTGAAACTTATGGTTTTCTTGAGCTAATATGGATACACTTTGCTATGTGGATTACATTATATCTTTAGAGGAATAGTTTTCTATGTTATCCTTAACATTTTCATTTGGTATTTTGAAGGTTGTGGCAATAAAAAAAATGGAGATCCCTCAATCCAGAAAAGCTGATGGGGAACGTGAATTCCGAGTAGAAGTTGACATACTGAGCAGACTGGACCATCCAAATTTGGTCTCTCTAATTGGTTATTGCGCTGATGGGACGCATCGGTTTTTGGTGTATGAGTTCATGGACAATGGGAACCTACAGGATCATTTAAATGGTTAGTTCATGTTGAAATTAAAATTTTCTTCTATAAATAATGTTCATATGGACTAATAAATCTGTTATTCTAATACTAGGAATTGTTGACGCAAAGATGGACTGGCATTCGAGGCTCAAAGTTGCACTTGGTGCAGCTAAGGGTCTCGCTTATCTCCATTCAACTTCAGGAGTTGGCATACCTATCGTTCATCGAGATTTTAAGTCTACCAACATACTTCTAAGCAAGGATTTCGAAGCGAAGGTGGTGTTGAATTAATTCTTTTTGTCTATTCATGAAACGAGATACAGTTTTATTAATAACATCTGATACATTTATACTCAGATTTCAGATTTTGGGCTTGCTAAGCTGATGCCTGATGGACAGGAGGATTATGCGACCTCTCGCATTCTTGGGACTTTTGGATATTTCGATCCTGAATATACATCGGTGTGTATTTTTTACTTTGCTAATTTATTATGTTAGTTCCAACCTAGGCATACCATTGAATAGTAGTTTATATGATGACATCCAGATCACACCTCGATATGGTGTTACACCTTAAATATTTACTAGGTTTCAATAAACATTTGACAATATCAGCTAACAGTTAGTATGCACCAATGCATTTCCAGGTTTATTTTCTTGCCTAACACCATCTATATGTCTATATGTGTATATGTATAATATGCATACATTAATTTTATGAAAGATCATTTTCACTTCCAACACTCCTCTCTTTAAAACATCTTTCACAATTGCTGCTCTATGAAACTTTCATCTGATCATTTTCCTTTCTACCACCTCTCCCTAAAACACATCCAGCCCTCATTCAAATGGACATTGAAGTAAATTGCATCTTGTGCTTTACTCATGCTATTGATTTTTTGGACAAGGTGTTTTAAACATATCACTGTTTCTACTGAATGAAGTTCATGCTAGTCTCAGCTTAAAAACATGCATGTTTAAAAGTAATTTATATAACTTAAAATCTATGTCTCTGAACATTCTCACTTTCTAACGCAGACGGGGAAACTCACTTTGCAGAGTGATGTCTATGCATTTGGGGTTGTCTTGTTGGAGCTGTTGACAGGCCGAAAAGCCTTAGACCTGAATCAGGGACCTATGGATCAAAACCTAGTATTGCAGGTACTACAATTCATCTGTTTTCCACAAATACCACCACCCCAAACTGTTCTACTTGAGATGCTTTTTTATTAGAAAATGTTAAGACTCAGTCATTCATGTAGTCACTCTATAATCCTAACACATTTTGTATTTTTTTTATAAAAAAGATACCTGTCTAGTGAAGTGCATACTTTGACCAAAAACGAAATACATATCCTCACCTAATGGAATATGTACTCTATTAGTCCTTTTCAATAAGGAGTCATGTATAATATTTTGTTTCAGATTCGACACATGTTGACGATCGAAAGAAGTTGCGTAAGGTGGTAGATCCCGAGATGAGTCGAAGCTCGTATACAATGGGGTCAATAGCTATGTTCGCTGAACTCGCATCGCACTGTGTACGGTTGGAGAGTTGTGAGAGACCTACCATGGCAGACTGTGTCAAGCAACTCCAACTTATAATACTGTATAGAAATGCAAAGTCTTTGACATTCCAGATGAATAATCTGAGCATGCCCAATCAGAAAAGTGAAAGTGAATGTAAAACATAAAATCTGAAATGGTTCTGTTTTTTTTTTTTTTTTTTTTGGTTTTTTGTTATTTGTTCATTCGAGATCTTGTAAACACATGCAAATGGCTACAAAGCATTTTGTATAAGATACCTGTGAGGTTGTTGAGATGCCATACTGTCATATATGTTGTAAATCAAGTAAATTTAATTTGCATACATATTCTGTTTTTCTATGTTTTATCACTTTTTCTAATGGTGACAAAAAACTTTAGGATTGATTATTGGCATGCAAAACTAGTACCTGAATCAGGGATAAGCATTAATGCCTCTCATTATCAGTGCTAACATAGTTGTGGAACACTGATATTTAGTCTCATTTACTAACGAGGTATATATTTTATTAGATGAAATATATAATTTTTTTTATTGCATAAGTGAATATATACATTACATTGAACTATTGAAGTGAATACTTTATTTTGATGAGGTTAGATGTTTCATTACATGAAATATACGCTTTAAGCACGGGGACCTCACGTTACCCTAGACTGTGATTTTCAACTACTTTGTTTAACTTGTCAATGACCATCTCTTTAATGATCTTTTAATAAGAACAGGTACCCCTTGTGATAAAATATTATAATACACACACACACATGATTCTTGGATTTAGAGAAAATGAAGGTAATGTTTACCATTGATTAAATATAGGGAACGGGAACCAGAACTGAAGAAGAGATCCAAAGCCAAAGTTTGTTTTGAAGTGAATGAATTTTACGGACACTTTTTTTGCAGTCCTATTTACAATCTTCACTTCACTGGGTAGTATATAAAATCGTCTAAGATAGTATATACTCCACTATGTTATTATATACTCTTATTACTCATTATAGAAAAAGTAAAAAAATATATGCACCAAATTCCAAGTATATACTTTATTTTTTATAAAAGAAAGTATTTCATTACAAGTATATACTTTATATATATATATATATAAAAAACCAAAACACATGCATACTTTAATCGTAACATTTCCTTAATAAAATGTCATTGTATTCACTCTGCACGAAAAAGAAGCTTTGAAGGACATACCAGAATACATTATCATTAGAACATTTTATTATTACAAACACCAACTCTATCAAACATTACAGTTACTGTAATGACAAATTATGAGAAAAGTAGATATTATTGGGTGTAAAAAATATGAAAAAAAAAACTCTGCGGCTCTTCCTTGGTAGATAAAAGGAAATTATGGAGATGGAATATCGGTGAAGATGAAATTCGAGAACAAAGTCATTCACATTTCAATTGCTTGCGCATCAGATGCTTACGTCGCTGAAGTGTTAACCAAATTAAGAAATTATCAGTCTTAACGACCTCGTATTCCGCCTTCTTGTACATCTTGTATGGACCAATATCCACTACTCTGCAGTGCAAGTATACATCACTTGGGCCTTTCGTTTTACATATTAGTTCCTCGCATGCCTTCAGAAGTTGCCAGCCAATGCCCTTCCTAGAATTCCAAAAAAAAAAAATGTTATGGCTTATCATATCACTAAAACATGATAATAATACAATAACCCGTCATCCAAATCTAACCAATTGTACATGAGTGCATGAGAAAACTTATTGAAGCTCTAAAAATACTTAATATAATGGAGAACAAACAGATCGACAAAGTAACACATGCTTGAAAAGGCAAAAGGTATACTATATTTTTTAAGTTAGTATAATGGACAACAAAAGGTGCAAAATGGGGTTTTTTAGAAAGTTCTTGTAATTCAATGCAGATCACACGTTTCCACTGATCTCTCATCCCAAACTCAGAGTTAGTTAATTAGAATCTTTTCCGTTATGTATTCTGAACTATTATCAATCCTCAAGTGGAAAACAGCATATAAATCAAAGTTAATGCCTTTGATTAGGCCATGTTTGAATACGGGGTGAGGTGCTTTTGGGTTTGTAGGAAACTGAGTTCCCCAAACCCGTTTCCAAACATAATAAAAAGTTGCATCTTAACTTAAAACATTAAAAACTGCCTACCTTTTCTTTCAAAAAAAGGAGAATATTCAGCTAACATTTCTTTGCTATAAAAGTAGATATGACATGGGGAAAGTATGTTTTCTTAAAAAGTAATGTACTTTACCTTGACAACAACCATGAGGTCATGGAATCAATTCCTACTAAATTATAACTCCTCCCTCTTTTATTTCAGGTTACAAAGCATGCAAATACTTTAATCAAGCCCAAGGTCATTCCTCTGTTCTCCCTACTCAAATAGTGTTCTGTTTTTCTTCATTGCTTTCCCTTCTTTATTTCTTCTATCTCAGTATTTCGATTCATTGAAAAGCAAAAATGCTAGAATTCAAGCAACTACGATAAAGGTAAACATAATTAGTGAAGGTTTGAACATCTCAGATACCAGGACCACTATTAGCCATGAGCGACATTCACTATTTAATTATGAGTGACATTCATCTTTCTCATTATGAGAGTAGGCTGTGAAAGAAGGTGGGGAGGTGAGATATAAAAGTGACCTGATCTTACTAACCTATATGGGGTTACCCTATAGCACTGCATATATTATATAGTCTAAAACGTCCACAAATACTTGAGCATGCATAGTTTCTTATCCTTCTTTATGTCAGGTAACAAACACCAACCCAGTTATTTGTCACTTACGGGTCAAATATATCTTTCAGGTGTTTGCTATCATTTTGATGCGATCAGATGATTCCTAGCATTCTGGCATGATCAAAATTTGTAAACATTATCAGTTTTCCCAAATGTTTCCAGTAAGTTTCATGCTACTTTAATCTGCTGTTCATTAAGAGCATTTCAACTCTTCAAAAATAGGGATAAGGTGTTGAACATTACAACATATACCAGGCTGCACAACGACACACATGCTCCGACCATAGAAGAAAATAAACCACCTCTAGTTTATTTTTTCCCTAAATAATTCAAGCATGTTATTGTAAGAAGAATTTTTTAGTACTGATCATCACCATTTGTCCATTTCAGATCTTTGGATGGTTTTGTGTTCACTACTTACCATTTATGTTGATATCCAATATCTTATGCATTTTTAGTAGACAAGCTCCAAAAAAATAGTATATCATGCAGCATTACTCCATTGAATACTCACAATTAATAATAGTGAAAATGGATAGAATGGCAATGACCAAAAGCTTTCTACATTGACAAATGATAGATAAAGCACCAAAAAGAGAGAGAACAAACTGAAGTATTCAGTTTACTGCCAACCATCATTAGACTCATCACTACCCAAACATTGCAGTTAAGACTCACAGCAAACCAAATGAGACATACTGAATCACAAGATAGAAGTACTTAGCAATCGATATATAAAATAAACAAAAGGATAAAAGCAAACACAAGCTAGAGTGCCCCTCATTGTTGTGATGTATGATGAATAAGTCCAGACATGAGTGACAAAATATGAAAAACAAAGGTATTACCAATGTGTATCAATCAATCAACTATAGTCCCTCCAATGTTAGAATGCAAGATAGAAACACAATTTGAAACAAAAAAATGTTTAAGCTTGAAATATATCAAAAGGAACTCAAAGAACACAAAACACAAGGTAAAATGTACTTATACATCAGTTCACAAATATCTTATCCGGGCATAAAATAGTTATACATGGATAGCAAAGTATCAGATGATTTCTAGTTCGATTGTTATTCCTTTCTTGGTTTTTTGTCTTTTGTATTTGCTTACTAGAATATAGTTAGAGTTTTGGATGAATAAATGGATATAAACTATACCTGATTCCCTAATCCCCCATTTGGGGTGGAACATAAGAACGGATTAGAGAAGAATACAAGAGAATAGCAAAAAAAAATTGTTTGTTTTGTTAGAATAAACCTTGATAGCTATGTCAGGATAAGCTAGGATAAGACCTGATAATTATTATCAGAAAATGCTAGAATTTCTTATCAGAGCTCATCTATACCAATGGATAAAAATACTCTTCTCTGTTATTTTAAAATATTTATCTAACCTAACACTCTTTGCACACATTCCAAAAATTGTCACATCTATCATATCACACACATATCTCTCATACTTATTCTCAAACACAAATAATTTATGCAGGGGTATATTTGTAATTTAAAAAGTCATAAACTTTTATCCATCTTTTATCTATCGCTTATCTTTACTTTATCCAAGGTGAATCAAACAACAAAAAAATCAATTTTACGTTTCCCAATGAGAATAACAGAAAAGACAACCAAACAAAAATTTACCTATTCAGCATGGATTGTTATCCCAATATAGCTATCAAGGGTGAATAACCTTATGTCACACCCCAAACGGGGGGTTTAATTTATGGGTTTATTCTAACTTATCAAGGCAAACGTATCACACTTTATATAAAGTTATAAACTAAACACACTTGTTATTATGAGAATTAAGACAATTCTTCCTTTACCCACCTTCTTATTCGTGAAACAAATTGGGGCCGAATTCTTTTTAAATTATTTATAAAATTTAGAACCAACAAACTCACATATCAAACACCCAAATTGCAGCAAAAAATTCAATCAAAACCCAATGCAAACCAACAAAAAGAACTAATCATCACAAACCCAACAAACCAAACCAAAACAATAAAAAGCCCAATCAAAATCTATACCTCCTCAACCCCTTGCGCACGGTCATATTGCATATATAAGGCAAATCCCTCGGCGGGACGGGCGTTGGGGGCGAGGCATTCGCCCCCCTCGCATCGAAAGACACCTCCGCCGTCCCCGCCAACACCTCCCCCTCCTCCTCCCCCTCCTCCTCCCCCTCACCCACTCCACTCCTTCTATAGTACCCAACGAGCATCGTCGCGTGGGGCACCAACTCCCGCCTCTCCATCAAGTACTGCCTCACCAAGAAAGCGAGAATCGATGTGTACTGCCCCGGTACGAGCATCGACTCAGCGAAGGACTCAGCGAGGAGGGAGGCGGTGGCGTCGGTCTCGGAGGGGTCCATAGACCGGATGGTGAGGGACCCATGGTCGAATTGGTGGGTGTAACTGAAGGTGGAGAGGGTTTGGAGGTTCTCGGAGTCTTGAGGGGATAGAAATGGATGTGGGTCATGGAGGAGGGGGTCAGGGGAGGTTGGAGGGAAGGATTGGGGTTTGGGTTTGAATTTGTAAGGGTTGGATTTGGGGAGGTGGAGGTTTGGGTGGTGAGGGGAGGGGGTGAGGAGGAGGAGGAGAGTGGGAGGAGAGTATGGGAGGTGATTGGAGAGGGAGGGGGGAGAGTAGGTGAGAGGGGTGGGTGGAGAGAAGGTCATGGTGGGGGTGGTTTTAGGGAATGTGGAGGGGATACATTGGGTTTTTTTTTTTTTTTTTGGGAGGGGGGGGGGGGGGGGGGGGGGGTTGGTTTGGGGAGGAGAGGAGCCAGACTTCAGTTGTGGACTTGTGGGTGGTAGCTGAGGATTCTTGGCTTTGAAATTTTGGAAATTTTACTGAGTTGGAGGTTTTCTTTTTTTTGTTTTTTTCCAACAGTGTTTTGTAAGAATAATAATGTATTGATGTTACATTGGATTATAGATTTTAGCTTATTTTCTAGACTTAAAACCATATTTATGATATCCCATGTATTTTTATTCCGAGAGCATATGAACCCTAGTGAGAAAACAGACTCAGTTAAATACACATATTTATGTTTGTTTTTCTTTCCTTTTATATATTGTTCTAACTAAGTATATACTCCTGTTACACTCTGTCCTTTTTACATACTTAAGTATAGTCTTATACTCCTCATTAGCTCTCTCCACTCATTATACTAAAGTATAGGGAAGTGATTCGGTGCGGGAATGCGGGAAGCGATCACGGACCGTCGATCACGGGTCCATCGCATCGGACGGTCGGGTGCGATTCACATCGACCGTTGGATGCGATGGACCCGTGATCGAATGACCGACGTCGCTTCCCGCATTCCCGCACCGAATCACTCGACCTAATGTATATATACCTCTTTGACAATTTTTTTTAATTTTTTGAATAATTTATATTTTATCTTTTCTAAAAATATATATATCATTAATATATATATATATATATATATATATATATATATATATATATATATATATATATATATATATATAAAAGAGTGATTAGGTGCGGCGTGCGGTCGGGTGCGATTCACATCGACCGTCGGATGCGATGGACTCGCGATCGGACGACTCACGTCGAATCCGCACCCGACCGCACGCCGCACGCTATCACTCGGGTATATATATATATATATATATAAAATATATATATATATATATAAAATTCTTAATAAAATTAAGAATATAAAATATTCCATTCATATTAGACAAGATCTACCTTTGATATAGATGACTAATTTTATTTATAGGGTGGATATGGTTTAGGGACACATTAAAGGGCCCTACGTCCCTAAAAAAATGGTCAGCCCTCGAAATAGGCAACTAATGGCTAAATTTATGGAAGGTCCATGAATCATTTAAAAAATGGGTTATCTCCCTGTTTGATGAGACTTTTTATTTGTTTTTGGATTTATTTGTATCCTTTCTAATTGATGGCTGGATGATTAGAGTTGTCTCTTTTATTTACACAACTGATCGTATTGTTGATGTATTTTTTTCATCTACTTTCAATTTGTTTTACTGAGATCAATTATATAATACAATTGTATGTATAATTGTACCCCCACGCGTTATAGCGTGATGGTAAGATTACCCCACCTTTAGTAGGAGACATGAGCTCGATTCTTACGGGTGCAAGACAAGGAAAATTTAGTTTAGTCTTTTAAGACTGCAACCCTTTGGACTGATTGTTTAGGGATCTATTATAGCCTATTTTCTCTCTGCTATAAATACAGAGCATTTCCTATATAAAAAAAATCATATAATAAAATTGTGATCATTAAATTAAAAATTAATTTAAAGGGGACTCACTTTAGGATTTGGGGACATTACTCTCCCCTCATCCCATTTTCCCATTCAATCCCCATCCCATTTTTAAGAGTGACGGGGAGAATAAATGAAAAGAGAGACATATAGAGAAACAAAGAAAAAGGATGTTGAAAAGAGAGACATATAGAGAAACAAAGAAAAAGGATGTTGCAAGGAGGGCAAGGGCTGATGGTGGGTGGACACCACCGTAGCGCCCATCACTGCACTCCCCCTCCTCCCTAACCTCTCGCTTTCCCTCTATCCTTCTCTCTTTCCCTCTCTACCCATCCTCCTTTTCCCATCATTTACATAGATTGAAATTTTTGAGGGTGCAAGTGAATGAATGAAAGTGTGGGGCTAACCGGCCTTCTGATTAGATAAATTAAATGTTTGATAGAGATTGGAGGAATAACTATAGGAATAAACACTTTATTATTTAACTCTGCAAACATCTTTTATCTTAATATGTGTTATGTAACTCTGGAAGTATTTTAATTTATTGACATAGTTAGATGGTGGATAAACAATTCTAACACTTTTTTAAATCTATTATCAAAGCTTATATTAATCAACCAAGGGATTTATTGGATTTTATACCAATAAAACGAATTACTTTTTTGACTATACGTCAAAGTTTATTTGTTGTGCACAATGGTAACCTAACGGGGGTAAATTAAATAGTTACTATTTTATAACAGGGGTACAATAGTTACTCTTTAATCTGAGCCCAACACATCAATTGTATGAGCCATTTGATATTTATTGTAGGAGTCTTTTGATACATATTGTAGATAGTACGTTTAGGTGAGATAAGATAAGTTAAAAACCGTGTAAAAAGTGGGTTTTAAAGAGATGGAATGCCCTAGAATTGATAGAGCAAGAAGAAAATGAGAGTTTGAAGACGGAGGGCTTTCAAAAGTGGAATTCGGGTAACATGAGGGTATAGGGGTAATTTGGGCGTCTCTAACTCAATGAAAATGAAAAATATTAATCATATTAAACAGAACTTAATCACAAGGGCATGGTTGCACCCACTTAAAGTTTTTAAGGGGTATTTTTGCACTAGGGGTTTTTCAAGGGTAGGTTGATAAAATTAGAATTTAACAGGGGTATATGTACAAAACTCTTTAAAAAATTATTCTTAACTACACAAATTACAATTAACACCCTACAAAATTCAACCAACATATAAACCACACGCATACAAGAAAAGCATAAACTCAAAATCAGATTCCAAGTTATCATACATTAAAAAATACAAACATAACATGCACCATGAGTACCATCAAATGAAACTTTAACACAAGTCATCAAATCAACATCAAAACTAGCAGTCACTAATGTTAATTGTGGAAAATCCACTCAGGGATGGATGTTATCAGTCTCCAACGAAAGGCTGATAACGTATGGTCTCTCATTATTCACAAATAAAAATCAATGTTGCAAAAAACACTAGACACTAAATTAGTCAATTGAGGAGGGACCAGAGATTAATCAGCTAGATGATGATTAATCAATAACTTTTTATAAAAATTTATTAGTCAACTAGGATCTAGGGACTAATCAGAAAGTGACTAGACGCTAAGCGTTGTGGGCTGGACCGGCCTAAACCTAGGCAGAGAATAATCGGGGCCATGAAGAGATTTTTAAAACATCGAACTAATGCCATCTACTAATAACTCAATCTCAACTTTCCTAATTCAACATTTGAAAGTTATAACGGTCATATAAACAGCATCCAAGAGAATTACCTTCTCATGTCCTCCTTCACTGTGAGATTACATACATACGACGCCCCCTTTGGCACGCCCGGCGTCACAAACGACTCAACCACATCGAACCACACCTCGACCGTGCCCACGATCGCCTCCGGCCCGTCCGCCGCCCTCGCCGGTTTATAAAACCCTACGAGCCTAACCGACTTAGGCCTATAGGGCATACCACTGACTGCCGCCCGCAACCGGATCAGCTTCTGCTTCACCCTGGCCCGTCTGGAAGTCATCTCCTCGAACGCCTTGAAAAGCAGGTTGTTCGACTGCTCGTACTCCTGGCGGTCCGCCGCCACACGGATGGTCAAGGACCCGTGATCGAACCGGTGGGTGTACTTGAAGTCCTTGATTTCTGGGGCCGGAACGTCTCGGGTGGTGGTGGTGGTTGGTGGTGGGGAACAGTCAGGGGTTGAGATGAGTATGAGGGCCATTGCATGGTCAGGGAAGGAGGATTGTTGGTGGTTTATATAGTGCATGGTTTGTTGTCAACAAGAAATTAAAAGTGTGTTTTTTTGGTGATAAATCTTTGATTTGTTTTTGCTTTTGGTGTTTGAAATCTTTGTGTTCATATATCATGGATGTTGGGGGGTGTTTTTTTTAATGAAAGTGGATTGGAGAATAACTGCTTGTGTTGTTTTAGATGGAGCAAAAGAAAGGAACATTGGAATTTGGGGGTTGATGGGGGCTTAACTTTCGGTGGGCAAAAGGAGAATCTTTGGTGCTGGTGTGATTTTATTGTTTGTATTGTTTGAAATTTTAAAAAATTGAAATTCCAGGAAATTTTTTTTTTTGAAGATTTACTTACATTAGTTGAATGTTAGAACAACTTCGTTGTTCCAATCAGATCTTGTCGGATTAGTTGGAAAGAAAAATTCAAAAATATCATGCGACGTAGATTTGTTTAATAGGTAGAGGAATAATTATATTAGTGTTTCTCATAACACCACACTACTCTCACCACAAGATCTAAAAGAAAGAACACATACAAATTTTAGAGGACTTCTCTTTTTATTGATTTACTTAATTGAAAATTACTACACAATCCATTCACATCCTTTTATAGGATATTGTGAGAAAGACAAAAAAATCTAAAAACTAATGATTCTCCTAGTTATTTATCAAATCAAATATTTAATTTTTATTTATTACCTTCCTTATTTGATAGTGGTTAGATCTTTCACATTGTGATTTGATATTTCCAATAACTACTTGGTTTGATACAGATTTCCTTGTGTAAGAAAACTTTGATTGTGAAGTTACTCACGTAATTTTCTTATTAAAAAATATGGAACATGAAGACAAACTTTTTCTTTTTTGCTGATATTTCACTATTCAACTTGTTATCTTGAATACATGATACATGACCCAATTTATAGATAGCTATATGATTTCTCATATCCCATATGACTCTTGGATAACTACAAATTTCAATGAATTGGAACTCCACATTACAAACAACCCAAAAACATTTAGAAAACACACATCAACATTTACTACTCTTGGTTCATTCATCAAATAGATGGATACATTGATCTATAACATTCTAGTATGATACTTGATTTTTCACATGCATGCCTTTAACTCCGAATTTGACCATTTCAGGCTTCATCCTTCCATGTAAGGCGCCATGCCATCGATTTTGACTTTCAACATCCTCCTTTAAACTTGATCTAACCATACCGATCGAACCAATCTCATAATAAAGAGAATATTTCATGCTTCAATAGGATTGTGAAAATTTTCATGAGTTGATATTGAGTCTTGGCATGAATAAATTTGATCTTCTTATCCTTCACGTTCTTTTGGATGAAGGTAATCACTAACGAGTATCAATATGCTTGCACCGTTCATGGAAAACTTGGTTTTTTACTAATGCGATGGCAAATTTGTTGTCAACATAGATCTTCATAGGCTCTTCTTGGATGACTTGAACTTCTTTGAGTAGATTCCACAACCATATTGCTTGATAAACTCCCAATGATGTAGCAACATACGGCTTGACATGTGAAAAGAGTGCCAATAGCTTGCTTATTTGACAACCATGAGATCTTCGTGTTGTCCATAAGGAACATATAACCGCTAGTGCACTTTCATTAATCCAAGTCTTTTCCCCAATTACTATCTGTATATCCCACAAGTTGAAAATCATCAGAAGAGTAAAAAATAACCATAGCTTGATGTGCCTATAGGGAAATGATCCTTTTAGCTGTTAATGGGTGAGTGGACTTTGGTTCCTTCATATACTAACTAACAAGCCTAGTTCCATAGAGAATATATGGTCTAGTGCATGTGATATAGCGAAGGCTTTCCAGCCAAGCTCTTGAAATATGTATGATCCACTTTGCTTCCTTCATTGTACTTAGACAACTTGATGCCACAATCCATCGGTATGCTAACCGAATTGCTCTCCTCCATGTTGAACTTCTTGATAATAGAATTTGAATATGCTTCTTTTGTGATGAAGATGCCTTCCTCCTTTTGCTTCATTTCAATGCCAAGATAATAGGACATAAGCCTAATGTGTGTCATCTCGAATTACCGAATCATGGAATCTCTAAAATCCTTGAACATTCTTCAATCGATTATTCCTTGTGAAAATGAGATCATCCAAATACAAATATACAAGCAAGAAATCTCCATTTTCATCCTTCTACAAAGCATGCTCATAAGGGCATTTAATAAACCCGTTTGCTTGGAAATAGGCATCGCTACTATTCCATGCCCTCGGTGATTGTTTTTAGTCATATAAAACTTTTCTCAATCCTAAGACCTTTGCTTCATGCCCTTTTTTCACATAACCTATAGGTTGTTCCACATATACTTCTTCTTCAAGAAAATCATACAATGTCAACTTGACATCGATTTGAAAGACTTTTCATTCATTTTGAGCAGTTATATAGAAACAATCAATCTTATTTTCTCGGTAATATTTCATCGTAGTTGATTCTTGCCTTTTGCTTGTGCCCTTTTTGCGATCAAATGAGCTTCATACTTCTCGACTTCTCTTTTCATGTTTCTCTTTACCTTGTACACCCATTCGACTCCAATAGATTTCTTTCCTTCCAATAGCGAAGTAAGCTCCCATGTGCTATATATTCTTCTCAATGGCCTTGTGATTTCTTCATCGATGCATCTTTCTATCTTTTATTTTGAATGATTTCTTCAAAATCTATAAGATTCTTTCCGTCTTTGTACCAAGACTGAAGTTTTGAAAGAAGTGCAAGTGAGTGACCTCATTGGAGAGACAGTCCGGTGTGCTTAACCGGGAAGGAGCAGATAGCTAGGCATGCCAGGTATTACTGAGATATCCTCTATGTTGGAGGAACAAAATAGTTAACATTTTGAGGGATTGAGGTGGAAACCCAAAAAGTTATAGAACTTATCATATATATGTTTTGAGTTATAATGCAAAGGCGGTAGAGCAATCCAAACAATAAGATCATCTAGGAAAATTGAGAAATATACAAGCTGGAATCTATGAATTTTCATAATGTTTTGGACATGAGCTTAATCTCCAGAATGCAGGATAGTGAGTTCATCAACAAGACAAAAAGACGAGGTGAAAGAGGGTTCCCTTGTCCAAGAACACAAGAGGCACTGAAAACCCCATTAGGCTGCCATTCACCAAAATGGAGAAAGTGGCAGTTCGAACACAGTGAAGAACAAAAATTATCCAGACCTGTGAAAAGTTTAAAATTTTCAAGTAATTCCAACCGACACTATGGAAGGCTTTTCGCAGATCAACTTTGATGCATGCTCGCCCTTTTGTAGATGGAGGTGTGGTCATGTATCTAACTTGCTCATGGGCTAGTAAAGAAATATGGACAATGTTATGCTCTTTGATAGAGGCAGATTGATGAGTGATGATCACCTTTGGAAGCACATATTGAAGTCTGCTGGCTAAGATTTTTGTACTGACTGGAAGTCTAGATGATTGAGCACGGATCAGGTGTGGAGAGGGGTGGCCGAGAAGACGACCATGGATCGGGTGAAGACGAACCATTTTTTTAAATTTCTCTGGTGGTGGTGTTGAAATGTGATTTCACATAACACCCTCGAATGACTAAATGCTATGAAGTATCCCAAGGCATTCTGTTCAGACAGAGGGATATATTAATAGGAGGATTGATGATCTCTTTAGAGAAGAATTATTGATTTATGGAAGTTCTTTGATTTGATTTCCTCTGACATTTATCTCTGCCCACACTTCTGTTTTTAATTTGGGTTTCTCAAATTTGTTTATATTAAGTCTTCAAAAGGGTCTTCCATGTTTATGGTTTCACAGCCATTGATTGAGAGAGCTTGGTACATTTTGGTCTGTGCTGATGTTAATCTTTTCTAACGGAAAAAAATATTGTTTGCTTGAATGCTTTTGGTGGGTTTTTAATTGAGAACCTTATCAAAAGTTTTGAGTTTCATAATTACAGAATCTCAAGTGAAGAATTTTATACAATATCTGAATACAATATTGGTAATAAAGAAACAGGAAAAGACTTGTATTTGTGGTGTGTTTCATGGGGTTGGTATGAGATTAAACATGTCATAAATGACCACTACAATGTATTTATGTGGAGGATAAATCAGTTGGGATTACAGTTGTAATCGGTTTATATGTAGGGCTTTACATTTCCTTCTGTCTTACTGGCAGTGACATGAGTGTTTTTATTTTCATTGTCTGAGCAGGCAAAGGAATTTAACATTAAAAGTGAAAGGGACATTTGCTTTCTGAACTTGAAATATATTGGTTGCATGTTCTTAGGTACTATTCATTTTTCATTTACCATATCATTTCTAGTTGCATGTGTTCACTGCGCTCTGTTATTGATGAAAGTAATATGACAGATTTTATGTGCTTCTGGATTATGTGCATATAGTGATATTTATTCCCTTATCTGACTTGACTATCCTTCATCATTTTTGTTGTTTTATATACTAGTGTGCTAAATTACAGAAAATTATTTACCCATTTTACGTTGCAAATGCTAAAGAGGTTAACTCTGTATGTCAAATTTAATGTCTCTGCTTCCAGATTATTTTAAAAGGGAATTTCACTTACTTCTAAGTTGGGTTTTTACTAATAGAAACAATCTATTTTTTCACCTTTATTTTTTTAAAAATACACAGAAAAAAAGAAACATCAGTTTAGACCTTTTGGTTTCAAGTTGCTAGCTAATTAGAGTCAGGGATTAAGTTTAAAAATGACATCTGAACAATATATCTATGAGGTCACCCGGATTACATGAGGTCTAGTTCTCTATATAAGGTCTAGTTCTCATTAATTTAGACCCTTACCTGCATCTCTGATAGTCTGACCATATAAGGTTTAGTTCTTGAATTTGGGTATCACAAGTGCAACCTACTGGGAAATTCATGGAGATTTATTCACTTCAAAACAAACTTTGGCTTTGGATCTCTGCTTCAGTTCTGGTTCCCTATATTTAATCAATGGTAAACATTAGCTTCATTTTCTATGATCCAAGATTCATATATTATAATAATTTATTACAAGGGGCACCTTTTTCTTATTGAGTAACAGTGTTCCATACTTTCATTACCCTGTCAGCACTGAGAGAGAATGATAGGCATTGATGTTTATTGCAAATGCCAACATAAATTTCAATGCCATTCACGCTATATTAAAATTAAATAATTCTTTGTCAGAGAATAAAAGAGTAAGATTCGGTTCTTTTGTGTGTGCTGAGAATCGTATACGCATTAACTCTGTCGGGAAGGGTTAACATTTTATGAGATATATATCAGAAAAAATTTCATATCCATACAAATTGATGAAATTTTTATCAGTGTGTCTAAATGAGCGACATGTGTCAATTAAAATGTATTAATAGAATTTCTATCAATACATATTGATATGAAAAATTTTCGATGGAAATCCATCAGTACATACTGATATAAATATTTTTCAATTAGTAGTAGGATATTAACGGCTAATATGAATTAACTAAAACCCATAAATTTATACAAATAAATATGTGTGTGTTATATGTAAAACAAATTTATACAAATTCCTAATAGCCACATCGATTTATATTATTTTATTTTATTTGCATGAACCCTATCTAAAATAGTCACATAATTAGATTAATATCATATCACAACCAACATTTTTCATGGAATAAAAATATATAAGATTTGGTTTTCAGATTGTATTTTAAATTGTGTTAAATTTGTTAAATTATCAAATATTTAGAATATGAATATGTATGACCAAAAACTATTTTATTTATATATATTTTTTTAAATATTAACATATCATATTCACTAATAATATTATTTTATTTTTACACACATATCGTGCGTGGGCTGTGGAGGATGACTAGTATATGTCTATTATCTTGTGTAAAAGATTGTGGGGGTGATGATTTCAATTTTAATAGCTCACCTAAAAAAATTATAAGTAAAATAAAAGTTGCATAATGATGAAACTAAATTGAAACAGAAATATCTTAAAAAACATATACCGTATAAAAACAGAAAAACAAAACAAAGAGGTTCAAATTTTATAGCAGGAGATGAAGATAGAAAGAATTCCATCTTGTATAGTATATTTTATGTATATTTTATGTAAAGTTTGATGGGGAAATTAATTAGGGATACATAATTATGGTAACCTGTGAATTATTTTTAGGTCCCTAGTAATTAATAAGTTTGTTTTTAGTCTCTGAGGTAATGAAAAATTATCTTTAAATCTCTTAAATGTAATGTTGCTATTGTGTATGTCAAAAATACCGAAATTATATACCCCAAGCCAATTATTTTAGTACATTGTTAACACTGTCTAATAATTATTATGTATCTCCAGTACACGATTAACACTTACCAGTACATTGTTAATATTCACAAAATGTTAACAGGCAGCGAGGGACATTTTCAATATTTTTAACGGATAAACTAACGATATCCTTTTCTAAGGACCTAAAAATAATTTTTCACCGCTTTAAGGACCTAAAAAGAACTTTGAAAACTTTCAAGGACATAAAAATAATTTATGGGTGATCACAGTGACCCTCAATTAATTTCTCCAAATTTAATAAAAATACAATTTTGATTAACAATAACAATAACAAAAGCGGTTCAGATCGATTTCATTAATTAATATAGGAGTGTAACATGAGAAATAAGTAATACTAAAAAATCTTCGTTTGAAGATCCTTAACGACCTGATAATATGTACCTCAACCGATAAGACTGTACAAATAAATATATTAATTCAAAGGGAAACTGACGGATTCAATTAAATATTTAAATCTACTCCATAAATTCTCCCTTTTGTCCATTTATACTTTTGTAAAGTTTTTCATATAACAATACAAAATTGATTAACAATAATAAAAAAAAAAGTTGGTTTGTTGAACCATTATTTTTATAACTAAATGATCGCCAGATATACCGAGACACCATGCCGAGTGCAGTTAATAAATGGATAATATAAATTCTAACTTGTATAGTCCATTATACTTTTTAATTTGTAAAGTTTTTTTTCACATAGAATTGAAATATAGTTCTGTTTACCAATAAAGAAACAGTTAAGATATCACCAACATGGGAGCATAACATCATTAAAACTTTCAAAAAAAAAAATTTTTGTTAGAAGATCCTTAACGACCAGATATGTCGCTCAATTAATAAATTTAGGGTTTTGTTAACGAGTGCCCTCATGGCACTGATTAAACCAAATTTATTATTATCTTTTTAGATAGTCAATAAATTAATTATGATATGAGTATAAAAAAATAAAAGATTTTTTTTAAATATCAACACCACCCCTAATAAATTTACCACTTTTTTTCTTCTTCCCACCCACACCCAATTTTTTGTCTCCCATACACAATATTTAAAAATGAAATAAAAAGTATCATAGGCATAAATAAGATATTTTTAGAAAAAATATCTTATTTATGTAAAAAAAAATGTACATATACCAAACAATTGAACAATATTTTTTTTTATATAAAGTCAAATTTTTATATATTATTTAAGACATTACTTGTGAACATTGTAATCTCTTGTTACTCATAAAATGTAAAAATTTGACTTTATATAAAAAAATATTGTTCAATTGTTTGGTATATGTACATTTTTTCTACATAAATAGAGCATTTTTTCTAAAAATATCTTATTTGTGCTTGTGACACTTTTTATTTTATTTTAAATATTGTGTACGGAAGGGGAAAAAAATGGGTGTGGGAGGGAAGAAGAAAAAAAAAGTGGTGAATTTATTGGGGGTGTTGTTGGTATTTTAAAAAATCTTTCATTTTTTTATACTCATATCATAATTAATTTATTGGGTTACCTAAAAAGATAACAATAAATGTAGTTTAACCAGTACCCTGAGGGCACTTGTTAACAAAACCTATAAATTTATACAAATAAATATGTGTGTGTTATATGTAAAATCCCCTGAACAAATTTTAGAAGTTCATGATGTTTATCGGGGATAGGAGTTAGTAATATATCAGAAATATTTGACAGCTTTCATGATCACAACCAAAAAATCCACAAAAATAAAAGATCACAACCAAAAATTAGTTATTATTAACCACTCCCTCAAAAACGGGTTTCTCTCAATTGATAATGTTAGTTGAGATAAAATAAAACAATAACAACAACTTCCTCAATAGAATTGTAGTGGTTATTGCCGACTCCATTAGCCTATAAATACCCCCTCCTTCTTCACACAATTGAATATTCTTCAAATCTTAAACCCCTCTCCTCTCCTTCAAATAACTAAAACCCTAATCCCTAAAGATCTTCAGCTTCTGGTGACAGAGGATGCAGAGAAATAGTTGTGGTTGGAGGATGATCCCTCGCGTGGGTGACATTGTGTACTATTGTCCCACTGGTTTGAATTTTGAAGTCAATGCTGTTGTATGCCTCATCCAGTACAAGATCGTCTCCGTCCGCTCCCTCATCGACAGCGTTACCGGAGAAGTCGTCTATTATCATCTCATGCTATGCTCAACAACATGATGTAGCGTATGTCGTAGGGTATCCTTTTCCACAGATCTGATCAATGTGGAACATGCAGGCTTCAATGAATCTATTGATTCTTCGAAAAAAATGTCAGACCGATTGAACTTCTTTGAATCCGTTTTTCCATCAAATTTAACAAATTATCAAAATCTGAATTATTTTTGTGAATATAAAGTTTATTTATATATTTGTAATCAATTCTGTAATCACAAAATTAATTCACACCTTGATAATTTGAATCCCTCATTTATTTATTTTCTTATTGTTTTGTTATTCGATCTTTGTGAAATAGCAAATTCATAGAAGCGTATCATTCTAACATTCTTCACGAACAATCAATAGATTTGCTAGAGTCTGCATATCGCACATCTCTTCGTGTGTGAGGGTTGATCAGATTCACATAAAAGTGTACCCTACGCTATGTCACAATCTCAACACAAGGGCCTTGTTGTCAAGAGCAACAAAAAATTGTAACCAGCAAACAGTTCTTTATTATTTTACAATGTGTGCACATAGTTTGCTTGCACATAGTTTACTTTATTTGGATGTTCAAATTCTATGATTTGGGGTCAACATTTGGAAAGAATAAAATTAGTTTAGGCATTCTTTATTATCTCAAAATGCGTGTACATTATATTTAGATTTAGTTGGTCTAGTGTTGTTTCTTACTCAAGAACTGTTTATTTTTCGTACTGCGATCTTTAACCATTTTTTTTTCTCCTATGGCACGAGGTTGTTTTGATTTGGGTTGATTGATGTATGTATACTATATTAATATAAATATTTGTGATTTTCATTTTTAATAGTTCTCATTGAGTCATGTTAGAATTACTAGCTATAGCATCTAGTTTCAACAACTTTCAAAATTATGAATTTAAATTAGAGTAGAATCAAACTGAAATTACATATATGATTTGATGATCTTGTCATATACTCGCTTAATAGGTATATTGGGCTAAATAAAAAAAACACGTAGAATATGCAAATTTTTATTTATTTACCATTTCTATCATTCTCATTAGAAAATATAAAAGTTGGGATCTGAATAAGGTAAGAATAACTAGTACACAAGAGGTGAATAAGGATTTGGTGAACTAATGTTTGACGTCAAAGGGATATTATAAATCGTCGTTACACACAGTCTGTGGAACAGTCCTACACACAGTCCATATACTTTAATATACAATGATGTATATACCTTTGTAGTATATATCTAGCTCGTTAGCAATTTTTCATGTTTACCATTCAATGAGTCAATTTAATATCTTATAAGTGTATATATTTATAAAAGCATATATACCTAACTACGTGATGTTTAGTATTTAAAAAATATTAAAATACATGTAGGTTGCAATCAGCGGACTATATATAACATTATTCAATTTATGGATGGTGGAGATCAAGTAAAGTCCAACGTATATTAAACAATTTGATTGTCTAATCTGCTCGTGAGCGCTTGATCTTTATCACTTTAATCATCTTAAAATAGAAATAACATATCATGAATATCATCATTTATATATAGTCAATATTAAGTATATTATGATATATATAGTGTATATAAATATATTTGTACATTGTATATTTATATGCATGCACACACATATATGGAATTATGTGTGTGTGTGTGTAGGGTGTGTAAATAGTGTGTGTGCCTATTTTAAATTTCAAACTTTCCAACTTCAATTTTTAACTTTAAACTTAAATTAAATAAATTAATTGATAGTAAAATTAATTTTTAAATGTTTAAAGATAAAAAGTAAAATGTAAACCAAATTTTTCTTAATCCAATTTGGTTGTCTGACGTAGCCCGGCTCATCATCTCGCTGCAGGCATGGTGGGCCTTGTTGGGCCAGTTTCTTAACAGCCCAGCATAAAAGAAACTAGATGTTGCTTTTTCTTTTTTTCTTTTTTGGTTGGGTAGATAGTGCATTTTTATTAATAAAATTGATACATTTTTTTCAAAGGGTAAAAACCCAACATAAAAAATTAATCACACATGATTTAGTCACACACATTGTGCTATATCTATCAATTATACCAAAAATGTAAAAACAAATATTTCAGGGGCAAATTTGTTATTTTAAAAGTTACCTCTCATTGTTCACTTCTTATGGGTTAATTATTTTTACCTTATGGAGATCAACAACGACGTAGCTCCCTGAAAAGTTAGTTAAAATGATTTTAGTCCTGTAAAATTGAAAATCACCATATGGACTGAAACAATATTTTTCTAATAACATAGGAATTTATGACGATTTTTCAGTTTTACAGGGATCAAAACCAATATAGCTAACTTTTTATAAAGTTATATCGATTTTTTCCTTAAAAAAACTCATTTTACATTTTTAAATGAGAATAATTGAGAAGATAAACAACAAAAAAATTATATATTGTGTAGATTTTTATCTATCTTGATATAGTTATCAAGTGCATATAATGGGTTCTGAAATTTTTAGTTTATATCAAATGGAATTTAGAAAAGATTTAAACAACACCAAATCATATATTTAATTCCAATTTGATCCAAATTTAATTTTTAATGTTGTTAAAACTGGATGCTAGTTGAATTCTAACATGACTAAACGAACCATTAAAAATGAAAATAAAAAACATTTATATTAATACACACATCAATCAACCCAAATCAAACAACCTCGTCCCACAAGGAGAGAAAAAAAAAAACACAGTACAAAAAAACTTGTCCGTGTTAGAAATTAAACAACACGTACTACATGAACTCAAAACATCTATTCACATTACATAAATCCTTTAAAAATAATAAAGTATGCTTAAACTAATTTTGTTATATCCTAATGTTGACCCCAAACAATCGAATCGAACATCCATCAGAACTGTTTTGGTGGGGTTTGATTTTCCGGTCCTTGTGTCGTCGTCGTCTCCACCTCCTCCGCGTTAATCAGATATCCCAACGACCATCTACTTGGACACCACTCCACCTCGAACGGCTCCCGCGCCAACGCCATTCTGATCGTCCTCACCACCGTCTCCGCAGGAATCCTCCCCATCTCGCAATTCACCGGGTCCATCTGACCGCGTCGGATCCCAACGAACACGCCGCGGTCCCTGCCAGGACTCCGGATAAAAACAATCGAATCCCCCGCGACAAGTCTCCTGCTCTCCACAAACTTCGACCACCCGGTCCTCAGCAAGTGCCGCTGCGGATTCCCCCTGTAAACATGCGTGAACTCCCACCGTTCCCCGTGCACGTCGTGGACCGCGATGGTCTGGTTCGACCGTCCCGCGCTGTAGTGCTCCAGCGGCGGGAAGACCGATTCGGCCCCGGACTTGGGAACCGTGAACATCCCTCCCTTTTTCGCGTCGCTTGAAGTCAGAGTCTTAACAAAAGAACGGACTGATCCGAGTTGGTTGCCGTTGGTGGGGCATAGCAAGAGTTGATGAGAGGATTCGAGGGAGCGAATGGAGGCGACCTTGCACGGGATGAGGCATCCGACAGTGGGGATCTCGGAATCCAAATCAATGGGGGAGGTAGACAGCTCTGCATGGCCGTCTGGGAAGTACAGGACAGTGTCACCAATGCGAGGGATTCTGTCACAAGTGGAAGACATTTTTTTAATTATCTGAGGGGGGAGAGGGTTTGAGATTTGATGAATGATTGTGTGAAGAGGGGTGGGTTTATTTTTATAGGCTTGTGGTGGAGTGAACTTTTGGTGAAAATCATAACTAACTTATTATTTGATTTTATTTTTATCTTAACTAACTTCAGATTTTGAGAGGCCATGTATATCAAGTCGTTAAGGATTTTAAATAAAATAGAGTGAAACCGTTTTCTAGGGAGTTTAATTAATATAATATATCTTATTAGTTGAGGGACATGTGTATCAGGTTGTTAAGGATCTTCAAACAAAGAATTAGTATTTTTGTTTTTAACTTTGATGAAAATCATAACTTGTTATTCGATTTTAATTAATAATGTCTTATTATTAGCCATCAGTACTTGAGCGACAAATATGTCATCAAGTCGTAGAGGATCTTCGAACAAAGAATTGTGTTTTTTTTTTCTGCTGCTGTGTTTTGATTTTCTATTTTTTAACTTCTTAAATGACGTGCCACTTTGGGGGTAAAAATGATCAAATGTTACCATAAATTATTCAGTATAATTTTGTTTTAGCCCCGTTTAAATCTATGTTTGGATAGATCTTGGGTTTACAAAACTAAAAATTTTCAAAACACACTTTCAGTCAGTTAGCTTTTCAAACCATCATCTTCCCTTTTAGGACAAAAAAAATATTATGGTTGAAAAACTAACATAATAATATTTTTCAAAAGTTGAGTTTGAAACACAAGATTCTAAGAATCTAAACGGCATCTTAACCTCACATCCAAAAGCAGCCTTAGTTTGTCATTATGCCATTAATGTAATGAAATCTTTAAATAATTATTATTTTATTTATAATTTTTTTAGTGTTGCATGAGCTATTAAAATTGGATCAACAGTAAAATAAAATAAAGAAATTTGATAATCAAACATTTTAATCCCAATGAGTTTTTGTTTAATAAAATAAAATAGAATAAAATAAATGAACATCACCGACGTCCCTATGACCCACTAAATAATATGATAGGTTGATAAATCTTCAAGAAAAAATTAAATAAAATTAAAACAAAATATACTGATAAAAATAGGTTACATACACATTTGAAAAAGGAAAGCATAATAGATAGGATCAATCCCTAAGATAGATCAACAAGGACAATGCTTAAATATTCAAGTCAGGTTGAATGTGTGGCATGCAAAGTTTTGGAGAGAGGAGTATTAGATTTTTATTTATGGATTTACTTATTTAGTTATTTTGAGTGGATAATATATCAGTGGAAAAAATAATTCTCTATTTGATTGTATTTTTAATCTTTATGAGCCTCGAGTCCAATGTCGCTTTTGGGCTTCCATAGCCTTTGGGCTAGGTATTGGGCCTCTAAACCACACTACCTATTTGAGGCCTGATGTCTAGTGTTTTAACTCGAAGCCTATGTTTGGATTGGGAATGGAAGGTGGAATAAATGGGCATATTGTGGGATAAATGGTTTAACGTTGTTTGGATGGATGAAATAAATGAGAATTTATGGATTCCAACTAACCCACTAATTAAGTTATTTCAGGTTATTTGATTCAAAAAATATGCGAGCTCATTGTCAAATCAACTATCATTATTTTTTTCACACTTTATAACTTATTATTTGATTTTATTTTTATCTTAACTAACTTCAGATATTCATGGATTTTAATAAAAATAAAGTGGAAATGTTTTTTCCAAGGGAGTTTGATTAATTTTACCAAATTTTTTGGTTGTGATAATAATGTCCCATTTTTATGATTACTAAATGTATACATCCCATCCCAAATTATCCATCCATATAAAGTCTATGGGTACGTTTGGATGTGTAGTTGAAACTTTGAGATTCTCAAAATCTTATGTTTTAAACTCAGCTTTAGAAAAACTGTGTTTTATTATATTTTCAATTGCAAGATTTTTTAATCTAAAAGTGAATATTGTGGTTTGAAAAGTTAAACGCTGAAAATGTGTTTGGATTTGAGCTTGAGAATTTTTGACGTAGAATATACCTAAACTCATATACAAACGGACCCTACATGAATTTGTTCAAGGGATTTTACATGTTACTCCCAACCTCTCATATATTTACTTTATATTGTCTTTTTTTATTTTTTATTTTTGAAAAACAGTGGGTGATCTCCTTAGTTTTATTCAAAGAAAGTCAATATCAAATTTAAAAGAACAAAGAGGCAGTTCTAAAATAAAACTATCCACACTCAAGGTGAAAGGTAGAAGAGCTATCTAATATCCTTCCTGAGTCCAAAGAAACGAAACCCCTAGACTATTATCCTCAATAATAAGTGTTCCCCTTGCAAAAGATACGCGTCTCGCTCCCACACAATGAGCACCCCAGTCTTGAATCATCTATATCACCATTTTCCAAAAGTTTTTGACACAAGGTAGAGCCAAGACCAGATAATTCTGGGCGATCCAAATCGCCCACATCACAACCGGAACAAGCAATTGCCTTGCCCTCCATAGCACTTCCATGAAAGAACTACCCAATTCGAACTTGGTCAGTCCACCAGCCGCTGCCAGATTTGATGCATCATTGGTCATTCGATGAGGAGGTGCACGGTGGTCTCATCTCCACCACCGCAAGTGAAGGCATGTAGGATCAGACGAGGGAGCCCATTTCGTTTGATACAACTTCATAAGGAGCTTGTATAGGTAGACAAGTCACATGAAGAATTTTACCTTCAGTGGAAGTTTCTGTTTCCAAATATCATAAAAAGTTTTGTGCCTTTGTTTTTATATATATTATACAAGTTGGAATTCATTCTATCCTCTCACTATAAAATTTGAACCTTTGTTTTGTTTCTCTTTTTTATCTGTTGAGTACTTGAGTGACGTTTTGTTTCGGGGAGGAAAGATAAAAAGAAAACGGATTCAGATACGATGCATTTTTCAAGATATGCTTTTTAGTCTTTATATTATTAATTTAATTTCTTCTTTATGCAATTTTTATTGCGCACTTATAATTTTTTTAGTTTTGCATTAGCTCCACGCATCCAACCCTCCTTCATCAATACATATATGATAACATATGTACATTATAATGTATACATATACGTTATATGTATACCAATACATACACACATGCATATATAGTGTATCTTTATATATGTGTATATAGAGTACTTATATAGTTTAAGTACACACATCCCAACCCTCCTCCATCAATTTAAATTTAAAGTTAGAAATTAACATGTTTAATCTTTAAGCTTTCGTTTGGATATGAAATAATAAATTGAATAAGTGAGAATAAAGTAGAATATATATTTTTGGTTGTTTGGATGTAGAGAATACACATGGATAAACTATGTTGGAATAAACTAACATAAAGTGTTATATGAATTCCAATCAATCTTTGGAATTAAAATTATTTCATGTTATTCCATCCAAAGAATATGTAGGCGGTCCACTATCAAATCAACTGTCACAACTTTTAATAAATCATCTGTCAAATCAATTATCATAATTTTTTCACCATTTATAAATCATTATCCATACTTTATTCACATTTTAGCCAACAAGCAGAAAATTTATTCTTATGTTTACCAACGAAAATTATTCAAAGCACAACCAAATACAAAATTACTTTATCATCATTTATACTCACTTCTACTCATGCCTGACTACTTAAAATTGTAAACATTGTTAACTTCCCTTTCCATCATAGTTTCAAAATATTTGTTGATTATTAATTTTTATATACTCTGCTTTGAAGGTTGAAACCAACTCATCCTCCATTTTCTAATTTTTATCAAGTTATTTATCAAGGCCTTACACAAAGTAGGACTTTTTTTGGAGAGGTCCACTAGTCGGACGGTTTATAAGTCGAGGCCAGCTGTACATAAATTCCCAAGTAGTTCTCAGATTATAAGAACTGCTCAACCTTAGATGTTTTCCCATCCATTATTATGGGTTGGATATATATAATATATATATAAGTGATCATTGATTGACATAAAAATAAAATCAACCGAACATCAACCGCAACTACAGCTAAGCAAGTGTTGCTTGCCCGCTAATACCTTATGATGATATCATCATTCATTTCATATTACATTAATACAAATATCAAAGATCTTATAAAAAAAGAATCAAGGTGGGGCCTTGTTTTTATTAAACGGTATTATGACATTGTTAAACGGTATTATCATTGGCTGAGAAGCATAAGGAGGTGTGGGGACCAAAGATTCCGATGAAAGTAAAAGCTTTTGTCTAGATGGTCTATCTCCGAAGAATTTTAACAAAGAATTATAGAGCCAGATGGGCTGACAATGGGGATCTCCTTTGTGTCTTATGTAATGGGGATGAGGAATCTGTTGATCACCTGATGGTCCAATGTCTGATGGCTCATCGCGTGTGGGATAGGCTTTGTGGTGCCTCGGGCCTAAACAGGAATTTTTCCTCTCTCGAAGAGCTTTGGCGGGCTGGGAAGAACCTGAGAGCTAACAGTGATAGAAGCAGTAGGGCTAAACTATCACAAATTTACATCTCAGCTATGCTATGGTTGATTTGGCTCACGTGCAACGAATGTTTGTTTAGGCACTGCATACCCGATGTGGAGAGCATTTAGGAGAGGGCAATTATACTGATTCTCCACTGGGGCAAACACTGTGTAGGGATGGATAGTCTCCATTTTGCAGGGGAGCAATTTGTCCTTCTTTCTTAGTCTCATCCTGAATAGGTGGGTTAGGACCACGTAGAACCTTATCTACGTTTTGGTCCCTATCTTTCCAGTAATTTTGCTTATGGTTTTTTTTCAGCACATGTAATTCCTTTGGGCATTGCTCTATGTTTTTAAATGAATATATGCCTACCGTAAAATTCAAAAAATATATATATATATATATAAGTAATCAATATCAGCATCTTTTTAAAAAAATGAAATTGGTATATTTCATCTCACATGTTTTATTCATGTGATGAAATAAGAATCATCTTATTTAGTTAAGCATTTTCGTACGCAAAAGATTAAAAATAAATTTTATCAATTTTTTTTAATATAAGTTCATTGGATGCTATTTTGATACAATCCTTGTTGGTCTACTCCGCTAGTCGTGTTACATGTTTTATATATGGAAACATGAGATTTTTTCACATTTTGTGTAAAAAAATATATATTAAATTTATTTAAATATATATATGAGAACATACTTTGGGTGTGTTTGGTTGCGCGATTGCGCTGCGATTGCGATTACAGGAAGTTGCGTTTGCAATCGCGCAACCAAACAGTTTTATAATCGCAGTTTTAAACCCAGCGATTGCAGATAAATAGTGTCCAAAAGTTGCGATTTCAAAAAGCTGAGAAAGTGAACTTCCTGCAGAATCAGATTTGCAATTGCAGATTCCGATTTGCAATTGCAGATTCCTGCAGAATCAATTTTACAATCGCGCAACTAAACGCAAATCATACACCAGAACTATCAAGAAATATCTCATAAAAATGGACCCATATTACAACCCCATATATTTAGTTAGCAAACTAGGCTAACTATAATGAGATATACACATCGGCGGAAATTTTTTACACACTATGCAATTGAGTTAAAACAATTTATTGGAATATTACATATTTTTTTACAAAAATGAATATCTCAGTAGATGAGGTTATTATTTTAAAATATAAATTAAAACAAATGCGGACTATATTTGTTGCTAAAAACGAGGTTCAGACTAATATTTTTCATGTTTCTACTTTACATGGAAAAACAATCAGATAACATATGCCACCATAAAGAAAAAAGAAAACCTATATGCTGACTATAAATGATATTATATGAAAGATTATTTGCATTGGTCCCAAAATACCCTATTTTATTGGACGTCCATACATTAAATCATTCTTGTAGTTTAACTAATTAAAAGATTTCTGTAATCGTGTATAAGTTAGGAAAGCATATAGTCGATTACGTAAAATGTTAAAAAATATGCATTCAATTTATCATTTTTTTGTAATTAAGGATTTTTTATTTTTAAGTCCCCACAAACCATCATATTTAGTGATTAATCCCTCACTTTTTTATATTTGAGTTTTAGTCCCCAGATTTAAATGATCATTCTTTTTTAATCCCTATCAGGGACTAAAAAATTAAATAATTTATGGATAAGTCCCTCTTGGGGACTAAAAATGAATTATATTTTAAATCTTTAAACTAAAACCTAAATACGAAGAAGTGAGAGATCGATCACTAAATATGATGGTTTGTGGGGACTTAAAAATTAAAAAACCCCTATAAATAATTATACAAGTGTATTCATTATTAGACATATACTACAATGTAAAAGTTGCTTCACAACATTTTTAATATTTCATTTTACCTAAAAATAACCCCAAAAATCCACTATCCAAGGAAGCATTAGTTGTCACTAACGTTTCATTGGTTCCAACAGCCCAACAAATCCCAAATAAACATCAGATTCAAAAACTTATAAGTCCCACAAAAAAGGGTAGCAACAGCGAAAACGTATAATATTTGGTCCCTGAAGTTTTCTAAATACGCATAAACACTCCATATAATTTAAAAAATACAATCACACCCTTTATAATTAGATTTTCTATTAAAACAGGACACATGTACTATTTTACTTTTAATTTAAATTTTTATTGTGTTTTTATCTTTTAATTAATTATTTTTTTTGGGTTAATTCTTACAAAAAAATGCATTCAGATGCATTTGAAAAGTTAATTATTATATGAGTTAATCATAAAGTATATACATAATTAACTAATTATTTTTGTGGATATTTAGATAATTAAGATGAAAATAATAATTTTAAATTATTTTTTCCTTTTTTTATAGAAAATAATATTGGTAGATCTGTCATTTTTTTTTATTAATAAACAGTTCCATAATGCAAATGAAATGAAAAAACAGCACACACAAGAGGAAAAGTGAGTAGGAGAAACTCAGAAACAAAAATCAAGATGAAGCTTGCTTATGAGATTTAACACAAAAGTATAACATCCGGGGGAGTAAGTGTATATTTTAAACTTTAGGAGATGCCTCAATAGGTTTCAAAATCTTCAGGGGCCCAAATGAAATTACCCTTAATATAATATTAATATAAAACGTCGACCGTTAACTAAAAGTAAATGAAAAAACGCGGGATTATCGAAGATCCGTTAGAAATGCCAGGCCATCTTTACCGGGTACCGGCTATACCCGGTAATTACACATTTTTAATAAATATCGAAATCAAAACAGATCCTCCTCTCTCTCTATATCGTTCGCTCGCTCTCTCTCCATTGCCAAGAAATCCAATCGAATAACTAAAGGGGGAAAACAAAAATTAGGGTTTGGGTTTGCTTCGGAAGGATCTCATCCTTTCCTTCCAAACCCGACAAACCCTCTCAATCGATCCTCCGTTTCATGGCCGTCTGATCGAATCCCCACCCCCAATCGATGGCGAATCAAGGCTTTGAACCGGTGCCGGAAGGCGACGCCGAGGAGGAGGCGGCGTTCGCGAGGCGGGGGTGCTGCTCCTGGTTCATCCCCCGCTTTGGATCACCGGCAGCGGACCGCGGCCGGTCGCCGTGGTGGGAGCGGATCAGGGTTGCGGCGGCCGTGGACGGCGGAGATGCCGTTGGAGGCGGCGGAAGGTGGTGGAGCAGGGCGTTTTTGAGGGTGCGTGAGTGGTCGGAGATCGTGGCGGGGCCGAGGTGGAAGACGTTCATCCGGCGGTTTAACCGGAACCCTAGGTCCGGAGGCGGCGGCGGCGCCGGAGGCGGGGGGAGGCAGGGGAGGTTCGGATACGATCCGCTTAGCTATGCTTTGAATTTCGACGGTGGGGATTTGTCGGAGGAGGACATCGGCGGTGGGTTCAGGGACTTCTCGTCGAGGTTCGCGGTGGCGCCGGCGTCGGCGAAGTCTTCGATGGATCTTGGTGGAAGGGACGCGCCTCCGCTATTCGGGATTCATTGATCGGACGGTTCGTATTCGATCCTTCTTTTCATCATATAAAATTATATATATATATATATTATTGACATTTGTTTGTTTTTTTGTGAGCTTTTGATATATTGTTTTTTTTAAAGAAAAATATAGGATTGTTTGGATTCAATTGGTGTAGATTGAAAGATAGATGAATAAATTATGGTTCTTGAAATGTTGAGATATGATAATGTTGGGTTTTTTTGGATCATGATGTTGATTGATCTGGATAATGGTGGATGGGGAGTGTTTGGATAGGGGGATAGTAGTATACATGGCAAAAGTGGGATTGGATTTGGATGTCGAGAGAGGGAAATCCGTGGAAATGTTTGCTTTTTGTCAAAGTTAATGTTACTTGTATCTCTGTTATAGCCTCTTGGATAGTATTCACATGCTTTTGATTTTTTTTGGAGGCTGGATCTGGTTGGTCAGTTTAGTCAATATCGAACTGAACACTCTTTAATCGAACTGCACGCACAACTAATTATGGAGTACATATTTTACTCTCGTATTGGATACTGATGATATTTATAAATTCATATTTTCTTCAATAGATTATTAGATCCAATAAGAGAATGAAATATATATCCAACAATTGATTGTGTAGTTCGATTTATACGTTGTGCAGTTTGATTAAAGGGGTGTCCAGTTTGGTACTGACCAAACTGACCAGATTCCTGACTGGATCCGGCCTCATTTTTTTTATATTAATATTTACATATTTAATATAACAACTTATATATTTTTATATAAAAAGCTATATGTTTTAATAAATGTATAGACTTAGTTTTATAAAAATTAAAAGTAATTGTTTCGTTGAATGAGGTTATATACCTTGTTGGACGTATGTGGGACTACGTGTGACACTTTAAACGAGATTGCGTGTAATAGCAAACTTTTGTCAATGCGTTTATAACTCTTGAAAATGATCAGTTTCAAAAAAAAATAAAACTCTTGAAAATGATGCATTTCTTCCCCAGTCTATTGCCAAAGAAAAATAAGATACAGGTTTTAGTATATGAGATTCAGTATTTGAATTTGTTAACGAGTATTCCAACAATAATCCAACTGATGAATACACAATAAAAATACAGATTTTTTATTGAAATAATTGACATGCAGTGGTGATACTCAGGTCCTAAATCGCAAGCCCCACTCACAAGCCCCGTGATGTCATTACTTTATTTGCTGGCTTATTGACTTTTGAAAAATGTTAAAATGACAAAATATGGATATGTCATTCATTAAAAATATATCTCATTAACCCAAATCTCCATTTTTTCTCTATTCAGTTACAAATCTTTCGCATTAATTTCGGTTACATCCTATTTCAAAATTTGAATTTTGAAATCTTTACATAATAATTGGATTTTCTATTTTAGTTACACAAGCAAATACATTTTCTAAATGTTTACATCCTTTGTTACATTTACATTAACACTGTTTCATTTATATTACCTAAATGTTTTACATTCAATGCAATATTTAAACAATTTAAAAATAAATCCTTAAATTTTATTAAAAATATCAAACACTTTTTTTGTTGTGAGTTACATTTAACAAATATTGCATGAATTATTTGTTACATTTTCATAAAAACTGTTACTTTTACATATATATGTATATCTAAATGTTTTACATTCTATGCAATTTATCCGTAGTTGATTGTTACATTTATGAATGTAACAAATATAAATCAATACACACATGCGGTTGACTGCTATATTTACGAATATAACAAAAATGACAGATATTTGAAAAATGGCATTTAATACATAAAAAAATTCGTGTTTAAATTTAAAAAACAATAAACAAAACATAACTCGATTATGAATCCAATAATGTCAAACTTGATTCGAAAGACATTTAGGTGAGAACCAAATCGAAAAAAAAAAACGATTTCGTGCCTTTCAAATCTTCAAAAGTAGAATTTCGGATCTGCTCTTATGTGTTTTTCATGAGCAAATTCGGTTTCGAAAATCAAAAATCGATTAATATTGCTGCATGAATAAAAGTTTCAAGAGTCAAATCTATATATCGGTAACAATAACAGTAGATGATGTTAATATTATTATGATGAACAATGATTTCTTCAAGAAGCAAAAATACCTAGAAAATGTGAAATATTACAAGGAGGCTTTAAGAAAGAATCTACGTGATCTAAAGAGACTTTGATTTATTTTCCCCATTGCTTATGATGGATGCAATGCATTAATAAAAGTTTCCACGATGCAATGGTGAAGAAATACAAGAATTAGTGTTACTCAACGATCCTTGGAATAAAATCTTGAGGTGGTTATCAAGTAAAATGTATAATAGACAATGTATCATTGCCACATCATGGGACTGGTTTGGGGCCTGTGAAGTTGGGGCCTAAAAAACATTATTGATTGACATAATATGAGATGTTTACAGCTTAGATAGCATTTGGGTTTTTTATTTTTAAGTCTCCATGAACAATAGTATTCAGTGATCGATCCCTCAATTCTTGTATTTTGGTTTTAATCACCACATTTAAAGGATATGTTCCTTTTTAATTTCTATCAGGGACTAAAAAGAAAACTAAATAATTTAGGAATACGTCATTCTCAGAGATTAAAAAAAAATTATCCTTTAAATTTTGAGATTAAAAACAAAATACAAAAAGTGGAATATTTTAAATTTATGAAAATTTAAAATTAAAAAACTTCTTTTTTTTTTTCTTTTTTTTTGGTAAGGACAGCAGTCAGCTTTCTTTTTCATCCCTGTAATACACTGAAAGGAGTGTAGGGTTGTCCTTCAACGGACCAAGAAGCAATGAAAACCTGTTTTCTTTTTGTTGGTCAAAATGTCCATATCATTATTTGGTTTGATAAGACGCGCAATGAATACAAGTATCTACTATTTAAGTGGAATAAAAATTTAAACCGCTATTCAGATATCCATGGGGGGCACCACATATAGGGCCCGTTTGGGGTGTGACATAAGGTTATTTGCCCTTGATAGCTATACTGGGATAGATAACAATCCATGCTGAATAGATAATTTTTTGTTTGGTTGTCTTTTCTGTTATTCTCATTGGAAAACGTAAAATTGATTTTTTTGTTGTTTGGTTTACCTGGAATAAAATAAGGATAAGTGGTAGATAAGAGATGGATAAGAGTTTATGATTTTTTAAATGACAATTATACCCCTGCATAAATTATTTGTGTTTATGAATAAGTATGAGAGATGTGTGTGTGATGTGATAGATGTGATAGTTTTTAGAATGTGTGCAGAGAGTATTAGGTAAGATAAATTTTTTAAAATGACAGATAATGGTATTTTTATCTATTGGTATAGATAAGCCCTGATAAGCAATTCTAGCATTTTCTGAGAATAGTTATCAGACCTTATCCTAGCTTATCCAGACATAACTATCAAGGTTTATTCTGGTCAAACAAACAGCTGTTTGGAGGCTATTCTACTGTATTCTCCCCTATCCAGGGTTTATTCCCCACCCCAAACGGGGGGATAATGTCCCCATTGATTTTTTTTTTTTAAAAAAAATTCTAACCACTATTTTCACCTTTTCAATCCAACGTAACACTCCACCAGTTGACTCTGTCCGATTTAAATCTTATAATTAAAACTCTTAAATTGTAAAAATTTATATGTTAAATCTTTCATTTCCTTTCTTTAATAGTTTATCTTTTTTATTAATGCAAATTATTGTTTTATTATTTTCAAATAAAAAATTTATGTTTTTAATAAATATATATGACAGGAGTAGATTTTTTTAAATGACCCTTTCTATAAAAAGTCATGAGCGGCCACTGCTAATATATGTGTGGTTGCTTGGTAGATATAATTCTAGTGGTAAAACAATGATGATAAAATCCCATATAAAATTTATTTTGGTAGTTTTTTATCACAAAATGAACAGAGGAACCACTTGTTATCACCCCTGTTCAGTAAACAAATAAATAAAATTGTTCTAAATTTAGGCATATGCATTCGGTTGGACACCACACAAATTCACAGTGCTCTGTGGTGGTGGGGGAACAATCAGGTGTGTGGGTAGGCAGTTGAATCAAATGTCCCCTTAGCATGAAATAGGCTATGAACCACATGAAAATCAAGATATTATGAAGCTTAATTTCTGGCCAAGAAAACTTTTTGTGGGTATAGGATGGCCCACGTTTAAAGTTATGAATGAACTGCATTTATATTGGGAACTTGTATTTATATTGATGTATTTCTTTAAAAGACAATTTTTAATTTTTTTATTATTGAAAGGTAGGCTAGAGCATTTTCATTAAAAGCCGAAGTCCACTTTAAAAGACAATGTTAGACCCGTTTACAACTTTGTGTGTTGTTCTCATACATTTTTTTATATTTATAAAAGTATGAGAGTTATATTATTTTTAAACAATTCAAAACACTTGTAAACTGTAACTGAGACGGAAAAAAAACTAAACCGAACATTATTTTCTTATAAAAAGTAAAATAGAGTGTTACAATGGTTCAAGGACAAGGATGTTGGAAAATAGAGAGTTAAATGAAGTATGACTTTCAATATTAACAGCTTCTGGTTCACACAACCTCATCTTTCTAGAGGAAACACCACAGCCAAATTTACACTGCAGCACTCACACTTATCTACACACATATTATATCATTAATTGATCACAAAATTAAAGGTAGACAAAAATGAATGAGGGAGGGATCAATGTATGCTTAGCATTGTGTCAAACAAGGCTCATCCAATGAATCATGTGTTGATTGTGGACCAAAAACACAACACCAAGAGTGTCTGTGTGGATCAAAAATTTTCTTTCAAAAAGCAATACTATGCAAACAATTTTTTTTATATATAAAAAAAAAACGTTATGTTTGGCCTTTTTTCATCCTCGTTTCCAGCCTTCGCACATGATGATTCTTTTGATATCTGTATATTTTTATGTATAAAAAAGATATTTTTGTATTTTTTTTTTGGATAATCTTGTGTACAGTCTATTTTCTAGCTCAAATTCCAATCTACACGTGTTTTAAATTTTAAAAAAAATAATATATGCTTTTATATATAAAAAATAACATATTCAATTTTTGTATCTAATGAGGTATATGCTCTTATAAAAAATGAAGCATATGATCCAATGAATTGCATAAATATGTTAATAGAAAATGAAAAAGAAATTCTATCAATTCATATAACTCATTAATGTGAGTATATACTTTGATAATTTTCTATCAATACATATGAGACTAAAATTGAGACTGAAAAAAAATAAAAAAATCGTGTGTATCATCACTTCTTTTTTTTATACCAGAGGAGTGGGCTGAACCAACCCACCATCACTGCATAACCCATATCTTGGCAATTGGCATTTCTTGTTATACTGGACAAGCGCAGATACACTCAATTCGTTTTACAGTTTAGTATGCAATTCCATATATTATGATAACATAGCATATCACAGTGTATATGTTAATTTTTTTTCAAAGAGAAAAAAAAATTACTATGAGATTTCATTATATGTTTCATTTTGTATACCAGTATGTATTTCTTTTATTTAAGTGTGGACTACAAACATGTCATTTTCTTTACGGGACAAACGGACACAACATAATTGGTTAAATTGATGGGCCGGCCGGCACAACAAGCCCGTCTTGAGAAAGCGGGCTGTGTCGGGTCCGCCCATCTTACACCTTTAAGAAACGGACAATGCTACGTATAGTCTATTTTCTAGTCTCAATTCTAGTTTACACATGTTTTAAATTTTTTAAAAATAATATACTTCATCTAATGAGATATGTGCTTTTATAAATAAAAAAATGAAGCATATATTCCAGTGAATTGAATTGCATAGATGCATTTGTAGACTATATTCAAAATGTCTATCGAAACATATATCTCGTTAATACGAGTATATATTCCAATGATTTTTTATTTACACATATGAGTCTAAAATTGGGGTTAGAAAAAAAATTATCTGTGACAGCACTCGAAAGCAACTAATTTTTCGTGTGGGCATTCATACAAAAATAATGTTACATACAGTCCATTTTTCAACTCATAATTCTAGTCTACATGTGCTTTGAATTTTTTTTAAATAGTATATCTCATTTAATGAGATACATGCTTTCATAAAAAATGAAGCATATACTCCATTGAATTGCATGAATACATTTATTAAAAATATGAAAAAATTTATCTAAACATATGTCTCGTTAATGTGTAACAACACTATTTGAAATTGGGGTTGAAAAAAAAAATTGCAGGTAACAATCTTTGAACAAATAATGCTAGTGCCCACGTAACACACACTTAAGAACATCAAAAAACCATATTACTTTAGGAATGTTAATGCACTCGGTATGTTTTGCAATTCCGTCTAAAGCCTAAAAATAATTCTCAGCCACTAGTATATTTCAGTATATATTGTAATATCGTAGCATATGAAATTTTAAAAAAAATTATCAAAGAAAAAAATACATTAATATATTTTAGTGTATACTTAACATTTTATAACAATATATACTTTAATAGGCAATGATGCATTTTTTTTTAAAAAAAAAGTGAAAACCCTAACAAACATTATAAACATACCCTCGGCCTCCTCTCTCTCAACGGCGCAACTAAACCCTAACAAACCCTCTCACTCTCTCTGTACTTCACACACACTCTCTGATCTTCCATACCAAACTGGGTCAACACGGTCTTCTAAACCACCGACGACGATGACTTCAAGTAGTGGAGGAGGAACCTCGTCAAGATCAAATTCTTGTTGTCCTCCCTGTACGCACTTAGCGCTGCTGGGAATCTTTCAATGATCGGCGGCGGTAGCACAGTCAAGTCGTCGACCCACCACTCCTTGCCGAAGCTCGGTTTGATCGGGTTGTGGGTCTTCATCGATGATGACGACTATGGATTTTTTGGGTTGTCTGGGGAGGATACTCGGGTCGACTCAAACCCAATCCGGGTCCTTATTTGACTGTGTCCGCGGAGTCTCACCCAGGACCCGGGTCTGATGGACCTAAGCCCAGGTTAGGTCTGGGTCCACCACGATCTGGTTCGAACCCCACATTGACAGCTATATTCATAATCAATCTATTTATTTTAGATTGAAAAATGTAATGGTTCATCCCTGTTTACTAGAAAATCAGAGTTTATTTATTTATTTATTTGAAAAATGGTACGGTCTCATGGAGATGGAGTCCTACTGTAAAATATATAGGAATATTAATTTTTTTTAATAATAAAAGGGGGTCATATGGCACATGAGTCACGTGCCTCTTCCACTGTTCCACCCGCCCCCTCACAAAAAAAAACTATGAAAAATGAAAACAAGTGAAGGTATGCATGCATGCCACATACATAAGAAAAACAAGTTGAGGGCGCTGATACACAGTCTTTTATGTATCCCCATATGTTATGATAATGTAGTATATGCTACATTATCATAGCATATGAGTTCTAACATAGTATATGACTCAATTTTTATTTTTATTTTTATTATGAAATCAAATACACTAGTGTATCTTAGTATATATTTCATTTCATATAATAGCATGCACTTCAATAGAGGAGTGTATGATTTTTAAAAAATCATGGACTACATAATAAGCTGCAATTGGGGCTGTGCGTATCTTTTTCCAAATATTAATATTTAATTAACCTCCACATATGGGTGGTAAACGAGCCGAACGAGCCGAGCTTTGACATGTTCAAGCTCGGCTCGTTTATAAACGAGCCAAGCCGAGTCGAGCCGAGCCGAGCTTACGAGCCTCAACGAGCCTAGCGTTCTTCTTCATTTTAGGGTTTTTAGGGATTGAAAACAAAATTTTAACCTAAATGAGCCAAGTTCATGAATTTAAACGAGCATAATTTTGTATTTATTTAATATTCTGATTTTATAAAGGAGTTTAATCAAGCTTTAATTAAATTTTAATAACACAAACGGGTCGAATTTGAACATAAAATGAAGTTTGATCCAGGTCCCGAGTCTAACCGAGCTTTAAAACTTGTTCAAGCTCGCTCATTTGTCTAAATGAACGAGCCTGAACGAGCTCAAACCGAGCCGAGCCCGAGCCGAGCCCGAGCGTCTTGGTTCGTTTACCAGCCCTACCTCCACATGCAACTACTTACATAAACCCTGGCATGCGTTTATAGGACCTACATGTAGTTTGTAATTAGGGTTTTTTATTTTTAAGTCCTCATAAACCTTAAGATTTAGTGATCGATCCTTTATTTTTTCATATTTTGATTTTAATCTCCAAATTTAAAGGATCTGTTCATTTTTAATCCCTCCTAGGAACTAAAAAAAAATAAAATAATTTAGTTATAGGTCCCTCTTAGGAACTAAAAAAGAACATATCATTTAAATCTGAGGACTAAAATCAAAATACGAATGAGAGGAATTGATCACTAAATTATATGATTTATGAAGATTTAAAAATAAGAAAATAAAAACCTTTAATTAACCAGTCTACTCCATGGAATTAAAATTTTCCAACGGTGGAAACCCATTTTATTTGTATGGTGCGGTGGACCCCACCTTTTGTTTTTTTGTTTTTTGTTTTTTGTTTTTTTTTTTTTTTTGTTTCAAGCACCCTACGCATGCGCTCCAAAATAACCCATACGGCCACACACAAATTTTTTTATTTGATTTTTGTCTGTACTTATAGATCCATACCATGGCCCACACTTTTTTTGCTTTCTTTTCACCTCATTTTGTTTAGGATTCTTCATATTAAGGTGTTCGGGGTTTCTTAAAAGGGTTATTTCATTTTCTTTGGACATAAAATTTTGTAATGTAGAAGCCGTCCTAAACTTTGGCAATGATTTACTTGATAAAAAATATTTTTGTTTGTATGATGATCTACTTGACAAAATTAAAAGATGAAATCTATGTTATCTTTATGTTTATTCACTGGATTAATCATCACACTGATTTATATTTTTATTTTTTTGTTAAATCTAGTGTTTGATATTGAATCTAATGTTTTAAAATTCAGTTACATTTTTAAATATAATTGAATTTTATATGCCTTATACTCAAGGGCGGAGATAGGGGGGGGGGGGGGGGTAGACCACTTGGGTTTAGTTTTATTATAAATTGACTCAAGTATGAGGTATAATCGGCATGTAAACTAAATAATAATTCCTTCCTTACTATTTAAATTGGGTGATGTTACATTCAATTTTTTTAGTCTAAAATATAATCATATATATCTTGTTAAAAATCTACTGAAACATGTACATCGTTAACAATGTTTATACCTTGTTAAATTTTTTCTTATATTTATTAAAAATATGTTCATTCAACTTGAAATAGAGCGATATACACTTTTTATCAAATTATATATCTCGTTATTTGATGTTTATAATTTTTTTTTTAAAATAAAAACATGTGTGGTCTAACTGAATCTAATATATTCCTACTTAATTTGGTCTACTGCTAGTGCTTGAGCTAGTTTCTACTAGCAATACGCGTAAACAAATGTTTATTTGCACAATGCATATACATTGAAGGGACATATATAATTTGGTGGGTATTGAAATTGAAAAATATAATGTTTAGTAGTGTTTGGGATGTGCTTCTATCCCGCACATATTTTAAAATTTTAAAGCTATATACATAGCCAATAAAAAATATTTTTTTCATAAAAAATGAAGTACTTATTCATTGAAATTGACTACATATTAGAGTGTGTACAAAAATAGTGAAGTGTATACTACGTTAATTGATTTTGTATACATGATACGACAACTGCAAATATGACTCATCTATATAAATTTTTATGTTTAGAGTCATAAATATCTTTTTTTTTTGTCTTTATGCAATTTATGTTTTTCATTAAAGTCCAGTTACATTTGAAATCTATTTGAATTTTATATGCACTATACTTCGTGTTTATTTTGTGTGTTTGAATAATGTTTGTTTTTTCTTAAAATTAAGTTACATTCCAAATGTATGTGATTCTTATATGCATTATGTTTTTACATTTTGTATGCTGCTAAAAAAAATTTATTTTTCTTTTAAAAGTCTGATACATTTTGATGTGTAACTGAATTTCAAATAAAAAAGTGGAGGTGGAGGTTGGATAAGGAATCGAAATGTAGCCAATGACTTAGAAAGGGTAGCATTGTTTTGCCCTTTTTACCTTTTAAAAATATAATGCATGGAATCAATGAGGTAATGACACTTATTTGAGCTTTTCAATAGGGCTTAAACTTTGGGGCTCATATAGCAAAACTCTTTAAAAAAAATTATAGGGGATTGTTAGTTTGTGTCAAAAAATTCAGTTTTCAAAATAAAGTTATTTCCACTTACTTTTATATATTAAATATAATTTTAAAATTTGGGTTTAAAACCGATATCTCGTGTTTTTTTTTTTTTTTTGGTATAGAGACATGTATCCAGAGCATACAAACACACTCCATAGTAAGTATTCAATGTATTTGGACTAACAAACTAAACCTATAATAATGATTATTATTAGTCCCATATTCAGTCATATGAATGTTTTATATTATTTCATGCATAAATAAAATAGCTTTTTGCATATATGTGTCTCTCATGTAATCTAATTTTATCAAATTACCCATGTTAAAATGTTCCCTACTAAATTACCCCTTAAAATTATTTAAATGTGTGTATTGATGCCCTTCCTTAACATCTTGGTAACGTCAATTGCCCAACCATAGTTATCAAGGTAACCATGGTGTGTGCATTTACTCTTTCACCCTTATTGGATGAAAAGAAAAAATTCCTTCCCCCTATCAAGTCGCACAATCTATGTTCCACTAACAACTTTTCTTCCATTTAGAGATTTTTTTTCTTCTATTGACAACAACCTCACCACCATTGCCTTCATTTTCACCTCTTTTGGCTTTTGAAGATGCCCCAAATCAAATGCAACATGATGTGAAATTCTCTACCCAGCCAAAAAGAGAACAATCATCCAATTTTGTGAACAATAAATGGAAGATGCGTTTTATCTTACAATTTAATTAGGTGTCAAAATGAGGGGATTTGAAGTGTATAATAAGAGCTTTTTCAAAAATAAGAAATGAGTTATTTGAATGGTTGAAGAAGAAGAATCTATTACTATTAGGGACAAATCAGATATTACACATTGACTTATCAACAGTACAAAAACAAAAAAGATTATTTAGTTTTAACCCCCAAAAAAGAAGCATATTATAAAAAAACCTCCCCCAAAATTTAGTTGATTATTAACTCCTTATAAAATTATTACGTCTTATTACAAAACTCAACCATTTCGGGCCCCTTCTAAACAATTAAATTATTACAAAACCCCCCAACAAAATATTATGATTTTAAGACCCCTTTAAATTGTAGCTGCATTTGCAAAAAGTTTAGACATCTGTTATAGAAACCATTAAAAAATTGTGGATAGACAACACTACCTCATTAATGGTGGGAGTTATATTATAGCTCCTCAACCCAAACGATCCATCTATTAAATACCAAGGCTGTAGCTCATACAAGCATTTCATTGAACATAAATATGACATGGTATGATTGATACGAAATTAGTATAAACAATTTTTATATTTAATTAAACATGTGTGATTCTTATGAAGATAATTTGCATTTGAAGGGTTCTAAAATAACAATGTGTATTTGGAGGGGTTTTTAAATAATTATTTATTTAGAAATGGTAGAAACTAAACATTGGGTTTTTTAATAAGATGCAATAACTTTATAAGGGGTTAATAATAAATCTATTTTTTTTATAGGGGGTTTTCAATAATTCAATAATTCACTAGTTTTTGTAGAGGATGGAAACTAAAAAACAAAAAAAAAAAAGTTTTTTTAACAGCAACCATTATCCCGGCAACCAACCTAGTGTGCACGCCTAAAAATTTTGAGGGGTATATTGGCAACGAACATTTTTATAGGGGTAATTTAACAAAATATTATATGAGGAGCATATGTGCAAAAAAATCCCTAAATAAAATATACATGGGTTTAGCATATTTATAAATAATTTGATGCATTGGATTTTATATATTTATTAAAGATCTATAAAAATCCTAGGATATATTTTTTCAAAATGTACGCTTTCGTGATACTTAATGAGTAGAGGTGTAGGACAGACCATGTCGGCACAACACATTAAAAAACCAACATGGGGCACAATACATTATTAACATGACATGACATGACATGATTTGTTAAATGTGATATGGACCGTACCGAACTAACTATGTGACATACTAGTCAATTCTAACACAGTATGTTAGTGAGCATGATAGAGTAGGTGTGGCGTGACATGACAATCCATGATAGGTTCGACATATAATATGTTGACTAAAGAGATTATCTTATTGTGTGTGTATATATCAGTTAATTAAATATAATGTGTTTGTGTGCGTATATATCATGTGTCTGTCATTTACTCATTGTTAATCAAGTTACACATGCGGACGACGTTGGATGGTAGGATATAGAAAAAGAAAAATTACTAGGAATTAGTTTCTTCTGGTTTTAATAATCCCACAATACATTGGAAAACAATGCCTGATTAAGACCCAAAACAAATCTGATTATTCTTCCTTTGCAACTACATAAATCCTTGTATCTCACATTTTCAAAGAGACGTCACTTGTGTGTGTGTGTATATATATATATATAGAGGGGTGATTGGGTGCGGCGGAACAGCAGGTGCGGACGCGACGTGGACCGTCCGATTCGCATCCGATGGTGATGCATTCGCATCCGACGGTGATGCACCCGGATGTGAATGCATCACCGGATGTGAATCGTCGGATGCGAATCATCGGGTGCATCGTCGGATGTGAATGCATCACCGTCGGATGCGAATCGGACGGTCCACGTCGCATCCGCACCTGCCGTTCCATCGCACACAATCACTCAACTATATATAATATATACATAGATGCTTGAACACAGACAACAATTTCCTACATAGAACAAAAACAAAAAAATACAATTTCTTGCATAAATGCAATTCACACTGTTATTTTATTTTTAAAATTAATATACCCTCATTTGATGAGGTGTGTATATTTGTAAAATATAAAAAAAAAATTTAATTAATGAATTATATGGATTAATTTATAGAGTACGTAAAAAAATTTCTAACAAGTTATAATGAGTGCACATCTCTAACGAGATATATAAGATCGTAAATATCACTTATAACATTGTTCCATACTTTAACTCACAATATTCACGAATGGAGGGATAAGAGTCACCTTCATATCATCCAATTTGATAATGTATTATATAAGTGGATGGGTGATTTGTTTGATGATTAAAACACCTAACCTAAATATTTAGAAATGTTTTTGTCTCCATATATGGTGTCTATCCAATTGCATTTTGTTTAATTATATATAATATAATATATGTCCAATTGGTATTTGGTTGCTTGGGATTTAGCTTGTTATATATTCTAATATGAATTGGGAATATCATTAATTGGTGGTTAGAACACCTGACAGATTCCACAAGGAACTTGTAATAAGAAGCAATATTATATCAAGCCCATCATTGATGGTTAGAAATGAATATAAAACCAAAGCTTGTTAAATATTATGGATTGGAATTGGTCCAGTAGAAAAAGATTGTCCCTATCATTTTTTAAATATAATACATAATTTCTAAGCAAACTATTTATCAGACACAGTAATCCCATATTTTATTTTAATTATAACTGGTCTTTATTATTATTTGTGCATTAATTGCGAATTATTCAAACTTTTGTCAAGCAGAACTTTTTTTGTAATGTGAATTTAAATATATTGTATTAATTTTAAAAGTACTATATTTTGCATTTGCACGAGCGATATTTTTTACGAAATATTCTTCTCAATTGGTGAATTTTTCACTCGAGCCAAATATTAATTCGACAATTTGAAAATCGGAATACAGATATTGATACCAGTATATATGATCCAACAAATATTTGTGTCGTACATATATATTATTTATATTTGTTATCTTGTATAATTAATCATAATCATAATATATTATATTATCTTTAAAATTTTAAAATATGATATCTAAAAGAAAAAATGGACTTTAAAATCTCAATTTTAATTTTCATTTCACTCTAATATATCATTTGATTATCTAATTTAATGTTAATATTAAAACATGTCAATTATTAAAAAAATATCCGTATCTGATCTATATACGAAGTGATCCGAATTAAAAAATTAATATCCGTATTTGAATCAGAAAATTAGAACATGGATAATAACATATCCGATATACATCCGTTCAATAGACAGACTTAATTAGGCCCCGTGGAAACCACTATAAAAAAATCAATGATATGACAAAATCTCATTGGGCCTCATTAAGCAAGTAATTTCCCAGTAAGCCAAAACTTTTCAAAACAATAACCTCCAACGTATACCATATTAAGAGTGAAAATGTTGTATTCAATCGTTAATGTAAAAGTCTCTTTTGTGGCTTTTAATTTTTTTTTTAAAATATATATTTATCTAATAAATTATATACATTTTTAAAAAATTTAAAAATATTTGAATGAATTGAGCAGACACCTATCTACATTCCGTAAAATAGAATATACATGCTCACGGAAATGGAAAATATATAATAATAAACATTTTATAAACAGAGCTAGACTATAAGAGTGATTGAGGATTGAAATTGTATTTGTGCGCAAATTTATATGAAAAACAAAAACAAAAAAAAGTGAAAAAATTTAGAATGAAAAATAAAATATTTTATGTTTGTCAATTTATCTCCATCTTTTCAAATAAGAGAACATAGATAAAGGTAAGTGAAGGTAAAATGTATGTCTCATGTTGATATAAACACTAGTTTTTTAAACGGTTAAACATTTAAATTTTCATTTTTCATCGTACACAAACACACACCCGGTCTGAGTGTATCAGCACCCTCTGTAAGAAACCACTAAAAAGGAAGGGTCAATTTAAAACCAAAGGCAGATTTCTTTGGAATAGCAAATTCTTCTGACTGCCAATATGTTACAGATCATCCAGAATATCCTGACATTGAACAAGATTTTTGACACACAATGAGAAATGGGAAGCTTTATCTCAAAATAACTCATTAAAAGTGCATAAGCTGATTTTTATCAGATGCACTGTAACCATGTTTGAATACATAGGAAAAATGGGAACTCTTCTTTTGAAGATAATCTGACAATTGAAACAGATCAAAATGAGACAATTTGCTGACCCACTTATGGCCCTGTCTATTTTTCATTCATGTATAGACAGCATCATGGGACCCACATCTCATAAATACCATGGAATATATTGAAATCACCCTCATAACATTCATTACCAAGGACCCCCTGATCAGCATTTTTTTTTATCACAATGAGATTTCAATTGAAAAGAAACTAATTAATGAAATGAGTCCTACACCATAGTACATAATCATAATCACAGTTCAGATAGGCTTCTTGATGAGCCCCATAACCTTACAAGACACATTGGACCCACCAAATTAAATCCTAAAAAGACATGAATGTCATTGATACATTCAGACAGTTCTGTATATACTTTTGTAGATATCACATCATCTAACTCATTATATGAAATCACCAATAAAATATATACTCTAGTTCGTTGATATATGCATTCAATTCATTCGATAATATATTTCATTTTGAGAAAATATGTATTTCATAAGACAAGTATATATTTCAAAAAAAATACTTTATAATGTGTCAATGTATAAAAGTGAATACAAGAATGACACAATGTGACAGTTTCCAAGATATGTATTGTTATTGGTGGACCCCCAAAATACAGGGTGCAACACATCCAACAAGGAAAAAAAAACAGCAGTCCCAAGCTGACTCTCCAAATGCATAGCTCCACATCAAAAGAATCCACTACAATGCTTTTTTTTCTCTCTCTTTTATCATGGATCTCTCCATCATCACCCCCAGCAAAACAAGAGGAAGACAAAAAGTAAGAGTGTACCCAAATTTCAAACTGGTGTGGTCTCTAAAAAATGAAAGGGAAACATTAAAAGAATGAAATATATGGTATTTTGTATGTCAATTGAGTATAGACAAATTTGAAACCTTATTCTTCCAATGCATGCAGAGTGCAAAAGAGAAGTGTTTTGTATAATTAGCTAATTTGATGGATGGTCTATAGGTGGTGGCAAAAAATGATTCAAGCAAACGGGCTGCCAATAAAAAAATGGCAAAGATAGGAAGCTCAAATGGCATTGGAATGGGGAGACATGACAGTTATTCCTCAGCTAATGCAATATGAGAATAAATGAGCACTGTTTAGGAGTTTATTCTACATTAGATCAAACCAATTAACAAGTATGCTGAACTTGAGAAATTGTTTTTTCAAGAATTCGATGAAAGCCAGTGTAAATTGAGCATGCTATTCTGAATGCTTTCTATAATGCATATTACTTTTTGACAGTTTCGAGCAAAAATCCTTGAACAAATAGGTATACTGGTTGAGATAATACACTCAATTATGGTAATCCAGTTGCCTTAACTAAAACAGAATTATATAGTGGGGAAACTCTAATCTGCTGCTTGTATAACAAGTAAAAACTACGTTGCCAACACTTCAAACACTGGAGATATATGTTCATCATATGTAGAAAAAACATTAGCCCAATTTCAGACTAGATTCAGATAAGAACTTAAAAGCATAGAAGACCATACGACAGCAATAAGAAAAAAAATCCCACCAAAATTAGATTGATTGATTGAATTACCTAAGAAGTTTCATCGCCAACAAACACGTTCAAGTTCTTTTTTTTTTCATTTCTTCATGATATGATAAACCAAAATCAACATCAAGAATTAAACCGACCTCTTTCGGTCCAACGTGAAGAGACATCCAACGAGCCAAGTTGAGAAGAAGCTTCAGTGACAGAGTGAGGCAGCTTCCCCTTCTTATTAGACCAAAGCCAAATCTTCGAAACAGAGAAGCTCTCGCCTTTGCTCCCTGCACAAATCCTCTTCCCTTCCAATTCTTCATCCGTTCCACAATTCGTGTTCAAGCCCCTCCTCCTCCCACCCCTCCCATCTTGTGAATTTCTCAATGCCACCTGAAGATTCAATTCCCCCACCACGTATTGATACGATCCCATTGAATAACATCTCCTCGCATCCAAACGACTACTACTCGTTTCGCCCACATCCTCTTCAACACTGTTATCTTCAATTACCCTCTTAAACTTCCCAAGTCTCACCGGGAAGACCTTCTTCTCCAACACAATCTCCTCCTCTCCATTGTTCATCTTCTGACTCCCCGCCGAAGGAAATCCACATTCAATATCTCCCGTATAACCATTCTCCTCCCTCGCATCGTCGAAATAAAACACAGGGTTCTCTATAGCATGCCCTGGGACGAATAGCATACCCCGACAGAGTGGGCAAGTCGAGTTGGAGAGGAGCCATGTATCGATGCAGTCCAAGTGGAAGGCATGGCCACACAACGGGAGGAGCCGGAGCTTGTCTTCGTCCGAGAACTCACAAAGACACACGGCGCAATCAAACGGCTCTTTGGGTCCGACGATTTCTCTGTAGAGGAAGACTGGGAGTGCGTCGATGAAGGCTTGATCGAGGCCGGAGTCATGGAGGTGGAAGAGCTGCTGGAGCTGCCTCTGTAGGGCATCAGAGGGGGCGTCAGGAGGTGGGTATCGGCCGGATTGGGCGGAGAGGGTGGAGAACAGAGAGGAGGGGTGTTTGATTAGGAACCGAACGAGGAGGTGAAGGAGGCCAGATATGAAGAAGATGACAGCAAGGATTACGATTATGAAGAGGACAGCAGGGCTGATTCTGGCGCCACTGGATGAGGGCGACAGGGGCGGAGGAGGAGGCACTAATATTGGTTGTGTCAATGTGTCTCTGTGGTGATTGTTGATGGTCTGATGGGATGCAATTGTGAAGGAATGAGAATTATAGCCATCTCTTCTGATTTGGTGGAAGACCCAACTCATTTTTATTGAATCTTAGAACTACTATAACATCTAATACCACAGATGGACTGAAAAGAGCCTCTTTTTTTTTGGGGGTGTGGGGGTTCAAATCTGGGTTTGAAATTGGAAATGCTAAAACGTTGCAAATTTGTGTTTCAAGATTTGAAAAAGGTCCATTCAAGTAAGAATTAAGTAAATGAAATTGGTTTCAAATGAAAGAAACACAAACACACTCAAATTAATCAATTTTGAAGAAATGGGTCTCAAGACTAAAAGAAAAGTATTACCATCTGCTACAAAAATGAAGATCCCATTTCTTTCCCCACTAAAGTTGCTTCTTTTCTTCAACTTTGCTTTCCCTTTCTTTCTATGAAAGAGAACCCATATACAAAAGGAGACTTATAAGAGATTGTAAAGTCACTAGTGGTCACCTACCTCAGTTTTGGAAGTGAACCCGCCATGAATGGATCTTGAACAGTGTTTTTGAGCTGCAAAACAAAACCCTAAAACTTTTTTTGGTTTTGAAAAATAAAATGGGACAGCTTTCATTAGGTTTTTATTTTAATGGGATTAAATATTCTTTCTTTAAAGTGGGGGAGGCGATGGGAACATCCCAAGGTGTTTTTTTTTTTTTTTTTTTTTTTGGTATTTGTTATGAGGAAGGAGATGAGGATATTTTCGTCATTAAATAAATTTTCGAGAGTTTCATGTGTCATGTTGACATGAAAAAAAGAGAAAGTACGGATCCAATCAAAGACATTTTCTTTGTCTCATAAATCTGGGGTGGTTTTTTACTTCAAAATTTATAAAAACTTAATATATTTAAAACTACTGAATATTCTATATTTTGAAACACTGAATATTCTAGAAATTGTCCACAGTTTCAACTGTGACTTTAGAATAACTGATTATTTTATTTTCATTAAAAAAAGCACATTAAAATAGGATCTCTCATGGACTCCTTGTTAAGGACCTCCAAGTTATCTAAATGGAAATACAGCATTCATGACTAACATTTTTTTAAATAATATCTACAAGTTGGTGTATATTTTTAAGCATGTTTTGTGTTGCTATCATAATTGTCTAAGCAAACCCTAAATGGTACGGTTAGGCGATCCATGTGGAACTAGTCATCGATGGCCTAATTAGCTTCATTAGGTTAGAGTATGGGTCTATCTATATACGTGGATCGGCATTGCCCAACTACTTAAGTGTTGCTTAAACACCTAGACGAAATAAATAAAATGTGTTAAACATATGTTTAATCAATTTGATCCATTTTTTCTAATACCAAAAACAATAAAAATGATCCATTATTTCTAAATTATGTTTTTTTTTTATATGAGAATTTGGCATGAGCCTTAGATAAAATCAGGCAAATGCCGATAGTGAGGTACTATTTCTAAATTATGTTGATTACAAAAATTTATATAATCATTTATTGACTTATGACATAAAAAAGTTTATCATTTAAAATACTTTGATCAAATAATTTTAACAGTGCAACGGGTTATGACCATTAGGATATTGATTTTCATATTTTAATTTTCAAAGAGGAAAAACAAATAAATGTATAGTAATTTCATGTATAACTAGTAGCTTGATGATATAATTACCCTCTCCCAACCCATTGCCCATGTTTGGTTCATGAATTATATTATTCTGATGTTTATGATTATTCTAGTATAAATAAGGATAAAGTGATTTTGTGTTTTGTTGTGTTTTGAATTATTCTTGTTGAAAAACGTAAGAATAAATTTTTTGTTGTTTAAATAAAATGTGAATAAAGTATCGATAAGGATTTATAAAAGGTAAAAAAGTAATGATAGTTGATTTAACATGTGATTTATAAGATGTGATGACAGTTGATTTGACAGTAGACCCACTTATTCTTTGGGTGGAATAACCTAGAATAACTTTAATTCCAGAGATTAGTTAGAATCTCTATACCACTTTATACTAGTTTATTCTAGCATACCTATACCATGTTATACCATTCATCCAAACACATTTTTTTGTTTTATTCTTCCCCATATCACTTTATACTCATTTTATTCCCCAACCAAACATGGGCTTTGGGTTATGTTTTACATTTATGAATATAACATTCTCATCACTTATTCACTCGTAATAACATCTTTTAAATAATTGAAGAATTTATAATAATATATAAACAATATCTTAAAAAAAATGTGCATTATTAAGCGTCTCCTAGACGGCTAGGCGCATGGTGATTACTTACACTGGTCTGGCCATCGAGACAATTATGAGTGTTACGTTTTTTTAGTTAATAATTCCATAATTTCTTTAAGTAAAAAGGTTATTTTTATAAGAGAAAGCAACCCAATCACAATCCAGAAAACATGTGATAAAAAATTACATTAGTTAAGAATATACTTTCTTAAAAGATCTATATTATATAGTAACAGATTATGCATGATTTCTTACCAGTTAGCACCAAAAAAAAAAAAAGAAAAAAAAAAAGCCAAGGTCATGTGTGAGACTGAGACGGTTCATTTCATCTAATTAGTGGTGCTTTTATTTAACTTTATATATGAAATTTTGAATCAACTTTTGTAATCATTTATGGAGAATTACTATTTAGATTTAAAAATAATAATGATTACTGTTGTTTTAGGCGGCAATGAGGTTAAGGAATTTTACAGAAAATCTTTTTTTTTTAATTCTATATTTTCACATATTTATTTTACTTTTCTTCAGGATGACTTTTCTAGAAAATCTAAATTTTGATAACGTTCCAAAATGGTTCAATAGAGACCTTTATATAAAATTCATAATTAGATTCAATTTTTTTTTTCATTTGCAAAATCTACATGTATTTGAAGTTTTTGTTTTTTATTTTTTATAGAAATCGAAAAAGCTGAATGTATTTTCAAATGGCTGTGAATCATATTTTTCAAAAGGGTTTTAACCCTTGATAAATCTTTTTTGAAAATCATATTCCCAAATTAAAATAATTATCAATATGCAAACATTAGATTTTTTTTATGTAATTAAGAAAAATTAGCTTTATCATCAATTTTTTTTCAAAACCACAAAATCATGCCTCATCAAGAAGACTGGTACATGTACCCAGCCACAAAATTAATATATACATTTTTAATCCCAAAGCCCCCATTTGGAAACGGAATAAGCGAGTATAAGGGTAGTATAAATGTGGTATAAGAATGGATAGGAAAAATTGTTGTTTGTTTGCAGGGTATAACTTGGTATTACTAAGCCAGTTTAAAAGAGTATAAGAGAGTATAACAATTCTAAGTAACCCCTACGATAAGCTATACCCACTTTATCTATTCTCATGGGCTCACATGTCAAATCAACTTTTTATATCTTATCACATCAAATCACCTATCAACACTTCTTATACATCAAATGTCTCATATGTCAAATCAACTTTTTTACACTTTATTTATATTTTATTCTTTATCAATAAAAAAAACTCAACCTTTATTTATATGTTTTCCAATGATAATAAAAAAAAACACAACCAAAGAGAAAATCTTTTATTCATGTAGATTTGTTATCTATACTGACATAGTTATCTATCCAGAATAACTCAATTCCACTATCCAAATGGGGATAAAGTTAATAGCACATGGTGATGAAGGATGACATAAGGCTAAACTACCTCTCATTTTCTCATTTACAATTTCAAAAAAGGTGGCTTTTGAATGTGGGAAGCATTTAGTGGGAAGGGTGTAGTGGTGAATGGTGATGTTGCATATTCCATTCCTTTGCTTTTTGAATTGTCATTTTGGTGCTGATTTCATGGATTACGTGTGTACATTTGTGTGTGACTTCACTTACAAGGATTTTTATTCATTTATTTACTTTTTCATCTATCATTTATCAACCTTTATGATATGATTAATTTGGTCATTTCATATCTTGTACATAAATAATTTAGATGAGGAGGATGATAACAATTTCATTAAATGAAATTATGGAATGGATTATTAATAGGCAAGCAATGTTGTTACTTCTGGCTCAATCAAGTGAAGGGGCCACTATTTGCTCTGGCGCCTATTGCTCTATATCTGCCTAGTAGTCATAGTAGATAACCACTGTAATAAGGAGAAAAATGGGTACCCATGTAGCAATCTTGTGTATGTATATGGAACATGTCAAAATGCCCCCTTAAGTAAGTACAATGATATAGTATAACCCGGTTGGGTGTCTTAAAAGAAAAATTATAAAAAAAAATTTAAAGGGGACACAGTCCAAAACAAACTTTGTCAATCGTGTGGTAAGGGACACTGCCCCCATTAGGGCTCTTCTAAATTAGATTCTTGCTGTCAAGTAAAATAGAAAAAATGTTTAAAGCCTTGTGGTGGGCTAGTTCTCGTAGGCCCTTGACCCACAATCCATGTTGGTCCCAACCCTCTAGCATCAGTAGTGGGTTACTAATGTATATTGGGACTCAAGTCCTCTGTTCTTGCCTTTGTACCAAAAAATATAGGAAAAAAGACTACATTTTCTTCTAGTGAAGTTATTAATGAATCATTAGGAACCCACAAGTTGGTGGTGTACATATAATGAATAAAAAACATGTATGAAAATGTACATATATGTATAGGGAACTAAATTCTGGTCCAGTTGTTGAACAAAGTAGAACATGGTGGGGATGTATGTACATATATGTATAGGGAACTAAATTCTGGTGCAGTTGTTGAACAAAGTAGAACATGGTGGGGATGTATGTCTAGCATGGTTGAAACATGTAATGCAGAAGTTGGTGGTGTCAGGTTAGTCTAAGTCTAGTACTAGTCAGGGTTTCACAGGCTCTGCATTATACATACATTGATTTATTATTTTTTTTTTTGGTGAAAGGATTAATAGGCCACAAATTCTATAGAGGGCCAAATCACTACTGGTACCTTATGAAAACAGATCCAAAATAGAACCAGCCCAAAGGGTTGTACACACTATTTTATTAGTCCTACTATACATAGGACTCGAACCGAGATCTTCCAAGGAGACGCGTCCCTATTAAACCACCAAGCCAATAGGCTATAAATGACAGATTCTTGGTGCTTTTTGGAATATAGATCAGATAATGTATGATGGTGTGATCATTTGGAATGTTGTGGATTAGTTAGCTTGTTTTATTATATTAAAAACAAAGTGTGTTTAAACATGCAGATAGCACCAAAGAAAAAGTGTGCTTACACATGCAAATGTTCCATAAAGAACACAACAGAACCAGGACATTTGAGACAGATTTTCAGACTTCAAATAACATATGCAGTGGATTCAATCATAAATGGTCAAAAACCTACGCAGATTAGAGAGAGCATCTGCTTCATATAGTCCTGGCAGTATAAATGAATTAATAATTATTTTTCTTAGATGGCCATTTTTTTTCCAAGTGACAAAATTCGTCTACAACAAATATGCAAGAAGTGTTTTGTCCATGCAATATTGTGCATGTATATTATAATTATATGAATTTATGGAGATAATAAACTATTTTCTAGATATGTATTCTATCATTATTATGAAAAATACATACACAATTTTTTTGTTTGGTTTTAATGTTGTGCCAATGACTAGAATTAACTTTTTAAATTGTGTGAAGTACATGATAAATTATTAAAGCTGAATAAATTTTCTTAATGTACTAAGCATAGTTTGATGAATAAAAGTACATATGGTCTATAAACACGGAGGTATCCAATCAAAGTAATATTAAAAAAAGTTTGAATTTTTTTGTTACCAAGTATATTAAAAAATATTTTTTTTGCCATTGAAATTTCAACACAGAGAGGGTTAGAAGGGCGTGGGGTGGGGTTTGCAACCCACCCCATAAAGATGCAACCCATGCCTCATTTTTGTCTTTTTTGGGGTGGGGTTTGTGTCTTAAAAAAGAAAGATAAATGAGGAAGTTGGTGGTGGCGGTGGAGGGGTTGGCGTATGGGAGAGAAAAAGGAGACTGGATCCAATCAGGACTGGATCCGGTCAGTTCGGTCAGTACCGAACTGCACCACGTGCAAATCGAACTGCTCCATTTATAAATCGAACTGTACAACCAATTGTTGAGTATATTTTTACTCTCTTATTGAATTCAATCAGCTATTGGAGAAAATATGAATTCCTAAGTATCATCAGTATCCAATAAGAGAGTGAAATACATACCCAACAATTAGTTGTGCAGTTCGATTTATAGGTGATGTAGTTCGATTTGAACGTGGTGCAATTCGGTACTGACCGAATTGACCAGATTCAGTCCGTGGTGCAGTTCGGTACTGACCGAACTGATCGGATCCAGTCCTCACTGGATCCAGTCCCGAGAAAAAGAGAAAGATAGAGAGAGAGAGAGAGAGAGAGAGAGAGAGAGAGAGAGAGACGTGGCCGACTGTCATCCTCCATCATCCGCCGTCCGTCATCAGAGCCCACCGCCTCCCTCCCAGGCCCAGTCTCAGACCCAGGCCCACCCTCTCTCTTTCTTTCTCTCCCTCTTCTTTTTATTTTTTATTTTTTTGGAAAGGAGTTTTATTTTCAAGGGTGGGCTTTTCACTTCAAGGGGTGGTTTTAGTTGCCTTCTCTTGTGCACCAATACCAAAACCAAAGAACCTTAGAGGCGCAACCAAGAATGAGTTGTCTATTTTCTTTAGTTGAAATAAGGATGTCAAGTTATTTTCCTTAAAAGAGAAGAGTTTGAAAACTAAAGCACTTGTCGAATTATATGTATCATTTAGTAATGTAACCTCATTGGACAACTATCAATTATATGTGATTGCAGTTAGGACTGTATATGTGATGGTGTATACAAACGCTTTATAATATTATATATATACGATGAAACTCCTCTTGAGGAGAAAATGCATGACTTAGTTTTGGACAGTCAAAATAATGTCCTTTGATGAGTCAGTGGGGATGCCTGTGGAGATTGGAACATTTTCAGGAGTACATTGAATCCACTCCCTACCTGACAACATGAACTAGTGATGGATAGATATATATATGGACAATCTATCACCAACTTTCAACCGACCACAGACAACTTGCACATAAAAAAGCCCAACCTCGCATGTGTAACTGATCACAAAATGTTGGACAACAGCACGATTAGGGTTGGTTCTAGGTGAATGAAAGTATACTCATGAAGAATGTTTAACTATGATACATATTTTTTTATCCCAAACAATACATCAATTAGAAACCCTTACAGGGTTATTCGGTTAGAGTAATATATTTTCTCTCATTAGACCTCGAGCGTGAATATGGACTTTTTAGACTCTGCTTGGTGTACATGGTTTGTGGGTCATTATGTATTAAATTCCTTGTCAATTGTCATAAAAATAAACTACTGGTATATGGTGATGGTGATGAATTGGTAACATAAGGCTGAGTTAACAATTAATTGGTAATATAGTGCCGGTAGGAGCTACTAAGCTATTTTTCAGTAATTAATTTTTTTTTATCGATTAATGGTTCAGTGGGGTGAGCGACCACGTGTATTTTATTTTTATGTTTTGTAGCTATGCTCTTTTTTTTTTTTTTTAATCTCTCCTTATTCAGACATTGTCTATTTTCCCGTTCATGATAAATATAATTGACCACAATTTTTTTTTAAAAAAAGGGGCTAAGCTACCTCAACTTTTCTCATTTCAAATGAAAATAAAAGGCAATTTTTCGGATGTGAGTAATGGTTAAGAAAGGTTCTTATAGTGATGTCACATATTAATCCATCCCTTCTTTACACTTCATATCTTTTGTGACTTTAATAATTATATCTAGGACATCATTATATATAGAGTCCTTTAAAAAGCATATTGCAATCTCAGATACCTCGAACGCTGTCTATCGAGTTATATACTCTCATTAGACAAGATGTATAATTTTTCATTTATACTTTCCTATGCTCACATATTTCTTCCATATTCCTCTACCCAAACGCCGCATTTGAGTGTGCAACGAAGTATGGGTTGTCTATTTTCTTTAGTTGAAATAGGGATGTCAATTCATTTTTCAAAAACAAGAGTTTAAAAACTAAAGCACTTCGTAGAATCAGGAAATGACATTTCTTTATAAAAAAAACAAATTAATAATTATATATCTTATATAATAATATAATGTAACCTTGTTGGACAACTATCAAATTATATGGGACTATAGTTGAGATTACAACGAACGAATGTGTACAAATGTTTTATTATTAATATATTATAAGCAATGAACCTCGTTTTGAGGGAAGGACTCACTTTTGGACAGTCAAAAAAGTGTCCATTGATGAGTCAGTGGAGATGCATGTGGAGATAGGAACATTCAGGACACCATTGAATCCACTCCTAGTTATGAATACATGGACAATCCATCTCCAACTTTCAACCGATCACATGCAATTTGCACATAAAAAAGCCCAGCCAATACCTAAATGTTGGACAAGAGCAAGATTAGGGTTGGATCGAGGTGAATGAAAGTATATTCATGAAGAATTTTCAACTATTATATTTTTATCCCAAACAATACCTAAATTAGAAACCCTACATAGGATTATTCTGTTTAGAGTTATATATTTCTTGTCAATTGTCATAAAAATGAACTACCGGTACAAGGTGATGGTGATGAATTGGTAACATTAGGCTGAGCCACCGAATACTGTCTTTAAATTCCTTTTAAATTTCTTCTTTCGTTATCTCCTTTCTCTTCTTCTAATCTTTCCCTGAACACTGTCTATTTTCTCATTCATGAGAAATAAAATTGACCACAATTTCTTCGAAAATAAAATAAGGCTGAGCTACCTCTCCTTTTCTCATTTGACTTGGAAATAAAAGACAATCTTTTGGATGTGAGTAATGGTCAAGAAGGCTTTTATAGTGATGTCACATGCTAATCCATCCCTTCTTTACATTTCCTCAATCTCTTCTTTACATTTCATTGTATCATCCTAGGTCATGTGAATTGTGATCAGGCGGTTTCAACAGTGTGAGATCCACTATAAAGGGCTCCATCGGAGGCAATGATCAGATTCAGATAGTTTCAGAGTCTTATGTATCAGTATTACAACAATGTAGATTGGAAATGGTAGTTTTCAAGTTGACCAAAAAAGAACACGGTGGGGATAGTTTGTCAAACGAGTGATTATGTAGCTGGGACCATTTCTGTAGCATTAATTCAGTATATGAAATTTAATTAATTCATTCGATTATACATTTCATTTTTTTTAATGTGTATAGTTTAATAAACAAATATATATATATATATATATATATATATATATATATATATATATATATATATTTTAAATTTTAGATTGTGTTGGAACCGCTAAAGTGATTATAGAACTGTCTGAACTTTGAGAAAGTCTGCTAGCATCCCCTATCTATAAAGGATGACTAATGATCAAATCATGAGAGCATCAATCTTCATAAAAAAAAAAAGAAGTGATTACAGACCTGTAGTCTCATATAAACATCTATAATTGTTCAATGTGGGTACCTCATTAAATCAGTGTCTTATTAAAGTGTTTTCACATTTCTATAAATGGATCCATAAAAATAGTTAGAATATGTTATTCATCTTTAACAAAAAAATATATATCATATCTAATAAAGATATTATTTAAAAAAAAATTAAAACATAGTGTGGACCGTTGACAGGGCTGTAATGAGAATGTGTCTAACAATTTTCTTCTAGAAAATTACTCATTTCTAACTTTTACTTGTCTAAGAGGTCTGCATCTTGTAGAAGCGTACTCTTGGTGCATTTTATAGTCTGAAAAATGTACACTGCTCGTGTTTTCAAATTTTTAATAATCATAAAATTCATCCAATAAGATGTGTACTTTAATCAAGAAAGATGAAATATATAATCTCAATGGTGGACGGAGGATTTCCCCCTCTAGTGGTCATCACATATAAATAAACATAAAAGATATTATTATGTATATTTTTTTTTCAACCCCAATTTCAGTCTACACGTGTTTTAAATTTTTTTTTAAAAATAGAATACATTATCTATTGAGATATATGTTTCTATAAAAAAATGAAGTATATATACTCCAATGAATTGTATGGATCCATTTATAGAAATGTAAAAAAATTCTATTGAGACATATATCTCGTTAATGTGAGTGTATAATGTTAACGAAGTATATGAGAATGAAATTAGGGATGAAAAAAAACTGTGTAAGAACACTCAAGCATAAATTTAAGACTCCATACAAGAAAATTTTAACAAAAATTACATAGATTTTTTCGAGTCTACACGTGTTATGATTTTTTTTTAAAAATAGTACACCTCATCTAATGAGTTACATACTTTTATAAAAAAAATGAAGCATATAATTCAATAAATTGCATTGATGCGTTTATAAAAAAAGTAAAAAATTTCTAACAAGAATTATACTTCGTTAATGTGAATATATTTATGACGCTGATGAAATATATGGACTAAAATTGGAGTTAAAAAGGGACTTTGTGTAACATAATTATAAAATTTTAATAACACAATAAAGATATTGGATTTCATATCTCTCTCTCTCTTCTTTTCCTCATTTCATGTTTCAAACCCTCAACTATTTAAAAGACTAAAACCCTTTGTTGGGTACAATAAATGACCATGTTCTTCTTTTTTTTTTTTGGGTAAAGCGGGATTCAACCCCGCGACCTCCTCTTTAGGAAGAGTGTGTCTTGACCACTCCGCCAAAGAGGTCTGCCACAAAAAAAAATGACCATGTTCTTTTCTACAATTTTCCTCTGCTATAATTGCATTTACATTTTTTTCTATAAATCCAGTGGGGCGGTGCTCTTCGGTCCGCCATTATATATTTTATTGAATTAAACGTTATCATTTAAAAAAATTGTGAATTTTATTAACAAGGATATACCTCAATATAGCCGTTTGGATAAAGAATTAAGTTATTATGAGGTTTATGACTATTTTAGTATAAATAAGGATAAAGTGATTTTTTATTTTGTTGTATTTTAAATTACTCTTGTTAAAAAAACATAATGATAAAGTATTTGTTGTTTGGATAAAATGTAAATAAGATGTGGATAAGAATTTATAAATAAAAAAAAATTATGATAGTTGATTTTTAACAATTAATTTCACAATGGGCCCACATATTCTTTTGGATTGAATAATCTGAAATAACTTAATTCCAGGGATAAGCTTAATTCTATATATCACTTTATACCGGACTATATTCTTATTTATTATAGCATTCCAAACATCAATCTTGAAGCTATTTTGACTAATTCCTGTTTATTCCAGACTCTATTCTCAAACCAAATAGGGGCTAGTGGAGGGTACTAAGAGAGCCCGCCTCATGTTACACAAAGTTGGTGAAGTCGGGTTTTTATCCTGGACATTCAAGTGGGCTTTTAGGCCTAAGCCCAGACTAACCAAACATATATGAGTCGTCTGACAACCCTAAATATATTCTACTACATAAGTGTTTTGATTTTTTTTAAAACAATACAACTCATCTAATAATAGGTGCCTACTTTTATTAAAAAATAAGACATACACTTCAATAAATTATATGAATGCATTTATAGAAAATGTGAAATTTTTTATTGCAACATATACGTCGCTATTTCTGCTCTATCGTAGTATATGAAAATTAAAAATAATAATTTATGACACGCTATTAGATGACACTTCAATAATTTTCTAGACACATATAGGACTAGAAGCGAGAGTAAAATAAAACTGTGTAACAACACTCCTCTGTATGACTGTCCACTGTACAGTCCCATTTGCAGTTTGAAAATGGTCATCCAACTACATATACACAGTGATAATACAATGTATTTATGTTCTATCGTAGTATATGAAAATTCAAAAAAAAATTCAAAAAAAAAAATACTGCCTTAATAATTTTAGTATAATAATTATAATACGTATACATATACACACACATATTATATATAATAATTTTATATAACAAAATAATAAGTAACATCAAAATAAATTTAATAATATAAGCATAATAGAGATAACATAACAAACTTAATTAATAGATATATAATGTATAACGTAACTTAATAGTTTATTAGTCAATTAGAGATTTTCAATCAAAATAACGGATAGGCATTAAGCTGCGAGTTGAGTCCGCCTAACCTAGGTGGGAGATTAATCGAAGCCTATAAGGGATTTTTTAGAACATTGAATACATATATACCTAATAATGATATTAATATGTATCAGTATTAATTTTTTATATATATAAATTGATCACATTATCACATTATCTTCTGGAGTTTAATTGAACATTGAATAGATAAAAGTATTCTGGATTTAATTGATCACATTATCTTCAGAGTTTTTAACTTCAGATTTCAATTTTGAGCAGATTTGCGGGATCTATATTGGAGATTAACATTTGTGTTGCATGCATATCTCCAGTAACAAAAAAATTGAACCCACCACTCCAAGCATAAAATCTTTGTGAGTTTGATAAATAGAAATCTTATCCCCAATACTGCCTTCCCCATATATATATATATATATATATATAATCATAACATCATCTAAAATCACCTTATTTCATAGTATAACATGAGATTATTTAATCTCTGCACTTCAATCACCTCATTCACTATCTTTAATTTTGTTGTGATGAGATACTGTTTCCATATTCATGCCTTCAATAAATACAGCTTTCAAGACATTAATTTTTATACACCCTCAACAAACAGAAGTAAAGTTTTAGAAGTATGTGCCAATAATCATTAGAAATTTAAAGGGTTGACATGAAATAGACTTTGGTACGGAAAAAGATAGATGTAGAATATACAATGTTAGATGTAGAATATACAATGTATTGACTAACAAAGTCTCTTTGTGAAGAGCTTAGAACAAAACCTATCATAATATGAGATATGCTTCTCCAGTTCCTCTTCCTTCTTGATCAAGCGGCCTAGGATAATAGGGATCGCCATTTTAGGCTTCATGCAGAGCTGTTCGATTATTCTATCATCCATGTATGTCCGCCTGATGCACCTCAGCTGTAAAGCTGTTTAACAAAGAAAGAATTGATAAGAGCACATACATAAACACAGTTTTGAGAAATAATGAATTATAAGATAACAATAATTAAAAAATAATTAACTCCCATACGAACCGTTAAGTTTATCTTTGGTAAATATTGTACTATCATTGTCTTCCATGTCTTCCATCAACTCCTCAAGCCGATTCACAGTACTCCTTAATCCCTCCAAAAACATATCCATTTCAAACCTGGAATCATTTTTGTATGATGAGATCTCACTAATTGTAAATATGGAAAATGAACAAAGGAAACACAAGAAGTAATTCTATTTAAGGGAAAGGAAGATGAAATTCTTTCCTCCCACCTTAGTTTCTATGAGTGGCATAGTATTGGCCTAACACTACTGACCATGTAAAATAGATTCAATAAGAATTCTATAACAGAGAAAAAATATTGCTAACTAGTTGAATAATGACTTACTTAATATCTTCGTTCTGATTAAGTCTTTCCTCATATATTTCTTCAGGTTGGTTTCTCGTGGTCTTGTAATTAGAGCGGTCATCATAATCAGAAATACATGGTAATAGTACCACTTCTTTATTCAAATCTTCGTGGTTGCTCTGTTCATCTGACACATGACATTTACACTGCCAATTAAAAAAAAATGTAAGTGGTTGTCCAAGAACTCATATGTATTCACAAATGATAAGACTTACATTTTTCGGAATAAACCGATAACTGGGGGTACAAATCTCCCACTTTGAGCGATCAATTTCGTGAAAACTTTCCTTTGCATGCTTTTCCTTGTTCAAAACTGAGGAATCCTTCCCATCTGACGAATCTAAAGAACTTGATGAAATTATTTCAGGTAGGCTATCCTCATCGTTCTCCTCTTCAAATGGTTTGTCCTCCATTTTAACTAAGCCATCTGTGCCTCCTTAATAACATGAGAATTTTGTAAGTATTTTAAACTTCAGGCAGAATATTAAGGTAGCAGTAAAAGTATTCAATTGAACAGAATATAAATTTATCACTGCGCTTGAAAAGGGAAAAAAAATCTCTTGCCCTTCCCAATAGATCTCTCCATGATGCAAAATATGCTACGCATATATAATATCCAATATCCTTTCTCGGGATCACCTCCACAAAGATTCCTAATGATGCATGTGAAAATTTGCTTGGAATACATGATCAGATAAGGCGGTCATAAAGTAAATGTGAGAATCAAAGTAATAAAACAATATTAAAAAATAGTAAGAGTTCATAAACAGCGATGAAATAATGATTTTCAGGACCTAAAAATACAGCCGAGATCAAGATTTTCTCAAAATTTCCTTAAGTGAACTGTCAACTAATAAAGCACATTAGAGCACATTCAAATGACTGATTGAAGAGAAAAGCACATGATTATCACATTCAAATGCCTGGTGGAAGAGCTCATGATTATCATCCATTAAAAACAGCATGGAGAAATCTGCATATAAAAAATAGTTGTTTGACATAATACTGTGAAAAAATCACCATTCATACTTATGGCTCATATATACTTCCACTAGACTATCAACTAATATCACCCAGAAAGCTAACATGGAAAAAAAGGGAGTATTCCAAGAAATTAGTGTCTTACTTTGTCTTTTAGCAGCTGCATACAAATCAGGCGAATCCACAGTAGAAGAGCAGATTGGGCCAGTATACGCAACAGCGTGGAGAGCGTCGAATATTTTCCTCTGCAAAATCAACAACACAGAGAAACACATAGATAAATAGATGAATTGAATTTTTACTACTTCTTACGACTAGCAAATTTCACAAACTTTCAACAAAAGATTCAACATGCTCTTTATAATTGGTTGATCATTCAGAGATGAAAAACGACGGTATGATGGTTTCAATAAACCATTCATGTCAACAAACATTGCCCAATGGTAATATTAATCATAAGAAACCATGTATCGAACAGAGTCATAATTTCCATCCTTCAAATTAAAAATTAACTAATTTATAATGATACAATGGATTTTAAAAACAACAATGAAAAAACCCAATCCTAAACAAACATATCTGTAAAACATTTTCAGAAAAAACAACACAAAAAACAACAACATGAACATCAAAACAAAATCAACAAAACCAGTAAATCAAAACCAATACCTTCATCCTGATTTTCAAGGTACGAGGTGGAGTAACGCTGGAAATCGATGGCAGAAATCCTCTGAACCCTGAAACTAAATCCGATTCACCCTCCATAATCGACCCAACCTACAAAACATAATATTAAACAATCAAAATCAATAACTTTTAAGAGACACCCATTAAAGAACTCTTAAAAGGGTCCCCCCCCCCCCCCCCCCAAAAAAAAAAAGAAAAGAAAAGCATACTTCATGTTGTATGTCGTCGAAGGTCTTTTGGGGGATCTGATACAAAACTTTGCAGAAAGACTTAAAGCCTCCATTTTTATTCTCCAGACGACTCTGTCATCAAACAAACAAAACAAAATACATCAGAAAAACCAATATTTCAATCAATGCGTCGACTTTGTTTTCGGTTTTTTGGGACTACCTTCGCTTCCTCGACGTAATCGATGGCGGATTCGAATCCGGGGGTGATCGGAGGGCCGTGGCGGAAGGGGGTGGACCGGACGGCGGCGTCGAGAGTCATTGTCGCTTTGAAAGAATTGATTGAAAAAAATAATTGTCTCTGTGATTTGGGGTTTATAAAAGGAAATCACAACTAAAAAAAGGGGTTTGTTGCATTAATGGTCTTTCGGGACTTCGGAGGAATTTGATTATTTGTTTCGCTTTTGAGAATGTTATGAAGACACCCACAACAACGGTTATATTTTGGGTAACATGCATCGGGACCCCCTAGAGGTTTTGAAACCTACAGAAACACCCCCCTAAAGTTTAAAAGCGTGCATCTACACCCCTGGCTTTATATTTTTTTTCATTAAGATGTAACAAAAGTAATTTAAAATTACTATTTTACAGTTAACTATCTAAATATTCATAAAAAAATTAATTAATTAATTCAATATATGCTTTATGAATATTAACTTATACAATAATTAACTCTTTTATGCATTTTTGTGAGAATTAAGTCATGTAATAATAATAATGAATTAAAAGGTGAAAAGAACTCACAAAAAAAAACGTGATAAGGATTTAATTAATATGGTAAAACTATACTTTTATCTTATCTTAATAGAAAATCAAATTGTAGAGAGGTGTGATTGCAGATTTTTTTAATTATAGGTGGTGTTTCTACAGGTTTAGAAAACTTCAGGGGTTCAAACGCGCTTTACTCTTATATATTTGGAGAGTTATACTTCCACCCTGGAAAATGAGAACCCCACCCCATGGAGTTCCCTGCTTGCTTCCCCCATCTCTCCAACTCCTTGTACCCCTGCATCACCGACGATTACTGCATCTTCTGCCCCCGCCGTCATGTTCAAAAGGAGGCGGAGCCCGATTTCTGACAGGCGCGCTCGACGGTCCCCGCCACATTTGTTGATGAGGACAACGTTCTTCGATCTCAGGTTACTGTGGATGATCGGGCACGTCCGCCCCCAATGGAGGTGCTCGACCCCCTTGCAATCCCTAACGCGATTCGGTGGTTCATCTTCCACCTATGCTATTCCTTCTTCCCATTTGTTTTTTCAAACTTGATCAAGATTGAACAAAAGATTTGATTTTTATATATTTTATACCTCTCAAGAAGTGAGAGAGGGTGATGTAGGAGGGATGGACGAGGAGCTTTTGCCCCCTCGGCCAGACGTAGAAGACCGTGAGAGGACCAAATTGGGGTGGCTAAGCGAGGGCCAGGAGGATATCGTCCGCCTGTCCCGCACATGTCGGATGTCGTGGCGGAGGTGAAGCTTGAGAAAGGGGCGGGAGACCAAAGAGAAGAGAGATAATGTTCGTAATGGGTTTGGGTGGGCTCTATATATCCAATCTCATGTATTTATTTCGGGGTGGGTTTGCAGGTAGTAAAAAAACTGGGACTGGTGGGTTTCTGAAGGGGATGGGACTCTTTGCCCCCTGTATTTTTGGAGCAATTTTTATTTTTTACCCTTGATTTTTAAATTTCAATTTGCCCATGTTCTAATTTTATTTGTAAAATTGACCTTGAGTCATGAACAGGACAACAAGCCACATCAGCATAGTTTGTTTTTTCAATTTTAAAGTAAACGTGATTAGATGAGACGTGATTACTGATTACTGATCACGTCTTTTGTTGTTCAACAGATTTTTTACATTTTATATATTAGTTTCACATGCTATCATAATTTTTTGTGAAATTTTAAATGAATTTGAATATTCAATTTTAATTTTTTGACTAATTTAAAATTTTGAATCTCATCTTAATATTGAATTTTATTTTAGTTTTAAATTTAAATTATGGATATTAAGATTTATGGATAGATAGACCATGAATTTATCTTATTTTGTTATATAGTGTAACAACTGTGTATTTTATCTTATTTATATATTTGATTTAAATATGTAAATAGGATAATTGAATTATAATGAGTTCCTTTTATGTATATTTAACTTTTGGCCTACTAAATGGATCCTTATGGACCCAAATATCTTCTTTTCAAAATCAATATTTCTTCTATTAATTTTATCTTAATATTTAAAATTGATAATTACATTTTAAAATTTTAAAAATATGTAAAATTTTATATAAAATAATATAATTTATGGATATAATTAATTTGAATTTTATTATTGAGCTCTGCTACATAGGTCCCATTATATAAGCCCCACTCATAGGCCCCATGACGTGTCAAATTTCTATTGGATGTCTAGTTCTCCTTTATAAAAAAGTAAAAAATTAAAATACAAAACTACCCCTATTTCCAACCGTTTTTTCTAATACATATCCACCACTTAAAAAAACTATTCTAGCCAACCTACTTATCATCATCGAACGGCGTCACCACCTTTGGATTCCTTTCGTCGCTCTCTATCATATGAGAGGTGGTTCGACCACATTTTTACGGATTCCACATTTTTCAACCTTCATATTCATTTTTTGATGAATGTAACTAACTTTTGATAAAACATTAAAATCATATAAAAAAGTCAGTTACATTTTGTGCATATAACTTAGTTTCAAAATATATTACACAAATAGTTCAGTTAACTGAATTTTATTATCTAAGGCATGTAAACATTTATTGTATTTTAAATATATAACTAGCTTGCAAAATATAATGCATAAATGTTCATATTAGTTTGAAAATATAGTACAACTATATGCTAATATAACATCAAAACTCTATCAAATCTTTCAAAAAACACATTTAACATCAAACACCATATTCAAAGAAAAAATTATAACCAAAAGCTATATCAAAGGCTACCATATTTAATATGAAACACCAAATTCAAGAAAAAATTGTAATAAATGTAAAAAAACAAAAAGAAAGGTCATACATGAATCAACGGACATTAAAAACGATAGCCAAATCGATTAATTACACAAAAAAAACTAATTACATTTGTGAATATAACTAACTTTTAGAATATATTTATATAACAAAACAGTTACATTCATAAATGTAACTATTTATAAAAAGTGTATAAATCTACAAATTAGTTTGGAATGTAATTATCTTTAAAAAATTAATGCATATAAGTCCAATAAAATTATGAATATGTAACTGACTTTAAATATTAACAATAACATTCGAGATTCAAATCTCAACATCAAAACACTAGATCACAAAAACATGTAAAAAAATATCACATAAACTAATGCAATTGGTTTGTCAGATACATTTGAAATGTATCTGAATTTAAAAAAAACGGTGGAGATGGAGGTTGAAGGAGGTGGAGGCTAGATGAAGGCTTGAAAGGTAGTCAAATCACCTCTTATATGATAGAGGACGACGAGAGAAATCAAGAGGTGGTGACGTTGGTCACCGAATATAAACAGACAGACCGGAATGATTTTTTAAAGTAGTAGAATAGTAGATGACTTAGAGAATATAAAAGGGTATTATGAGTAATGTCATCAATGCCACCTCATGGGGTTTACATAGGACCTATGTAATGGGGTGTGTAAATCATTTTCCTTTATTATTTGTTGGTGGGTTATAGGGATGCGGGTGAGGTCCATTTAATTTATTATTATATTATAAAAAAAATTCATTGGGATTAAAGGGATCTGATCATCGAATTATCTTATTTTATTTTATTGTTGGTATATTTTTTAGTAGTTCATTAATATATCATATTATTTATTAATTTTATTTTCACGCACATAATGTGTAAGAAAAGACTAGTTACAGTCAAATTAAATCCTATCTAAATTATGATCCACGGTATCTTCCTTTTGTTAAATTTTTACACTTAATCCATAACCTCCACTCGAAATAATAAAAATGGAGAAGTCATGCATGCTCACAAATTAGGCTCATGTACAAATGTACAAGGATAATTATACAGTTTCCTTAGTGCATATACAAAGCACCGTTTGTTTAGCAACACTTTTGGATTAATTAATGTAAAAGTAGCCAAATTAAATTTTTTTCACGAGTAGTGTAGGGCCCAAAAAGAGGCCCACCTACCATGCTTCATAAACCGACGACCCATGACCCAATTGACAAGGCTCACGGCCCGGATCACCCAACAGGGGTGGATCCCGCTCGTCGACCTTTCAATGCCCAACCACCAAGTATCATTTCAAGTTAGTAAATCCATATTTAATTTTTGGATCATGGATGATCAATTGTTGATTCTATAAATCCATACAAATATATTAAATATACAATCATCATGAATTTGATCATTTGAGATCACAATAATATATCCTGGATGTGGAATTAATATCCATACAATCCCAAAAATTATGTATTTGTAATTGAATAATGACTATAGATCTAGAAAATCCAGCAATAACACATAATTTATCCCCTAGAATTAGGGATCCTACCCATGGGATAAGGTTCCCGGAAGATGATTTTAGGATTTGACTAAAAACTATAAATAGGGGATGAAATTTCATATGAAGGTGTGTGAAAATTCTTTTTACAGGTTGTGCTAAAGAAGTTGTCGGGAGGAGCAGAGTAGACGAAAGGTTATTCATTTTTTGCCCCTCCAAATAGGCATAATTATTGAGAATACATCGATACTTTCTTTTCATTCAAATTTGTACACAGCAGTTAGAAGGGGTTAGGATTGATTCGTTACAGGAGTAGAGATATACGTGAGATTTTTAGATTTGTTAGATGCATGGGATTTTCAATTGGACTTATTCATCTGGTGTACAAGCTTATCAGATCCTTCTTTTGTGGAGTCAACCAAAGACTTTCATTGACTAATGATTGCTATAAATACACCACACATTTTTGATACTTCTCATCAACAAATCATGTATCTTTTCTCTTCTCTCAGAATGGGAAATTCAAAAGCAGTCATGTGTGTTGCTTTACTTGCTTTGCTCCTTGTGGGGCTCTCCTCCGCCGCTAGGACCTCAATCCGTGAAGATGGTGGTGGTGGAGAAGGTGGCGCCGGTGGTTTCGGTGAAGGTGGTGGCGGAGAAGGTAGTGGTGAAGACGATGGAAGTGGGACCGGTTCCAGGTCCGGTTTCGGATCAACCGCTGGTGGTGGATCTAGTGGTGGTGGCAGCAATGGGTTAAACGCCTATCGATCCGGCAGTGTTGTGTGGATTTTCTATTTGTTTTTTTTATGTTTGGATTTTATTTGACTTTTAACGTGGAGTTGCCACATTAAAGAGTCATTAGTGGTATTATTGTTTTCCTAGTTGTCCTATTTTTTATTTATTTATTTTAGTTTAACATGGTATGAGAACCATCTCAAAAATCCTATATCTAAAAAAGTTTTCTTTTTTTTCTTATTCGCTCTGATTCAAGAGTCTTCAATTGGAGCGAGATAGGACTTTTTTATATTTATATTTTTCTTCTTTTGTTGTTTGATGCTTTTGGGGTCTCATGCAACTATGGTCTTTGTGGGCTATTGCATTTTAATTAAATTCCTTGTCAATTTTTCATAAAAAATAAACTACTGGTACATGGTGATGGTGATGAATTGGTAAAATTAGGCTGAGCGACAGACTAATTGGTAACGTAGGGTGGAGATAGAGGCCCATTTTTGAAAGAAACCTTTTTCTATCTACCACATGTATTTTGTTTTTATGTTTTGTAGCTCTGCTGATCCTCTCCTTTTTTTATCTGTATTGTTATCTAACAAGTTATATACTTTTGTTAGACAAGATATATAATTTTTCATTTATTCTATATATGGGTTCTTATAATTATTGAAAATATATATTTCAATTTTTTATAAAGATGTGTCTTGTGAGATAAATTATACTATTTAAAAATAATTCAAACTTAGACAAGACTATAAGCAAAAACTGTCAAAATTTTTCTTATATATAAATGTAGTGTGGAATATTACATTAAAACATATAGTGGAAGGTTCATAAATCGATGAACCAGATATAGCTTTTAAACTCCACTCTCATGACTGGATGATGCTGAGAGGTTACACTTCAAAACCTTGAACCTCGAAAATGGGAGGGGGATGACCTGCAATCTGATGCCCTTGAGCTATTTGGCTTGGAATGTTCTGCTGGTCAGATGTGAGTGGGTCTATGGGCCAGAATCATAGATCATTAGCTATTTGGGTCATGGGCCTAATTGGGTTGTGGGTGGTGGACATTAATAAGGTATATGAACATTAAGAAAGGTGAAATATATATTCACTTAATTTTTTTTCCAGTAGGGGCCATCACTGATAAATAAACGTAAAGGATATTGTTATGTATAGTCTCTTTTTCAATCACAATTTTAGTCTACATGTGTTTAAATTTTTTTAAAATAACATATATCATCTAGTGAGATACATGCTTTTATATAAAAATGAAGTATATACTTCAATGAATTGTATGAATCAATTTATAGAAATATAAAAAAATTCTATTAAGACATATCTCGTAAATGTAAGTGTATGATGTTAACATGGTATATGCAATCGGGATTGAATAAAAGATTGTGTAAGAGCAATCAAAACATAAATTTAGACCTCATATAATATAATTTTGAGTATATGCAATCGGGATTGAATAAAAGATTGTGTAAGAGCAATCAAAACATAAATTTAGACCTCATATAATATAATTTTGAAAAATATTACATAGATCTTTTTTGAGTCTACACATGTTTTGATTTTTTTTAAAATAGTACACCTCATATAATGAATTACATATTTTTATAAAAAAAGAAGTATGTACTGTAATGAATAGCATTTATGCGTTTATATAAAATGTAACTGTTGATAGTAGTTGTGGGGAAGAGGCTTTAGTTGAAAATCATGAACAATCTCTTAATTAAAGTAACACATTTTACCGTACATTTTATTAAATCAGCTGAATAAATGGTTCTTAAGTCTCTTATTGGGTGAGGGCCCTAGGCAATTAATTGTCTTGGTGGCCTTATTCCAGGGTCGGCTCTAATTGTGAAGGCTATGGTGCTATGATCCAGGACAACAAAATAATGGGGGTTGTTGGTCCATGCCGACCCTCATCAATAAATTTAATAGAATTTCAAGGTATTCTCTGTAGTCTGAATCTGGGCCTTCAGCTTAGAGCTTCAAAACTGTGGTTAAAATCTGATTCCACTACAGCCACAGCATGGTTGCAAGGCAAAGGAATGCTTCCCTGGTAAGCTATAGGATGTTAGTATTTGTAATTCAAAAATTGTAATTATTAATATAAAATTATTATTTTATCATTTCAATGTTCGCAAATGCATGTATGTCCATTTGACATCTCAAGATACATGTATATGCATGAATATGGGTGAATGAATGCATGAATTTTATTAATGTTGGTTCATGTATTTCAATGGTTTGGGGGATCTATATAACGGACATGCATTCCTTCAATTTATTCCACATAAAAAAGTTTGAGTGACTAATGTGAACTTGTGTTCCTTCGGTTTATCGAGTTCACGGTAAAAAAAGAGTGTGAGGATTAAATCCTGGAGACGGAGCGCAACAATCCCTTAATTGTACCAGAAAGAGCTTCACCCAAAGAGGTGAAATCGAGCTTTAGGACAGTGAATATCATATGTCACTTTTTAATTTACTTGCATCAATCAATAAGTCCTTTCCAACTAATTTACACTTATTTTCATTCACATAATACTTGAAACAAAAGAGGATTTATCAAAAAAATATTCTCCAGGGCCTAGCACGTTCATCGCGAAGGTAACAGTGCAACTTAAGAATCATCATTTGGCTTGAAGCCCAAAAGTCTGATTCGTGCTGCATGAACCCATAGGGCCGAAACCTAGACTGTTTTTAGTTTGGGCCAAGCTTGAGCCTAATTCTGGAACCCAGGTTCGACCCACATGCACATTCGGGTTGGTCAATAATCTTGCTCAGGCCCAGGCCGTGGGCCTGTGGGAGGCCATGCAAGGGGGAGCCACTCCCATTCAAAATAAAAAGGAGGGATAGGTGCCCCCCCCTATTCAAAATAAAAAGGGAGAGGACGGAGGGGGACACCTGCCTCCCATCTAATTGGAGGGAGGGGTCTCCCCCTCCCTTAAAACATTTTTTTAAAATTTTTTATTGGGCCTGCAAGCTCGCCCGAGGCCCAAAGTCTTTACCTTTTTTTTCAAAACATTACACATCATGTAAATATAAGAGTTTAAAACCTGATCCGACCGAGCTGGTTAAACCTTCACCCGCTTTAAATTGCGGTTCAAGTTATTCTTAAAAATCAATGATATAAAAAATCGGTAAAATTCAATCAACCCACATGTTGAACCAATGGTTTTTGTGAGCCAACACAAGTTGATTAAATCGATTAGTTCTTTATTAATAGAAATTCTGATTAATTACTTTATAAAATATGAAATCTAATAAAAAAAAAAAGATTTTATTTACTAAAATCATGTTATGATATTAAATAAAACATTTTATGCAAAGAAATTTAAAATATTTCATATTTTTTATTTAGTATTGATAATTAATATATTTATTATATTGTAATTATGTCACGATTCAAATCCGGTTGACCTGACGGTTGAATCAGTAGCTCTTGACCCTTTTTTTTCCAAGTTCATTGAATGATTGGTTTTTAGAACATTGGTAATTCTTTTAGATCCATAGCAATACAAATGTCCCCAAATTAACAACCAATTTTTTTAGGGTTAAAAACATCTAAGTCCCTACAAACATAAGAAAACCCATATAAGTCCCTGCTAAAGTTGGGACAGACGTACGAGTCCCTGAAAACTCACAAAAACTCAAATATCATCCATGAGTTAAATTTCCATCCAAACTTACGGAATATTCCCAGAATATTCTATCACATATAATTGTATAGACATTAAAGTCCTTATAAACAGTCATAAAGACAAATCAGTCCCTACAAAAGACAAAATTGCCCTTAAAGACTTTTACATTTAATTGGATAGACATTACAGTCCTTATAAACAGTCGTAAAGACAAATTGGTCCCTGTAAAAGACAAAAATGCCCCTGAAAAATTTTTAAATTTAATTGTGTAGATATTATAGTTCTTACAAACTGTTGTAAAGATAAATTAGTCCCTATAAAAGACAAAAATGCTCCTGAATGATTTGTCTTTACAACTGTTTGTAAGGACTGTAATATCTACACAATTAAATTTAAAAATCATTTAGGGGCATTTTTGTCTTTTATAGGGACTAATTTGTCTTTACAACTGTTTGTAAGAACTATAATATCTACACAATTAAATTTAAAAATCATTCAGGGGCATTTTTATCTTTTACAGAGATCAAATTGTCTTTACGACTGTTTATAAAGACTATAATGTCTACACAATTAAATTTAAAAATCCTTCAGGGGCATTTTTGTCTTTTACAGGGACCAATTTATCTTTACGACTGTTTATAAGGACTGTAATGTCTATCCAATTAAATGTAAAAGTCTTTAAGGGCAATTTTATCTTTTGTAGGGACTGATTTGTCTTTATGACTGTCTATAGGGACTTCAATGCCTATACAATTATATGTGATGGAATAATCTGGGAATATTCCGTTAAGTTTGGATGGAAATTTAACTCAGGGATGATATTTGGGTTTTTGTGAGTTTTCAGGGACTCGTACGTCTGTCTCAACTTTAGCAGGGACTTATATGGGTTTTCCTATGTTTGTAGGGACTTAGATGTCTTTAACCCATTTTTTTATTATTATTATTAAATGAGGGAAACAAGCCCATAAAATAACCTCTCTTCAAACGTGTAAATTGTAACGGTGGATAACAAATAAAACAATAGGACACCACCATTCATAGAAACCAAGACATGTAGGTGAAGAAAAACAAATGATCATACAAAGCTTAACAAACAAATCTTAAAGTTCAAGGCATGTGCATCTCATAAATCACCATTAACACCCTCACTTTCATCCTCAAGAAGAAGATATAGTCCTCGGTGCGTGACAAGAGGTCTTCGAGCCTCAACCTCCGCCCGCCGGGGACGAGCATTCGCAGCTCACGCCACGAGTCAGGCGACTGAGGCCTGCCTCTCCTCCTCGATGTCGCGCCGCCCGTGCCACGACACGCCACCCTCCTCAGCTTAATTGACATGTTATGGTTTCTCTTCATCTTCTCTCCTTGTTAGTTAGAGAACCTAATGCGAGTTCAAGATGAATAACAAGAAGAAGTGAAGATGGTTGTGTTGTGGAGAATGGAAATTAAATTGTGTGTGATAGGGAAGTTTATATGGTGAGGTGGGCAGGCCATGTGAGCCACCACACACTTAGCTTTAGCTTTGAATTCTCTCACGCGCACGCACCGCTGTTTTGTTGGGGGTTGTGAGTTGTGAGAGCCAACGTAACATTGCGAGGGGAGGAACCTGTGCGACAGCTCGTACACTTCAATTAAAGGAGAAGCACTGACTCACATATGTCTCAATCCTCTGTTTATTTTTATATACTTGAATATTATGTGATTTTTATTGTGGGGTTGCTATATAATCACCTTCAAAATTAGACCATTACAAATGTGTGTAAATTTAAAAGGAATAAAGAAATCAATTTAATTGACGCATTTACAATCACATTATGCTATGTATGATGATGTAACAGCCCCAACCACATGCATTGGGTTAAGAAAGATATAAGTATGAAATAAGCAATAGAGGATTTGGAACATGTCTAAAATTTCCTTTAGTTTTGAATTAATTTTTAATTGGTTTATTTTAGTTATGAGTTAATAAATTAATCTAATTTAGTATGGGTTTGATTCTATTATGAGTTAATAAATTAATTCTTCAAACCATCGATTCTAGTTGTTCTTGTGACTCGTATCCAATTTTTACCCCTCATTTGATTTTCGCATATATTTTATTTTAAAAATATTTATTTGTGATGATATGTTGTTTGAATTTATATACTTAAGTGGGACAAAAATATATATATACACAAAATCGTTTCTATTCAAGGTTCGAGTTGGATTGATTAAATAAATTCAGCTTGCTTTACAGCTTTAAAGATTCGGTTTCAAATTCGGTTCGATTCAGATTCAATGATAATTTAGTTTGATTTAATTTATAACACAAAATCAAATCTAACCAACCAAATTACACCCCCAATGGTTTCAATTCTCTTTGTTCTCAGTAAGTAGTACCCTTCCGTTAGATTTACATTAAAAATAATATTATAACGTTCATTTGAACTAACTATTATTTAATGTTTATAGGTAAGTAAGAAGTGCATTACAAAGTTAATTAAATCAAATCTTTAATAAAACATTATTTTCAAATATCATTTTTTATTTTTAACTGTGCCGTTGAGGTCCTGATTAGACCTGCCAACAAGTCGAATCCAGGTCGGGTCGGGGTGGACCTAAGCTCAATCTGTTTGATTGTCTGGACCTAAAGAATTTCTTAAAAGCATACAATGGCTTCATTTGTTTTTTTTAATTTAATAGAATAGAGTATATTATAAATAATTTTTCACTATTTTAAATTTTTAATGTTTTATGAGGTAATATTTGAAATACGGTTTAGATTATTATGCTTGTACATGAAGTTAAAAAGTTGTAAAAATATTTCAAATACTTTTAAATGATTATTATAAAGTATCTCGTTATAAATGTTGGATTGGATTATAGTTGTTGCGTTGAATCATGAATAAAAAAAAACACATAGCATTTTGGTTGGGTCAACCGGTTCATAGGATCAAGTTAGGTTAAACCTAGACCTGACTCGTTTTACTTGTCGGGTCTTTTAAGTCGGATATTTATGTCTTTTATCGAATCAGATTCGGATCGAATCTGGGTCAAACTGTGAAGCACAGCTCGCTGAAATTTTGGGGAAGCTCAGTATGCAGCCAAAAGGTGGATACATAATTTCCATATATGCAGGGAGATTAATCTGCAAATTGCTGACTTGGAGGCAAGAAGAATTTAATCAATATGGGTGATTAAAAGGGTAGAAGGACAAATTTCTAAAAAAAAAAATACTAGCTCTCTATTTTTTATTTTTTTTATAATACGGTAGGCACTCTACCACAATTTTATACTAGCTCTCTATTAATCTAGTCTTAACTTGTTTGATCATCAAAAGATTAAAATTTTTAGTATATTATATCTAGATTTGGCCGTTTGGGTTGAGGCTAACTCTGTTAAAGAGAGACTATGAGGGTAATTATTATATTCCTATTTATTTCTTAATTAGTATTCTTAGTTTTTCTATTTTCCATGGTTTTTTTTTCCTTCCTCCATGTGGTTTCAACTTTTGTATAAATAGGGTTTTTGACCATTCTAATAGAATGAAGTAACATAATGAAGTTTGTTCCTTTAATCAAAGAGATTTAACCGTACTAATTGAATAGGTTGCATCTTATTATATAATACATTACTTTTACCCCATAAAGAAAAAAAACTTTGCATGGACATCAAGGGGACAAGAGTTTCAAATATTTGGTGCCTATTGGATGAGTTCTTGACTGTACTTGCTTGCAGCTCAGCATTCGTACAATTCTTTTTTGAATAATGTTGGGTACAATTGTTTTAAAGTCATTTTTGCATTCTAATAAATTTTAGTAATTTTTATGTGTAATATCATTTAAAGAACTAAATACAATATATATATATACACGTAAATGATTAAATGCCAAAGCTCTTGTATTTTTTCAAATTGAGTATATATTCGCCTAATCTATCATGTACTCAAATAAGATGACAAGAATGAGTGAGTATATCAACACCCTTGTTATTTACGCACATAAAAGGTAAGGGTGGTTGCTGTCGTTACATGTTTATTAAATGCATTTCATTACGAGTCTTGATTTCAGGTGAACTAATTATTTGCTGGAAATTTCTCAGTATTAGACCTGTGACATATCCAAAATTATGTGATAGTTAACCTTTTGCATTTTTATTATTATTATTTTTTGACATCAAGATTGGCATCATCGTGTGGATTCCTACATTATTTTTAATTAGTGGCCTGTTTGTGAAGTAATTTATATCATTCCCACTTGAAGTTAGTTGCTTTGCATCCATATATGTGCGATGCACATGTTTTGGAATACAAAAGAATTCATTATTATATCAATTATCGTTAAGTCGATTGTTGTGTTGATGATCAGGCCTACTACCCATGTTATAGGGTCACCCTGGCATAATTCAATATATATTGTTTTATGTATGCCCTGTTGATTGAGGGTCGAAGATGTTTCATTACAGAGAATTGTATATGATGTCCTCATCTTAATCACCATGTTTTGATTTCTCTTCATATCTTCTCTAGTAGAGTTTTATTGAGAATAGAATGAGGAGGGGAAGAGAGACTTACGATATGGAGAATAAGAGGGAGGGCCATGTGAGGGTACCAGCCTAGCTTAACTTTGGCTTTAAATTCTCTCACACGCACTGTGTTTTTTGTGGTGAGGGGAACGTGTGTGACAGCTCTTATACTTGTAACCTTTCATTCAATAGAAGGCACTGATTCATATAGCTAGTCACATGTACATGACAACGACTTGTATTTTTATTTTGGAAAAAATTCAAATAACCCCATCTCAACTATATATCTGAAAATTATATAAACCCTGATTTTTCTTGAAAAACACTCCGTATAAATCCAAATAGCCAATTGAACTAAATTTTCATTAACCAATTAGAAATGTTATATTGTACGAATATTCAGTTTGGTTAACCCTGGATATAATAATAAAATATACTAAAATCAATGTTAAAATTGTGAAAAATGATCAAATAAATAACGATTTTATCCATTTGAATTGATTATAAAACGTTATCTGAAAAAGTAAAATCGTCATTTATAGATAATGTTTTATATTTTTAGCACATTGTGTTGTGTTTTCTGTCAGGGTTAAGCAAATAAAATATTTCTTACTTGCAAATAAAAATTTAATTCAACGGGTTATTTAAATTTACATGGGTGTTTTTAGGGGGGTTTATATCGACTTTATAAAAAGTCATGGGTTATATGAATTTCAAGCAGATTAAAAGGGGTTATATAGATTTTTCCCTTTTATTTTTCATCGTTGGCCATTGTTTTGTTTCACTGTAATTCAATACCCCCTCGTAGTCCCCGAACCTTTCAAAATAATGGATCTATAAATAAGAAGAGTAGAACTAATGATAAAATTATCCTATATAGATCAGTTTTTGATGGTTAGACAGAACTCTTTTTCTCAGTTTGGATGTGGAATAGGAAATTTTATAACATGAATAAAGTGGAATAGCAAAATTTGATGTTTGAGTGTATTGAATACCTAGAAATAATGTATGTCTAGATAAAGTGGTATAAAATAATATAATAATTTCAACCAACCTTTGAAATTAAAGTTATTATAGGTTATTCCACCCAAAGAAAATGTTGGTCTACTGTTAAATCAACTGTCATACTTCTTATAAATCACCTTCTAAATAGATTATCATCATTTTTTCACATTTTATATATTATTATCTACACTTTATTCACATTTTATATAAACAACAAAATTTTTATTATTAGGTATCCCAACGAGAATAATTTAAAATACAACCAAACACGAAATCATTTATTTCATTGTCATGCCTACTTGTACTGGTATAACTGTATACCCGGAATCACTCTTATTATGTATCCAAACGGGTAGTGATTTGAGTTTCCAAATTAAATCATGTGAACTTTGAAAGAGTTACAAAATAATTGTGTTGTATCATGAAGCATGTCTCGAATCCAATGTATCCACACTCAGATGATCATAATAAAATCACTCGTTTAGTTAAAAATTACTTTTGACTGTTTAACTTAATCATGATGATATCTTAAAGAGACTTGGAAACACCTCAAATGGGCTTTGTTTATATTTTTAACATTTTATTTTGTAATTGTATGCAATCAGTATATTGTACATGCCTCAATTGATTGAAAGACAAGTTTTACTCATCAAAAAATAAAAAAAGAGACGTTTTTGAAGGTTATTCGAATGTACTTTAGGAACATTTACATGTATGCATATATAAAATTGTTGTGAGATGTTTTGTATGTGGCAAGAATAAATCTGTTCAGGAAGGCTTAAGGTTGAACTGAATTTTGTATTTTCATGTAATACTTACAAATGTATTTATTTAATAATAACATAAGAAACCGACCAAGAAAAAAAAAAGAAGAAAAACATAAGAAGCTGCTTATTCGGCATCATCTAATGATCAATGATAATAAGAACACAACAAAAAATTGGTAAACAAATATCAGAAACAGCTCATACTGACACACAGAGAGGGAAACAGTTAAGATAAATAATTAAAATTTTTAATCACTATAATAATGTGACATATATAGGATTTGCAATTAAGAACTAAGATGATGCCCATCTGGCTGTTTTGGATAATGGTCACCCCCAAATAATGGGATGGATGATTCTTAAGTTTCAATTTGAATAGTCTCATTGTCACATGTAGAAGTGCTTGTCTTTGTTCTGTCTTTTTTAGGAAAAGAAAACATTCTTTCATTTTTATATTCATCTAGATGGAGTTAAGGCCAAAACAAACAGTTAACACAAATCGACAACTGTCTTGTCCTTGCAAAATTGTAATTCCATCATGTGACTCATTAAAAAATTTCAATGATATAACACAAACAATAGATTTTAATGAGAACATAAAACTTCTTTTGGATGTATTAAATATCTCTCTCTGACATGTTTGTTCCTGGTGTAATGTGGTTTCTCTGGAGAAGCCAGCGTGGGCCTAGTGGGGGCTCAAAATTGTTTAGAACACTTTCATAAGTGTTTAGGTTTCCAACAAATCATCTTTACAATCGCTACATTCAATCCAATTCCAAGTGAATGTATCTTAATGTTTTTATAAAATATTTTGAATAACAATTAATAGAAATAGTTCTGCTTGCAATATTTTGTGCTTTGATTTTTTAAGGGGAAATTAATTAGGGTCGGGGTTCATGTGATCATCTCTCTATTATTTTTAGATTCCTTGAATTTTTTAAATTTGTTTTAGATCTCTAAGACGATGAAAAATTATTTTTAGGTCCTTCAAGCATGATGTTTTTCAAAAATATAAAAAATGCTCCTGCACAATTAATTTAGAGCATCTCTATTCTCTCCTCAAAAACTTTCTCCTTTATATTATAGAGAAACCATAAAAATTTCATTCCAACCCATCCTCAAATGTTTCCTTAAAAAGAGAAAACCCAATTTGTCTCTCTACATGAGAGGAGCTTCAGTGTTTCTCCAAAACGTGGGGCCCATAGGTTTTTTTGAGTAATACAAATGTCACATTGGAATGGAATGACTAAAGTACCCATTCAACTTTAATAAACTCAAATGCTATTTTCTTTCACCATCCGCATTCAGAGAATTTGAAAAACAAATATGACCCCTTTTTTACTCGTTTGAATTTTCACTTTCTTTTAACTGTATGAACACTATAAAAAAGAAAGCAACAATTCAAATCCAATCCATTACACTTCATTAAAAAATTTAATAATGAATTCTAATGGAGATGCATGCTAAAACTTTGAAGATGATTAAGATTTTGCAAGAATTTTTGTGGGTTAAGTTATGTGGTCAGAGTATTCATCTCCAATCTCCAGTCAAATGTGAGCAACTTCTAGTAGACCTCACCGTGACGGGAACTTTACTATAAGAAAAAGATGGCAACCTTATTGTACCAGTCTGGCTCAATATCAACTTAGATGCGGTACAAGGTCACGAGCAAACACACGATTTATTGGATATGGGTATTGGAGTTTTTTTTATGAACACAAAAAGTTTAATTCCAATCGAACATCAAATTCTCTAATGCATCAATGGTCGACGATTCAACTTGTCACAAAAATATTATATGGATGTTTTGCTCCAATCGAATCAAGACATCAAAGTGGAGTAAATGAACATGACAAAGTAATTATATCAAACTTAAATTTTTTTTTTAGTGAACATATTGTTTGTCCTTAATCTATTCTTCTCTATTTTCATATTAATCAAACCAACTTTTTCCATCAAGGTTTACACAAAAGTCCATTCCAATTTGAAGGTTGGAAGGAACTAAGATATCAACCAAAGTAGATGGAAGAATGTCAAGTAAGAAAACAATAAAAAAAATTAAAAAACAGAGCTTCTACAGCAACCTTAATACCATTTGTGCTTTTTGACTAAGTTTTAATTATTATCTCTTTTCTTACCATTTTTTTTACCATTAGAGATTTTATTTTATTAATTTATGTTTTTAATTTATATACCAGTGGGGCCCGCAATTTAAAAAGTGTTTCTAAAAAATTTAACCATTACAAAAAATAAAATAAAGAAACAAACAAACATAATGAAAAATAATTATAAATTCTTAATTCATTGAATAGGCATTTATGTCATTTTATTTTGAAGAAAGGAAAATTTAGAGAGTAGAGTTAGGAGAACTCGTTAGAAAAGGTGGGGACTTGGGTTGTTTCTCCATTTTGAGGAAAGAATGAGGATATGGGTTAGAGATGCTCTTAGTACACTGTTAACAATCTCTAGTATATTGTTAATTCTCAAACACAAATAATTTATGCATGGTATAATTGTCATTTAAAAAGTCATGAATTCTTATCTATCACTTATTATTACTTTATCAAAGGTGAATCAAACAACAAAAACACAACTACTTTTACGTTTTCCAATGATAATAACAGAAAAAACAACCAAACAAAAATTTACCTATATAATATGGATTTTTATCTATCTCAGTATAGCTATCAAAGGAGAATAACCCTATGTCACACCCTAATATTTCCAATGGGTGTGGAATATCTAAGAATAATTGGGAATAGACAAAAATGTTTGTTTTATATAATAATAAACTCAAATAGATATGTATAGACAAGTTGGCATATGCCTCGATAACTATTCTGCAGAGGTGGTTGAAATTGTTAATTCGGTTTTATCTATGTTATTGGATAAAAATATCATTTGATATCGTATAAAGAAAAACATTATCAGCTAGCAGTCTCATTTATAAAAGGGAAGAGTTGTAATTTTAAAATGTCATTTAACTCTACTTTTTTTTTCTTAACCACTTATCATCACTCTATTAAAAGTGAAGTAAACAACAAAAATGTCACTTTTACATTTCTATTACATAATTATTTAAAGGAATATGATCCATCTTTTTCATTTTGGTTTATACTCTCTCTTAAATTTAACAATTATTTATATTCTATTTATTCAAAATTTAAGATTTCAAATCAGATTTAGATAAATCATAAATATACTTTATGATTTTAAAATCAAATTTAAGTAAATCATATCAATAAAAATTTAATAATCCAAAATTAAATATATTCATTAAATCCATCTCAATTAATTCTATAAAAAAAATTGCACTATTTTTAAAATTAAAGTAAAAAAAATTAGAATTATTTTTCTTGAGTTCATATATATCCTAGGGTTTATGGATTTTGAAATTTATTTTTGTTTCTTTTATGAAATTTAGTATTTTATAGAACCAATTATTTTATATGTTCATTGATAATTATTTGTACATGGATCCATCCCTTCTCTATACCATGGAAAATTGACTTGACATTGTTGTTTATTTCATTTTATTTTACAAATTTAATTTTAAGATTTATTTTTAATGAATCCTCAATTATAGGTCTAAATTGGATCTTTTAAAAATAAAATCAAACATTTTCAAAGTATTTATTTTCTCTTAATGTTGTAATTATAGAAAAATTATTTACATTTTATAATATTCTACAAACTTGTTAGAATTACATAAACATGTATTTATTACTTTATTTAATAATTACTAAATTTTTACATTTTTTGTTAATTTATTTACATAAATAACATGTAATGTTGTACCATGTGCTTTTAACATGTATCTATAACTAGTCTGAATGTGAATAACAAAAAAAATCCAAATAAAAAATCAACACCACTATAACTTTTGGGGGAGGGGGGGGGGGGGGGGGGTGAATAAATCTACATCACACGCCAAACCTCTATTCAAGAATATATATACATTCATATAAAAAGCTATCATACATATAATATGATTAAAAATAAAACTGAATTGAATTTAAATCAATGAAGGAGAGGGGAATGGAAGAATGTGCTACCATGTGCACCATAAGTGACACACCCTAAAGAAAAAAAGCATTCCATCCCAACAAACTCCCATCACTCTCTTCCCTCTCCTTTCCTTCACATATTCTTTCCTTTTATCTTTAAATTTTCCCACTGCTTCATCACTCTCATCTGGTGTCCATTCCCGATACCCCCACCCCTGTGGTCCCCCCACCCCATGAGACACTGTACATGCCATGCATTGGAAGGTTGGGGTGATCTGTTTTTGATGGCGAGTGTGACATGTTCAGGTTGACATGCATGGTGGGGTGTGACTGACAGAGGACCCATGGGACAATGGGGGGCAGTTATAGAGTGAGAGGTTGATCTTGAAACTATCTAACGGTAGAAAAAGAATAAATGAAGAGATTCGATCTATGTTAAAATCTCACAATACAGTGATAGTGGGCCTTGTTGATGATGTGATGCTGAGACTACTAAACTATGGCGTGAGAGGGTGGATCTCAAATGTAGTAGAAGAACAATAATTAAAGAGATCTGATCTATATCAAGATCTTACAATACAGCGATAGTGGGTCTTGTTGACAATGTAGTGTTGGAACTATGTTACACCGTGACAGGGTGGATCTTGGAACAATCTAACGTAGTAGAAGAAGAATAATTGAAGAGATCCGATCTATGTTAAGATCATACAATATAACGATACTGTACCTTGTTCACAATGTGGTAGGTGACCTCCGAAATTATTCCAGATTTTTTGGGGGATTTTGTTTATTTTAAATTATTTATCTTATTTCTCATTAAAAATGTATTCATGTATTTTTAAAGAAATGATAGGCATGCGTTCTACCTCAATTAGATTAAGAAAAAGAATTCCCAAAATAGGAAAGAATTACAAAAGCGAGCCACTAAAACTTGGCCTACTCGAAATAAAACCCAAATGAGAAGCAACAAGTACAAGAATTATCTACAATACCCCTTGATAATCAAAATAAAATACGTATCCATGTTATCTAGTTGTTCCTAATTTTTTAGAATTTTATTTGTTTTATGTTTTAATTTTAAACAATAAAATCACATCACATTTCATTTTTTGTATCTTTTAATTTCTAATTATTTTAACTGCAGTTTTTTCTATTTTATTGTGATGTATTTTCTTTATTATATCAGTTCAGAAATAGCCTGGCAAGGGAGAAAATTTTATCCAAGCAAGCTAGCCACAATGTTCTCTTTTTTTTTCGCACTTCTTTCCACTTCAGCTAAGTTTAGGAATTTGAATTTTTCAGGACTCCAGACTAGTTCATCTGTACCACTGCCTACCATTTCAGTTGCAGCTATTTCATCCCAAATGTTAGCCAAATCATTCGCCCATTCCCCATTTGAAATCAGTTATCTCACTTTTGAGTCTCTGTTTGCACTCATACAGCAAGGATAATCTGTCACCAATATGGAATTTTAATCCTTTGCCTTCTATATATCTATCAATCAGATCAGACGGACATGCGAACCATTATATGTGACTTTTCTCCACACTACAGTACATGTTGCTCTTGCCTCCACCTCCCATATGAACTTTGAGTTTTAAGAACTACCCACATGCTTTCTTTGTTGGTAACAATATCCCAAAAGTGGATACAGGTAGCAGTCTTGCTCCAATCTTTGATTCTTTTGATACCGAACCCTCCTTCAACCAAAGGTGCATACACTGATTCTCAATTGACATAGTTTGAGGCTCATTTTTGGGGAGAGTCCTTCCACAAGAAGTCTTGAAATCAACTTCTCTACTTCGATTGTTTTTGAGTGAATATACACTTGTCCAATGTAGATGAAAGTCATGTGGAACTGTGTTATATATTGTAGAGTCTGATGATGTGCGCAGAGGATTGTTGACGCTGCGTATAGTTGGACGGGGGTCGAGCTGTCAGTATAATGAGATGTTAGTATAAAAATGCATCTCATATTTTTCATTAGGCTCTAGGGTTTTTATTTTCAATGTAACCATTGTAAAAACTCCTCGTTCATGGTGGATTGATCTCTGGTGTGCTCTGTGGACGTAGGTAAACCATGTAATTTTTTATGTCTTTCTTTCGATTTGTTTGTTTATTCATTTGATTGATTGCATTCCAAGATTCAAAAATTGTAACAAACTGTTCTGGCCAGCTCCAACCGTCTAGCTGAAGAAAGTAGCAGAGTTTGCCAAAGAACGCAGTTTTTTCCTCATCTTTGATATTAAAGGCTAACAATGTGAGTTTTTGAGAGAGATATTCAGCATATATATATAGGGATGCCTAGGTACCTTATCGGGTTGGAATGTTGGATCCTTCTTGTATTTCCAATTGTTTCCCTGAAACTTATTTTATTTGGGTCTCTTGAACTGAGAAACACTTGACTTTTTGAGATGTTCACCTTCAGTTCAGTGTCCATAGAAAATTTATTTAATAACTTCACCGAATTTCTAGTCGTGGATGGGGATGAGTCTATTAATAATAGAAGTCATCTGCAAAAGGAAGCAATGATCAACTTGTATCATTGTTTTAAAAATCAAATCGTTCATTAAATTAAAAAATTAATGGGTTAAGGGTCACTGATTCAACTGTTGAGTCAACTAAATTTGAACCGTGACATTATCATAACATAATAAAAGTGCTAATTGTTATTATAAAATTAAATAAAATTATAAAAATATGAAATATTTACAGAATTATCAAATCTTAATTTAATTTTTTAAGCTTATATTTGAACATCATAATATGATTTTATTATATAAATTGTAAATTTTTTTTATTAGATTTCATATTTTAACAAGCAATTAATCACACTTTTTATGAATAGTTTAATCAACCCGTGACCGGTTCTTAAAAATCAATGGTTCAATCAGTAGATTGATTGATTTTATTAAATTTTTATACGATCTGGTTTTGGGAGAAAACCAAACCAGAATTCAAAATGGATGAAGACTTAACTGGTTCAATCGATTGGGTCGAGTCAGGCTCTCGAACACTACTTGTATGTTACCTTTGAGATTCAGTCCAATTGCTTTTATTCTTCTCTCTCATGATTCTTTGAGAGAATCCTTCAAGCGCTAACGCAAATAGAAGAGGGGAGAGAGGATCCCCCTTGTGAATGACAGCCCTTGCAGATTTGGGTCTTTTTTTATAAGAAAAAATGAATATTTTGAAGTAAATTACGTTGATGGTTTTTCCATTAAAAGTGATTGTGTTTGATTTATATATGTTTGGCACATTGAGAATCCGACCCAACATAACTAGCCCAACACACTACATGTTGGAAGATGAACCAAAAATGGAACCCTTTTAGAGACTTCGAGGCGCGTAGCAAATACGATTTCTTTAAGCGATATTTGCTTATATTTCTAGTCGAAGTTATTTTTGGGATTCTCTACAAACTCTCTCTCGGATACAACGAAACCTTATTAGATCTGTGGTCAGTAAAATGAAAGTTTGAATCGATTCTCTTGAATGCTGGGTTAATGGTAGATATCAATGCAAGCCGAACAAGTTTTGAAAAAATAAGATTGTGTGAGTTTGAAGAGGAGAAGGAAGAAGATCATATTTTCTGCGGATCCAATATTCCTCTTTTAAAGACCCCAATATACCTGTTCCCAGCAGTTATAATAATTAACTGTTGGTTTAAATTTGAAATTCGAATGTAATTTTCAAATAGAATAATTGTTTGACCACATCCTCAATCAACCGCTTTTGATTGAATTCTTTTATATATCCAACGATGATATTTAGTCACATGTGAACTTGTACCGCTCTTATCAGTGAAAAACACATGTTCCAAGCCTTCTTTTATATACCACTCAACAATTCGTTTAACCGCCTTAAGACTAAATTCGAAAAGCTTCTTCCATATAATATGAAAGAGTTTAAATACAACACAAAAGAAAAATAAAAACTATATATGATAGAGGAGAGGCCACAACTGCTGAGAAAGTATTATATTGTCACTTTTATTTTATGAAACAGCCCCACATGATTTGCAAACACATAATGCATGCAGTACTACGTCCATGTAAGATTACCGAATGACATCATCTTGACAATTAATTAATTAAAACTAATAATAAACAATAGTTATCTCAAAACATCTAAACCCCATCTAAGATTAGGTAGTATGATCATTAGTTCTGATTCTTTCTGATTTAGATCTATTGGAAGGTTTAGGGACTACAAGAAGGACAGGATGACAGAGAAGCCAAGGCCAATGATGAAATGAAATACAAATCGTTGTCATGCACATGTGAGTCAGTGCCTTCTATTGAATGAAAGTTCAAGAGTGTAAGAGCTGTCACACACGTTCCCCTCACCACAAAAAACACAGTGCGTGTGAGAGAATTAAAAGCCAAAGTTAAGCTAGGCTGGTGTCTCACATGGTCCTCCCCCTTAGTCTCCATATAAGTCTCTCCTCCCTTCCTCTCATTTTGTTATCTACAATACTCTACTAGAGAAAGATATGAAGAGAAATCAAAACATGGTGATTAAGGTGAGAAGGACAGCATGTCGGAGCACATCGGGCGCGATATCGAGGAGGAGAGGGAGACGTGTTTTGCGGCGAAGCCTTCACGACCTCCATGAGGAGCTAAGGATGCTCATCCCCGGCGGCCGGACGCTGAGTTCCGAAGAGCTATTGTCACTCACTGCGGACTATATCATGTTCTTGAGGTCCAAAGTGAAGGTCCTACGTGCAATTGCAATGGTTTATATGCCCTGATTGGGTGGTTGTAATTCCATCTCCTATATATCTTAGGTTTCCATTGCCTCCTCCTCCTCTTCTTCATCTTCATCTTCTTCTTCTTCTTCTCCTTTTATTTTGTTGACTTGGTATTTTGGTTTCCAGTGCCTATTCTTTTGTTTTGTTCTTGAGCACTACTAAGATGTTAGAGTGTTAATGTTTAGGTGGTTTTTTTTTAATTTATTAATTAAGATATTCACTTGGAGGATTTGAAGCTACTTTTTTTTTTTTTTTAGTTGTCTCCAAATTAATGGACGTATTCAACAAAAACCCATATTTTGTTGATTGTAAATTTTTTAAACCGATGCTTTGTGTTAAAAGATGCATCTTGGAGTGACTGTAACCGGCCATTAGATGTTCTCTGTTTTGCTGCAATAAATTCATCTAATCGTGCGTACTTTATTGTCTCTACGTTCACACGATCATTTATAGGATTAGGATCCTATGTTTGTTTTTATATATGTTTGTATCTTGTGATTATTATGCATGCGCCAATTGATCACGTTTGGACAGGTACATTAGACACCATCGGATAATCACAACTCTATTAATTAAGGAACACTACTGCAAAAAAAAAAAATCAAAGTTCACACCGTGATCAAAATTGTTAGATCACGGTTCAAAAACCGTGATCTATCACGTTGTAATCTTTTGTTGATGACCACCGTGATTTACTGCAATGTGATCTTTTGTTGGTGATCAACCGTGATCATTTGAATAACTGATTTTATCACAGTAGATAACTGTGTTTAAAATTATGACATGAATCAATAAAATGAAATATTATTTAAAATACCAACAATACCCCTAATAATTCACCATTTTTTTCTTTTTCCCTCCTTACACAATTTTTCCTTATTATAATACTCATTTTTGTGAATGATATGTTATTTTTGGTCAAGTGGATTGGTTTAACATGTTTTGCCTAGAAACATAACCATGTGGACAAAGCTTCAATGCAGTATTCCATATCAATCCCATAACAGATATGTCCAAACTTGTGAATTTTTTTTTTTTTTGAAAATGAGATTGGATGGATCTGCTACTTCTTTGATTAAAAAAAAAGAGTACAATTCCAAAAGAAACAAGATACATAAGGAATAGCCAAGAAAAGAGATCTAATTAAAACTTGTGAAGCTTTGTCTTTGTGTTTTTTGAGAGCTTCAAAAGTGCTTTATTTTTATAGATATATTTTTTCATATTTTTGTAAGTTTTTGTTTCAATGGGTCTTGTATGATTTTTTGTTTTACTTCTATAGTTCTTTAAAAAAAAAATTGTGTGTGGTTATTTAATTGATTTTTATATTATATTTGGTTTGGTGTTGTAGGCCTATGTATCATGAAGTTGTACCGAGCATGAAGAATTTAAATTTTGTTTTATATGAAAAATTGGTTGAGGGAAGAAGAAAAAAAGGGTGAAGTAATAAATTTGGGTATTGTTAGTATTTTAAAAAAATTTCATTTTATGGATCCATGTCACAATTAAATTTGCTGAGTTACATAAAAAATGAGTAATAAATATAAGTTAACAAGTGACCTGAGGGCACTCGTTAATTAAGTTTCATATGAAAATAAGTACACATCAGACTAATAAACCTCTTCCTTACAAAACCGTGCAAAATTCTTAGTTATTGCAATTTTGCAAAACTCTTAGTTAATGCAATTTGAGTTGTGGCATGCTTACTACGATTTTCCTTGTTTCCAATACTATGACTCTTCAATCAAGTTGATCATTTCAATTGTCTAATATTATATCAAGCTAGTGCTTGGATTATAATTTTAGAAAGGATACTTTCACCTCCACAAAATTCCAAAATTGAACTAAAACATGCCATCGGTGTGGAAGAATTCGATCATCAATAGTAACTTCGAATTGCTCTTCATATTATGTTTTGGATTGTAATACTTCTTGTTTCCAATCCTTCCATTTCTTTGCAAGGGAATTTCATCACTCACTTTTTTGTCGATTTTGTCTTAGAAAGCTCAAATTTACTCTATGCCAGTGTAAAAAAGGTAGAGTGAGAAATACAAGTGAATAAACAACTATTAATGTTGAAAAATACTCATGCGACAAATAGAACAAGAAATAATCATTTACCATAACTCCATTCCATACATTTCTCCTCTACTTGTTAATGTATCTAAGAATTGACTCAAAACACAACCCTCTTCATCAATGAACTGCCCTAACTCATTCAGAGGTAATGTAATGATTGGAGCATATAGAGATTGGGATCACAGAATGAACATTAATATTACTCATGATGGTTTCTCCATCTAAGACTAAAAAAATGCTACAAATAGCTAGAATGTCTCTTAAATGTCACCCTCCTTGATTTACTGTTTTAGACTCCGAGAGGTATATGTATTTATATTAAAAATATGTATAGCAATAGATGTATTTTTATATCACCGATACAAATGTATCTATCACATGCTTATTAAAGAGAAAGTGAACTAGTTTTCATTTTCTTTTTTTCAAATATCACCCATAAATTTTTATCACTCATATCTTTTACATTTTAAATTGAAGTTTTTAATTCATATTTAGATATAATATAAAAAAAATTTAACATTTCAAAATCAGATTTAATAATTATATCAATATATTCAAACTTCACTAATTCACTTATTAGCCTATGTTAGAGGGTTTAAGCAACCCCAAGGGATTTTCTAAGGCAATGGGCACTTTGAAAGGAATTCAAAGGCGTGGAGGGACACTCTTTTAAGGGACTCAGGATTGTTTGAATGATTGGATGCCTCCTTCAACTAAGGGGTCATTCTCGAAATCTAGTTTCATAATTATGATCTGGAAGGATAATTCTTTCTACTAGGAATCTAGTTCTCATAGATTCTATGTAGGAAAAAATTTGACTTAGAATGTCCATGAATGTGGGAATACATACCGTAATTTTTCTTAATATTATAACAGAATGAGAATGAACGTTAAATTATAGCCCTTAGTGTTTGATGATTTGGTACACTGAAAACACCAGGAGCACTCGAAACATGACCTCCGGGTTCTACTGGCCCATAGAGACCAACACGCTCATCAAATATCCAAGAGTTTCATACTCCAATATTCATATATGTAGTTAATTTAATTTATATATCATGACTTTAATAATTTGACTTCAAGTTTTAGGTATGAAATGCTAAGCCTCCTGGCTGATTTTGTTGGAGGGACAGGCCCAAGCCTAAATCTAGGACCATTGGCCCACCCACATGCCCGATCCATGGGAGGCCACGCAGCCCCCCCCCCCCCAATTTATTATGTAAATGGTTGGGGGGGGGGGGGGAGACACTTGTCCCCTCATAAAAAGAGGAGGGGTGGTCCCCCCCCTCTACTCCACGTGCTCCCCCATGTGAGGGGGCAGGTGTCCCCCCTTCCGCTGCCATGTGGTAGGACATGGCAGAGAGAGGGGGACACACACATCCATTTGATTAAAAGCGCCACCCCCTTGTCCTTTTAAAAAAATTAATTCTTTTTGGGCTCTAGTAGGCCCACCTGTGGCCCGACAGACGTGCTCAGGCCCAAGCCTGTGGGTAGGGCTTGGGCCCTCTTTCTGGGCTCAGGCTAGCCCAGCTCAGGGTAATTGGCCAGACAGGTCCGGGCTTGTGCTCAGGGTTGGGCCTGGGCCCAGTTTTCATGGGCCGAGCAAGCCCGGCATGGCTCGTTTTCGATGCCTACTTGGTGGGTAGCAAACCAAGACCCTCATTGTGTCCTTTGTGGGATGAAATGATATTGCACCTCTTTTTGTTATGCCCTCTAGTACGTGAGGTTTGGAGATGGTTGGGAATGCAAGGGGTATGAAGTCTTCTTTCTTGTCTATCGATGATATGTGGAGGGAGGGGAAGCGATTTCGTGGTCGAGGTGATAGGAGCTGGTGTGGTAAAGTGTTTCAATGTCTTGTCCCGGCTGTGGTATAGTTGATTTGGAGAGAACATAACTCTATTGTCAGGGGGAGCACATTGTACATGCAGAATATTCATGAATTGACTTTGCATTGCATACTAGATTGTGTTGCGCGGGAGTGAGCTTGGTTCCCTCACAAATGGGCATCTTTGTATTCAGGAGTAGAGGGTTTTGAGGCTTGGAGATCGTTCCGTAGATCCCTCTTCTACCTTGACAACCTCCTTCTTAAAATCCATATAACCCCCTGAAATCTAATTGAAATTCATATAATCCCCTGACTTTTCTTAAAATCCATATAACCCTCTAAAAACACCTAGAAAATCCAAACAACCCCGTGAATAAAAATTTTGTTAATAAATGATGAATATTTGCTGAATATTTCATTTGATTTACCCTGATTGAGGACGCAATATACTAAAAACCACTACAATATGTTAAAAATGTAAAAATTCTTATGAAAAAAATGATTTTATCCTCTTTGGATATATTATAAAACTTTATTCAAATGAGTAAAATGATCATTATAGAATATTTTTCGCATTTTTAACACATTGTAGAATTTTTTTTGGTATACTGTGTTTTCTACCAGGGTTAACCAAACATAATATTCAGAAAATATTCATCATCTGTAAACGTAAATTTTATTCCGTGGGTTATGTGGATTTATTAGGCGTTTTCAGGGGGTTATATGGATTTTAAGAAAAATCAGGGGGTTATATGAATTTCAGTCAATTTATAGGGGGTTATATGGATTTTTCCCTTTTAATTTTTGTGTCCTTTGTTCTTTTTGCATTATATCATTGGACTTGATCCTTTGCAAACAGAAAGGCAACAACCTACCTTTTTTATCAAAAAAAAAAAAAAAACTTTGGAGTGAGAATGAAAACCCTAAGCTTTAAAATCCATGTAGAAATTTATCTTATATAAAACTCTAGTAAACAGTGTATTCATCCATTCATGAATTGTTTGCCCCGGACAAAGGCATTTATTTTCATCTTAAATAAAGCAGAATAAAAAGATCACTACACGCTCTGTTCATTGTTCCGTATGCAATCTTATACATCATGATAGAGAATATAAATTACTGAATGGTAGTGTATATATTATAGCCTCATAACGTAGAGGTAGCGCTCTATCATAGTGTATTTATGGAGCTGAATTTTTATTTTATTTTTTAAAAGAAAAAAACATATCTTAATATATACTTTAATTTGTATAATGACATGATGGGATTGTTTCCATTAGACTATGACAACTAGGGGGACAACTTTACTAGGTTAAACCGGATCCAAACCGGTTTTTTTCGAGTTTGAGTCGATGATTTTTTTATTTGGTTTGGGTATGGATTGAAAACCTAATAAACCGATCTATTTTTGTTTGAGTTTAGTTTCACTTAAAAAATAGAATTAACCTATCGAATCGAATTAAATTTAAATCCATGATTATTCCTAATCATCAATGATTTAGATCATTTTTTATATTATACCATTAATATTAAAAAAATGACACTAATTTATACCATTAATCCTAGCCTAATTTTAAAATTTTCATGTAAAGTTGTAAACCAACCAAAAAAAAAAAAATCTAACCAACACAAATTGATAGGAAGTAAAAAAAAAAAATTGAATATATACATAGATATATGTTTATATTTTAATAATTCGGTTTGGTTCAATTTAATTCGGGTCAATCAAACAATTTCAGTTTCGTTTTTGGTTTCCGGTTTGATTTTCGATTTAGATGCTATTATACTTTGGTTCAATTTGCAATTTGAATTTGTAATAAACCAAACCAAACAGATGGAATTGCATCCCTAATGACAGGTATCTTCAGTTGGAAAAAAAAAAATTCAACCTTTGATAGAATAGTTGCCAAGGATTATATTTCATTTGTTCTTGAGGGAACACATAAGAGGGGATCACCAACACAGAGAAGGGGGTTGTTCCAGTGAATGTGTAAGATGGGCAATCGTATGCTAACAACATTAGTGATGAAGATGAAGCCCAAGCTGAAGAACTATAGGCCAACTTCCATTGTTGGCTACGTGGTTGGGAAAATGCCCCGGTCTGTACACCTTTCCTGGTGTTCCTCAAGAAACTGTGGAGGCCCAAAGGTGACTGATCAGTTCTAGCTACTGCTGAAGACATGACGGCGAATATGATAGGAAAGGTGGCAAATATGATAGGGATCGCCCTCTTCCTTGACACCACAACCACATTGCGGACTCGCATCTTATGGAATATATGGCGAGCAAGGAATAGAAGGGTCTGCGGTCTACTTTTCCTTCTTTCGAAGTTTATAATTCGAATTAAAAAATGAAATCGAATAGCAAATATCTACTTCTCTTTCAAAACAAAAAAAAAAGAGGAATAGATGAGTCTTTAGGGCGCAAAATCCATCTCCAAATGCTGTGGCAAACTGAGCTTCTGCTTATATGCGCAGAAGTGCATTCTATATATCAGACTGGGTTCTTATACTCTGCCTACATCAATAAGCAGGAGGGCAGGCTTTGTGATTATGGATACAGGGTGGCCCTGGGCAAACCCTCTGAAGGCTGAAGCTAAGGTAGCCAGATTGGGTACAGATGCAGGCAATACTTGCAAAGATGCACGAGATCAAGGACCGAGGAGCGACTAATCGGGCGATCAAAGTGCCTATAGAGGTTGTGGCTGGACTGGAGGCGTTAGCCAAACAAGGTCGTTCGACTCGGGATATAGTTGTCACGAAATACTTATGGGATAACCGTATTCGTAGATGACTAGTTCCTATGTAAATAGTATACGTGGGACTCTGTTATATTGTTATTGTAGACTCTCATTTTGTGTAATGATTATAAAATAGTTACATTGCTTTGGTAACAGAGCTTCTTTACCAATGATGGAGGGTTTGGGGATTAGGTGGTAATATGGTATGAGTTAGAGGGGGATGCAAAATGGGTAAAATTTTAGGTGGTACAAGGTTGAAGTCAAAAATACCAAGGTGACTAAAGTGGTGGTGCCTGCAGTCATGTGGACGATTTGGCATAATCAAACCAATGATATATTTCACGGCACTCATATATATTGGAATAATATGTGGGGCATGTTTTATTCGTGCTTGACAAATTGAGAGCAAATATATTATAAAGGTGTGTGAGATCAAGCTTAATAATTAACTATGGATTAATCGAAAAAGCGGTTAGACGTTAAGAGTTGCGGGCTAAGACCACCTGGGCCTACGTGAGGGATTAATCAGGGCCTAGGCGGGATTTTTAGATCAGTTGTTTTGATTTTAAAATAAAAATGAAATTTTTTTTGTTTCACATAAGACTGTCGTTTTTTTCCAATGTTGATAAATATAGACAAAATTGATTAACTTTTTATTTTTTAAAATTGGGATAACTTTTTAAAGTTATCACATATCTTACATCATGTGATCCAAATGCAAATATAGAACACAAAAAAATGAAGAACATAATATAGAACAAAATTCATTATCAAATATAAATATGAATAAAAATAATGATTTTTTTATTCTTATAAATTAGACTAACTTATCATAAATATTTATTCATTTACCACACAAAGCCTATGAGTCTAATACCCAGGTTGGATCATCAGCCATCCTCATTATATAAGATCCTTAATGGACTGCAAAATGTCTAATATATAACCATGGATAATTTTACTACTAATACTCAGGAAAGTTTGGGCCAACATTAGTTTAGAACGGATTGTGAACCAAAATCCACACGTGGATCCCGTATACACATTTTTCCACCTCCATAAAACAAGTTTTAAACCCAGATGGAAAATGATATATCCAGCTCAAGTGTAGCCCCATCCACAACATACATCATTTATTTTTTTAATTTTAAAAATTATACACTTTTTTAGAGAAATATATGCTGCCATATAAGGAGAAATATATACTAATATACAATAGCATATATTTTTTCACTTTGAAAAAATAAAATAAAAAATTCACGTTATATATTATATGATAATATTATTGAACTATCATAGTATATGAAATTGCATCTCAGACTACTATGCAGATTGAGTATACCAATGCTCAACCAAGATTTGCCCCTGGTATTGTTCCTTGCCACCTTGTCATTATCCGTGGCACATCCCGGCATGCTTGTGAATGTGATATTTACATGAACAATCCATAATATTCAAAAGCGGCCGGGCACACATTACATTGTTAGGGTGCGTTTGGTTGCGCAATTGCGATTACAGGAAGCTGCGTTTGCAATCGCGCAACCAAACAGTTTTGTAATCGCAGTTTTAAACCCAGCGATTGCAGACAAATAGTGCCCAAGCTGCGATTTCAAAAAGCTGAGAAAGTGAGCTTCCTGCAGAATCAGGTTTGCAATCGCAAATTCCTGCAGAATCAGTTTTGCAATCGCGTAACCAAACGCACCCTTAATCATCATTCTTTTATGATCAACAAAAGAGATATTCGTTGCTATTCAAAGCCATTACAGTTGAAACTTAGAAATAGATATTATGTTAGCAATTCAAATACAAGGTGCACACAAACACTAACCACACACAGCCCAACTTTCACATTAATTTTTATCATTCTTCTTCAAAAACCCCTATGTGGCTTCACCCCATTAACATGATACCTCATCATGGTGCTGCTGCTGCCCTCCCCACCCATCCCCACCTCCCTCCCATCCTCGCCCTCCTCTCCCTTCGCTGCCGCAGCGATCCCACCCGTCCCCATCAGATCCAACGGCCTCTGGTGATGCATTGGTGGTGCTGCCTCGTAATAGCACTCGGCGGACGATGGGGGGGCCACAGAGGGAAGTTTGGAGAGGAGCGCTTCGAGGCTGCTCATCGAAGGCGTGACCGCGAAGTGGTGGTGGTGGTGATCGTAGAACTCTGGCATCGGGTGGTGGACCGGCCAGGCGTCAGAGGGGTGGGCAGTGTCGATCTTGAAAGGGTAGGCGGCGGTGGAGGAGGAGGAAGGGTGGGGGAGGAAGACGCCGGGGATGCTCTCCAGGTAGGCAAATTTCTTGCGCAGCTGGACCACATAGCTCAGGTCCTCCGCCACCTTTTTTTTTAAAAAAAAAATGATAGACTCAATCATTTTTACCTTTTAAAATTCAGACTATACATGTTTTTATTTTTTTTTATTAATAAACATCATCAAATGATGTATATACTTAGAAAGTGTATATTGCTCTATTATAGATCGAATGAATTTACATTTAGTAAATGTGAAAAAAAAAGTTTAACAATGTAAATACATTGTCTAATAACGCATATATTTCACTGAATTTCTAATGATGCATATAGAACTGTAATTTGAACTGTACATAGTATTGAGTACAGCAAAACCCTTTACTTTTTTTTTTATAGAACATTGGTTGTGCATGCAATATATGTTAATTAAACTTGAGGTTTCCATTCAAGGTGGATGTTGTGCAGTGTTTGATCTAACACTACTGGGAGTTTATAGTGAATAGGAAGTGTTGAAACATTGAAACATACATATTCTGATTGATTATGCGTGCCTTCTATCCTTTGTTTGAATTTTATATGCTGAGCTAGGATTCCAATGCCCTATTAAATAAAACATGGGCTTTGATACACAGAGAGTCTCTTTTATAATCTAATCTGCAATTCAGCGCTTTTACACTTTACTAGAGAAATGCATTGTGTACTAATACAGTATATGCTCTATTAGGACAGTGTATGTAAAAAAAAAATTATTTTTTAAGTTATAATGATTATATAGGTTTAATTTTAAAAAAAGAACACCCAGTCTAATTTTCGCCTTTGGAATGTATACCTTTATTTGAAAGTTTTACGAGGACTTCCTTTTAAATGTATAGTCTATATAAAAGAACAGTTCAGAAGCGAGGACTATATATATTGAAGCTAAAAAGAAAAGAAAAGGACATTTTTCTTTAACCCTGATCAATTGTTATATCCCTTAATAGCTATATATATTTAGAGGTGTCCAGTATAACTATTCTGATTTATTCATCTAAAACTATAACTATATTATGATAACAATAAAAAATATACAAAAATTTACCCAAACAAAAAAATAAATAACATTAAAACAAAAACAGTTCAATTTTCTTCTATTTATTTATAGCTATATATTTAATCCATTTGAGATATAATGACTAATGTTTTCACATGTATTAATTAAAATGACTAATGTTTAGTAATGGACCAATTCAAAAACTTAATTTCTAATTAATTTAAAAATAAAAAAAAAGATAGGCATCCGCTCTTCTGCAAGAGCTTTGAAGATAAACTGATGTATATTCAAAGTGGCTGCCCATTATTACCTAGAAAAAGGTGGCTGCCCATGATTAATCTACCATAAAAGATCTAATAATAAATTCATAAATTCATAAGTCTATAGAATCTATTATCATCCATTAAAATAACTCTAATTGTACCTTATTAGTCCTACCTTCCAGGTTGCATAAATGCCTTACTATTTTCTTTTTTTTTTTTTTCTTTTTTTTGGTGCAATGCCTCCCCCCAGTACAAATGATTGATTACTTTGTTTTCTAATGAAAAGTGAATACGTGACATCACCTCTATTTCTGTTACAAATTAAAGGGTTAAACCTAAGTTGTTTGTTGTTTGTAGCATAACAACCTGTTTAGTGTTTGCTTATAATGGGGTTACATGTACGTCATGACCTCATAAAATAGCAAATCCATGGATTTGCTTTTTCTGTGTGTGCATCAGTCTGTTTACATCGGTGTTTAAAAACCCAATCCGACCATTTGAACCCGTTAAATCTTCATCCACTTTGAATTCCGATTCAATTTAATCTTAAAATTCAATCATATAAAAAATTGATAAAACCCAATTAATCAACCTAAAAACCGACATAAGTCTATTAAACCGAACAATTTTTTATTTAAAGAAATTTTGTTAATTACTTGATAAAATATGAAATCTAATCAATGGTTTATATTTTATATACTAAAATCATATTATAATGTTAAAAATTTATTTCAAAGTTTTTTTAAAATATTTCATGTGTTTTTGTTTAGTGTTGATAATTAATCATTTATTATATTATAGTTATGTTATAGTTCAAATCCTACGGATCTGAATTGAATTATTTAATTTTTAAAACATTGGCTCAGAGAAGGGAAGAGAGAGATGGCTGACCTTGTTAATGGCCCCAAGCTGAACAACACCTTCTCTCACAGCTATCAAAGCAATGGTCTGTTCAATTTCAGACCACCAAAATTAGACCAAGCTCTACTTTCATCATTTCATGAAAAATAAGCAATAAAAAAAACAAAAAAAACAATCATATTAATAATACTAACAAGGTACAACTCTACTGTTATACGAATTAAAATATATACTAAAGTATATTATCATATTTTTCTATGAAAAATTTTCTTTTAAAGAATGATAGACATTTTATAAAAGATTAGAAACATTTCAGTCTCATACGCACTATTGTTATATATACTGCGATATCATGGTTCATGATGTTATAAGGGGGATACAAAATGAACTGAGTGCATTAATTTAAATAATAATCATCTGTCATATGATATTTGATTTTCCATAAATAAAGAGGTCATCCATTCAAATGATTGTGTGTTTTATAGTTAGTTATTGATTACTAAATTATGATTTTTGGAGTACAGTGTACCTTGATACCAGAATGAAACTGAGCCTCCCATGTCCTTGGATGCTTATGAAACATGGAACAAAAAATTTGAAAAAACATAATCAAAATTTGTGAAACTTAAAAAAAGATTAATATATAATGAAAAACAGATGATTAAAAAAGTGAAATTGGACAACTCACTGAGTCAGCTGGGTTGTTCCATGCAGATAAGAAGTTGATCTCCTCCTGTTCCTGTGGCTCATTGAACACCCACTTGTGAGTGTGATCTGCTGCAACTTTCCCAACCATTCTACACAAAACAAGACACTTAATTTCAAAAAGATAATACACATGAAACTAGCATATATCTTCTGTTACATCTTCATGTTACACACACCCTTCTCCATAGTTATAGATTTCATGAGACATCTTGAAGAAGATCTCAGGCTGGAGCCCTCTCAGATTCTGTCCGTAGACCGTCGGATCGACATCAGCCGCCAATGAAGCGGCGAAGTTGCAGAAACCATCTTCCCAAACTAAGATCCTGAGGTGTCAGAACTCACAAGTCAGTAATTCATTGTATACCATAAATTAATCAACACATAAATATATTTGAAGTGAACACATGAAAATATAACTACCAGTTCCTTCTGTTCCCTCTTGACCTGTCATACAGTCCCCCTTGAAGATCCCACCTGCTCAATTAAAACATAAAATTCAAGACTCAAGTATTGTAAATGAAATCATGGATTAATTTTAATATGGGTGTTTTGTGTTTTCTGGCTTACTTTGGTGGTGGGTAGTTTCTGGGGAGGATCCTCCAAAACACAGCATAAATCCACTGAGAGCCCTCACTGATGCACAATCCCCTCAGTGTGTGCTGTAGCAGATGAGTGATTGCTAGTGGGTTGAATTGCTCCTCCATTAGTACTCTCTTCTGATGATGAACTAATCAAAATATAAATAAAAATGGAGTCACTTTATATATGTGTACATATTAAGAGAGACAATACACCTTTCTAAATTCTGAATTGTAAGCCATAAAAGGAGAACCTCCTCCCCAAATTTATACCCAACTCTCTAAAGGAGACAGTATTAATATATATTGCTTTGAATTATACCAATATGACCCACAAAAACAACAGTTATGAAAACCCAAACCCCACCACACAAAACTATTTCTCAGCCTTTCTCCTGCACTTGCTTTAGTGAAGCACATACATACATACATACATACATATATATATAAGGCCTCATTTTCTTTACCCTTTCTGACACACTTTTTTTTTAATTAATTCTTTTCTTTTCTTTTTGGTACTGGATCTCTCATCAACACCCAATATTAAAGATTAGGAGGAGTAGCTCTGACTCTTCATGACAAAAAGGGAAAATCTTTTTTGGTTTCAAAGTCACTGTAGATATATAAAGCTGTGTGTACCTACATCTGTACAGCCTAACAGTGGTATACGAAGTAAGTTTGTACATACCATGTGCAGTTACTAAAGTTGAGATATGTGTCCATGCATGGAGATTATTGGAATAACATGTGCAGGTATTGGATCCTTTTGTGATGTCTCAAACTTGGGATTTGCATTTGGATATATGACACGTAGGCAAAACATGCATGGATAAAATGTGCATGCATTACCTTTGGAGATTGTCCCTTCTCTATAAATTACAAAAGACAATATTGCTGCAATGCATGACTCTGCACATTGTGTCTACATGATGTTTAGATGTACATGTTATAGGGGTGTCTTGTGTGAAGCATCACATGAGCAATTGATTGCTTATAAACTTTAACCTAGCAATATGCATCTCGAATAATATAGATGATTATTCTAGTGCACTATGTCAAAATTTTTTTAAAAAAAGTCATGGGCTAGAAAAATTGTCTACATCTTAATAATGCTAGATATGTTAAGTTATCATCATGCATTTTTAATTTATCACTCTGTATTTTAAATATTATCTGATATTTTTATTTCGTCTGTCAAATTTATATGTATTTAAGTATCAAGTATTATATATGGCTTGGTTTTATCCTGGTGGGCCAAACTACATAATCTACTATGTTAATCAGGCAAAATGTATATTCCTATATTGATTAGTGAAATTGAATTTAATTATCTTGTTAAAACTAAAAATTAAATAGTATACCTATCAAATTTATATGAGTAAATGTTTTTTTTAGTCGAAATGTAGACATATCTATTTCAAGAAACAAAGGATGTTTAAAATTGGGGTTACGAAAATGCTTTTAAAGATCCAACATTAATACAACCAGTTTTATTCTAGTCATGATTCTCACCAATACTAGTTAATAAAAGGTACATAGGCAAACCGCCTTTATTTGAATCAGCAATCATCTCACACCTATGTAAAAGAAATCAATGGATCAAATCACGAGGAGTATCATTCTAAAAAAATACATAATTCTTTAAAAAGATATATATATATTTATATAGACTAAATGAAGGTGCAAAAAAATTATGCACTAAGAACAGGATTCGATGAAATTCTTTATCTTTGAAGATTGGACACACCACCAAAGTATATATAAATGCAATCACATACACAATAAAGGCATTCATATATAGTTTGTAGATATTACATTAAGAGTGACCAGAGCAATTTACTGTGTACCTGTTGAAAGGTGAATAAACAGAGCAGTGCTCGATTGGGATCAAGAAACATCTGATATTTCTTTGGGAATAGGAGAGCAATTGTATCCTTTTCAAGATTCCCTGATAGCCAGGAAGAGGTTTCAAAGAATCCATCTTTCATTTTTTGGTGCCCTCTGACATGCCCCCAAAAAAACCTTTGACCACTTTGACCATTTAATGAAAAACTCATTCATGAAAACCCACAATTTACCACTGTTTTTTTTTTTTCCATTTACAGCTTGTGAGCACTGCTAAGCATTTGGGGACATGACAAGGATAGACAGACCCATTCTAGTTGTTGTTTTCTGTTTTGTCTTCTTTGGAGAGAGTGTGTCTGAGGTGATCATGGACTACAAATAGGGTGATGCCCTCAATCCCCTTTATATTGGTTTCACTTTGATCTTCCCCTATGTAATATATGGTTCATGATGTTGTGTAATGTGTATCGCCTTGTACTGTATGTAATTTTCAATGAAATGCAAATATAATAATGTATGTATCATATATATTTCATTTAATAATATATAATCCACTTATCAAACATGTTTTATCTAGCTAATTAATGAAGCACATAGTTCCTTATCGAAATGAGAATACTACATGTGAAACTAGAAATAATTGTTGTGCAATAACAATGCCCCTTGATCTAAATTAAATAAATTTTTCATTCTTTCTCATCATTTTCAATTCTAAATACATAACTTTTAGAGTTCATTTAAAATTGGGATTTAGAAGTGTTGATTATCAATATCCCACGTTTTAATTAAAAGTTGTGAAAAAGTGTCTTTTCAAATGTATAGAAATATTAACAAAAAAAAATAGGAATGTGAATTTGATAGTCAAAATAAAAATTATCTTTAATTTCATGTGTGTGGGAAGTTCTCATTTTTCAAACCCAAAAATGATCTAAATGTGAGTGCAAATAACCGTTTGATAATAATAAATAAATAAATTAATAAATAACCTTAGATAAAATAGTTAAAATAGTTATTTGAGTAAATTGTGGACATCGCGCTACATATAAATGGCATGCTTGAATAAATATGCTTTCTATTGTGGTGTCAATATAGAAGTGGAATAAGAAATTATTCCACTATTTCAGGAATTAGTTTCCGGAATTAGTTTCCTTCCAAGTGAAACAGGAAACAGATATGTTATTCATGTTGACAAAGAAGTGGAATAGAATAATTGGATTAATTGTGTTTCACCCTCTCTTAAAACTATATGTTATCCATCACTTTTATATGGTTTATAAAAAATTTCAATTCAAATCTATGACTGAATAAATCTTATTTTATTCCCTACTGAACCCAAAATTCGCAAACAAAATATTATAGAAAAATTAGAGTATTCAAAAGAGGGGGAAATTTTATTTAATTTGAATAGCCCTCCTCTACAAGCTTTTCAGGTAAAAAGGCTTTATCATTCTTACAGAAAATAAAAATGACAACTAACAAACTTTTGATGTTAAAATTAAGTCTGTCAATTATCCAAACAATATCCCCATAATCTAAATCCAAGAAGAAAAATAAAAATAAATTATCCAATATTCAGATATTCAAAATTCTTTAAAATTATATTAGATAAGAATATCTCAAGTTTTCCACTCCGAAATATCCATATCAGATATATTATGCATTTGAATTATATCATGACTAATCATCATGTCTGCCTTTTTTACAATTTAGAAAGGGTTGATAAGTCCTCAAATTCTGATTTTAATTCTCATTTTCACTCCCAACCAATGTCCATATTTTAAAATGATAATTATCCCAAAAATGTTCCTATCCACCCTCAATACAAAAATAGGAAAAGGGTAGTGATGGTTGGTGGAGGAGGGTGAGGGTGGTGAGAGGAGGAGGAGGAGGGGGGGAGGACAAGTGAAGAGAGAGAAAAAAAGAGAGACGGAAAGAGAGAGACCCAAGAGGGGAGACGACAGTCAACATTGGAGCAGGGGTTGGGGCCACCCACCACCATCCCCCACCCAGCTTCTCTTTCTCTTTTTTTTTTCTTTCTCCCCCTACCCCACTGTCACCCTAGTCTAACTCTTGTCATCTATGGGGGTGGTAAATGAGCCAAACAAGCCAAGTTTTGACCTATTCATGCTCATCTGGTTAGTATCAAGCTAGGCTTGAGCTCAGCTTGGTTCGGGACCGAACTTATTTTCGTATTCAAGCTCGGCTCATTTGGCTCTTAAAAAGCTCAAACCAAGGGCTCAGATTAGACTCTTTTAGCTATAAAAAAAATTATTTAACATTTGAAAAGTCATTTTTCACAAATCATAACATCTTATACATGTGAAATTGACATAAACTCAGGTTTGGACTTGGACTCGGCTTATTTACAAACCGGGTTTTAAAAAATGTTCAAACTCGATTTGTTTGTCTAATTGAACAAGTCCGAACGAGATTTAACCGAGCCAAGCCCGAGCTGTTCGACTCGTTTACCACCCCTAGTTACCCGAACGAGCTTTAACCGACTCAAGTCCAAGTTGTTCGACTCGTTTACCACCCCTAGTCACATGCGCCATCCTCTCCCTCTGTTGTCTCTCTCTCTCTCTCTCTTTCTCTCTCATCCCCCTCTCTCTCTCTCTTTCTCTCTCATCCCCCTCTCTCTCTCTCTCTTTCTCTCTCATCCCCCCTCCTCCTCCTCATGTCACCCTACTCTATGGACTACCCTCCACCAACCAACCCCCGTCCTATAAATAAATAAGTAATGATACATCCAAATAAAAAATGATTTGTCATCTTAAAAACATTATGCAACCTGGATAAGCTAATCATCTATCCAAACGGGAGGCAAAGGTTTACAAGTTATCCTCACCTTGTGAGTAACCCTAACCCTAAACATATATATGGTTACATTACATGCATGCATGAATGGACGACCAATTAAGTAGGCAGAAGACCAAATGCAGCCTACAACATCTGATGCAGTGATGCAAGCAAAAAGGGGGGTATGTTGGGTTGCACTGCATCTGTTGTGGGGAAGATATTGTGTCTTCAATTTATCTCTAATTTTTTAATGGATATATATATGTGTACTGTTTTGTCATACACTCAAATTATTATTAATTAAAAAGTTATATGTTTGTGTATTTATTTAAACGTGGAGATGGGGGACAGGAGGAGAGGATGGCACAAGAGTCTGATGAAGTTCACAGTGTGGACTATTCTCCCATCCTTTTGAAGTTATTTTCATATCACAAGTGGATTCTATGTGATTATCCAATCCTCTATAATAGCCTCACAATATTTGACAAATTCCTTTGTGACACACTTCACAGACATAAAAATATAAAATTGTGTGCATGGTCGAATATAATGGGTACAAGAAGTTGGTGGAAAATTAAAACATAAATCACCAGTGGATGTCACACACCAACCAATAATTCATCTTTCCAAGGCAGGCAATCCCCCTCATGGATTTTGCATTACCTTTGCTTGGAGAAGATGACATGTTAAATCTAGCATTTATATAAAATGAAATTCGGTAATGTATAGCTTCAATTAGGATAACATCATAAGGGCACTGATTTTGTTGAATTAAGCTATAAATTATAAGTCAAAAACAAAAAGTTTAAAAATTAATTAAATTTAAAAATATATATAAATTACATTAATTTGATAAGCAACTGAATTTTTTTGAAAATAGAGAAATTAGTAAACTTTCACCAATAATTGTAAAACAATTAGAAAGGACAGTTGAAATTCATTCTATGAAATTCAATCGCAATAGAACAGAAAACAACTCTTCTCATGTTGGTAAACATACCCCCTTCAAAATGAAAGGATTTTGCAATTGAATTTTAATCTTGCTAGTAGGAAAAAACTTAAACATGAAAATTTTAAAAAAAAATTGCATTAAAAAAAATTATATATTTAATGAGAAAAATGAAACAACAAAATAAATAAAAACAAAGATTGCGCATAACAATGCCACGAACATTTTGTCTCCTAGGACATGGACCAATAATGTGTATATATTATTAATAAAAAAAAAGGCCTCCACATTTACCAACAAATATATAATGTGCATGCATGATTCACCAGCCCATCACCACCCACAAAACCAGAATATGTTTCCACAGATCATTTAAAGCAGCATCCATTAAACCTTGCATGGGTGAATACTAGGGCTCCTCCATTCAAACCATTTTGACCCAACATGGATTCCAACATGTGGAAAGTGAGACACTAAAGACCATGTGAAGACTTATGTTGGGTCATTTTCTTCCAATAAATATATATCTTGTATAAAATTTGGAAATTTATATATATATACATACATACATATATACATATATATGACATTAACTCCTAGTGGAGGAAACAGCATCTCAGAGAGCTGGACACCATGAATTTAGTCCACCACTTATAAATGTTGGGTGGAAAAGAAGATAAAGCAGGAAACAATTGTGAAAGCTGGAGATACTGAATTATTGGCTTTGTAATCATGTGTTATGGCAGGATCAATCATCCAAAACCTTACTAGTGCACACTGATAAAGATTTAAAATGGCTTTTGGAAGACGAAAGCAATAATTAGTCCCTGAGTGGATTTGAACTTTTCAACTGGTCCTTGTAAAATTTTCAATAAAACATTGTTTTCTGTTTCACTGGATCCCCGAAGTCCCTTGTGACAGTTACTCATTATTCAGTGGAAGATAACATTTTCAAAATTAATTCTAACTAGTTCTACATTTATATCTTTTTTTTTGTCTCAAATGATATAGATGTATGTAGAGTTAAAAATAAGGCTGGTTCTATTGATCCCCATTTTTCGAATGCCCTTCAACAGAGTATTATTTTTAAGAAAAATAACATATTATTAGGTGAAAGAGCTGTTTGTTTTTTTGTAAAAGGCATATTTTTATGGGGAAAAAAAAGTGTGGTATCATTTGAAATAATGAATGATCTTTCTCAAAGTTCTATTAAAAATGAATTATAGACAAAATCAATAATTTATAAAATCAACCAAAAAAATTTCTTCCCGACTTTTTTAAAATATTTTTTGTTAACCTCAAAAATCTCTAAGTTCTACAAAAGGATACTTTATCCAATAATATAATGGAGAGTTCATAAGGAATTATAGTTCTCTTGGAAAGCATTTCAAAAGCTTATTTATATGTCCAAAATCAAAATACATAAGCACCTATTATCAGTTTTCTTTTATTTTTTTTTTCTCATGGTGCTATGTGCAATAACATGACAGGCTGTAATATTTGATTGTATAATGTGAAGAAGACTCCAAAATGATCACGTGAAGGACTCTATTTCTTCTTGGTCACAATCTTTGGTCTACAAAAAGGCTCCATGTACAATTCAATTTTTTTGAAAAAGATGGCATCACCTTTTCCCACTACATTTAGGACCTGAAACAGTGTTTCCCTTTAGCAACTTCATCATCACTCAGCTCTCACCTTACAATATTATTATTGCTTTCACTTCCAACCCATCAATGGATTTTCCAACCTTTCCATACAAGCCTTTTTGTATATTAAATTCTGCCCTACCATGTATAGAATAAAAGTACATTTGATGTAGTAGAAATATATTTAATTTAAGGTCCACTTTTACCAAAGTTTGACCATGATTTGATTAAAGAATTACATGTCCAAAAGGGCAATGTTATTATCAACCTTCCTATTCAATTTGGTTGGAATCCAGTGAAAATGGTTACTTAATATGCACATAAATTGGTTGGACAACCTAAAGTGCAACATAGTTTTAATTTAATTGATTAGACTTATAAGGAGGCTTTTTTTTTTGTCCATATTTGTTAATGGGATATCATTAATATTTGTAGGCCCTCCCAATTATGTTATCTTTACTCCTACAGCCCCTTTGAAAGGGACTTGCATCATTATGGAGATTAAATAATGGCCCTGTAAAGCAAGATGAGGAGTACCTAACAAAGATGGCATAAAAACACTGCATACAAGTGTATGCATTAACCAGTCATCTTGGTGCATCAAAATCAGAAGCATCCAATCCTCTGTGAAGTACCTCCCATTGCATGCCAAGTGACCTGAAAATTTGCACTTGATAAAATAATGTCTTAACCACTCCATCCAATGAAAGGAGCTTCTACATTATTTGATATACATGTCAACTCAAGCCAACCAAGAGTGTTTTTGGATCTTCATCACCTTCTTTACAGGAGGATGAACACATGGGTTATGTCCTATCAGTAGTTGAACATGCCCTTTGTTATCCCCCTATAGGAGGATAAGCTGTCACTAAAACATTTTAGGTTAAGAAGTGCTCCCAAAAGTTCAGCGATTGAATACCTCCCCTATCCATTGACTTAATATATATACTTTTGTGTTCAGTATCTACAAAGTCATAATTTACCAGAGTCTTCATAATTAAAAAAGCATTAATGGTCGGTTCTACCCTAATATCATGATACATCTGGAAAACAGTTCAATTATGTTCATACTTTATTTCATTGATCATGAATGATTTACTAGTTAACATTTGTGACTATGCCAGTAGGGTTCTTTGATTTGCATAATATGTGGTTTGGTTTGGTGGACACTGCCTCCTGACCAACAACAGAATAGGTGGGGTTGGTTCTCCATGGATTACTGGATTGAAAAAGGAAATTGAGGGGGACTTAAGTGAGTTGACATCCACTACCATTGCCTGACCCTTCTCCAAAACAAATGGGTACTGTGACTTGTGAGATTTTGGATGAGTTGTGTGGATGATAGTCAATGGCCAGGTTGTTTGGAGCATGATTACAAGGGTTTTATTTTCAATAACATGACCACACATAAAAGTTTATACAATCATACCTTTAATTAAAATAAAATATTGGACATATATCCCTAGAATCACATCTTATCCATTAACTCAAGTGGACTAAATTTTAATGTCTTTATTTTAGTTTTCATCACCTAGTCATAAGTTAATTTGGATAAGAGGTGATTTATGCCAAAACATTGCATTTCATATCACTAAGCACCATATACACATAATTCACTAGCTAGAATTTATACATAAAAATTGGACTCGGGCTAAGGCTTCATTTGGGAGCGTGTTAGAGCTGACGGTAGAGTCGACGGATGCCCAGGATGCAAATGCAGAGACAAACGATATTTTTCATCACTGCGTCGATAACCCACAATTACCTTGTCGTATTTGTTTTCAGCCCGTTTTTTCACATTTTCCCGATCCCGTGGAAACAATGATTTCTAGCAATCGCATGTCATCCCATATCCAGGCAACTCGGACGCTCGAGGACATGCTCCCAAACGGAACCTAAAACCGTGTTTACAAATTAGTTTGGATAATTTTTTTAAAAATTTGTTTTTACAAGAATTATATCTAAGCTAAATATGTTTTTAAATACTTCCAACGCTCTCTTTATAAAAAAAATGAAAATCAACTTTTAATATAAATAATAGATTCTTGACTTAATTTATGCTTGTCCTAATAAGAAAGGTGACCTAATACATGTCTGAAAAGATGAGGAGACTTAAAAAAACAGTAAAAATAAAATAAAATAAAATAAAAAGTTCCTGACTTTTGATACAAAATCCAAGAAGGGGTTTGTTTTGGAGGGGCCAGGAGGAACACCAGTGGAATTTTGTTTTCATCATCACATCCCAACAGGTGCTGCAGGAAAAGGGAGAGGACAATTTGAAGGACAAATGATACAAGAATGTTTTTGGATTTGCAGTCACAGTGGTCACGGGAGGGGTGGTACAACATTTCACAAAATTATTGGTTTTTTTTTTTAAGTGATTACCTTCTGAATGGATCATGGAGAATAAATCTAATGAACCATAGCCACACAAATATACAAATTAAAAAATAAACATGTTTTATAAACTCATCTGCAACTCTATACACACATTGCCCTATTGTATTATATACTACACAATTGTATTATACGTGTTCTATCACAATATATGAGACTAAGACTAAATTTTTTTATATTTTTTTAAAAAAAAATACATTAACTAAATTTGAATAAGCATATATACTTTAATAAACGAATATATATTTTTAAAAGAGGGCGTTGATTGCTGAAAAAATTATACATGGACTAAATATATCATTTCTAATAAATAATGGGACCTTGGGGAGGGGGGTTTCACTTTTTCAGGCAATGTGTTGTTGTTAGACATGAGAGAGTGGTGCTCAGTCATTTTATGACTGAGTGGGTGGATGACAAGTTGTTGTCATCAAACCTTTTTAGATTTATGGCTGCTTGTGTGTTTGCTTCTGACAACAGATAACAATTCATTGATCAAGATCCACATGTTTTAAACATTGGAACAAATAAACATTTGATGGACTTTTGATGAGATTTGATACATTTTTTTCCAAGAAATTAATCAAAGGATCTGGTGGCTAAGACTTGCATGAGCTGATGTGCATGTAATTGTCAATGGATTTCTAACTAAACTTGTCAATGGACTGGATAACTGAATTTCCATGTTTGCTCTTAAATTTTTCAGATACCCATAATATTATTCAAACTCGAATCTTTTTGGATTCAGAGTCTATATAAATATTTTCATGAATTATATATAAAGAAAAGTTTTTGATGATGAAATTGTGGGTGATGTTACATTGGAAGATGATGAAATATAAACTTCAGGATTTCTGGCATCTTTCAGAAAAATAGTAGAATGAAAATGAAAAGGTATTATGAATTTTGAGGATACAAGAAAAATATACTTAAACATTACATAGAAACATATAATTTTACAATATATATGAGTTCCAAATTTATTTATTTATTGTGGAGAAGTTACATTGATATCCATGTCCACTTTTAAAATCATTTTCGATATTTAATTATCAATTATCAGATAATTATTTGTTTTTCAGATACGAATATGGAATAGATATAGGTGTTTTTTGGATGATTCACATGCTTATCACTTTACTGTTTAACCCTTATTCTAGAGCAAATGAAACTCCACATATACCAGTTTTATTCCACCAATCCAACAAAACATGACTCTTGTGGACCTATAATCAGTGCATAATGGCAATGGCAATAGCCATTCAACAACAAATTTGACCAAATAACAAAATGAAGAAGAGAAAAGAAAATGAATTTGCCAAGATTGTATGCAAAAAATTATTTTGACAAAATTAGTATAGTATGGGATCAGTGATTACCATCCAGGTTTCTTTTCCTAGTACCTGTGATATTGTCTCCATAGTAATACGCGGATCCGACCATCAGAGCAACAGTAGCCCCCTGAACGACAACACGCGCCCTCATCAGCTTCTGACCCAGTTGAGAATTACCATGCTTGAAGCTGATTATCCCCGCAGTGAGCACGCCAGCGGTCAAAAGAGCTCCTGGAAATGTTTCTAACAATCAGCTAAGCATAAATGAAATGAAAGTTTGAAAGATTGATCGGAAACTAAAGAAACATTAAGACAAGTTGCCAATCTGCATGTCGCATCAGTGTCAACATAGCCATTCATGCTCAGGGAGGGTGGTTTAACAAATGATGCACCCAACATAGTCCTGTACAGACCAAATACCATCAAAATATTCCATGGAATTCTACTGATCAGAAGGAGAAAAAAAATTTGAAGGTGTCCCACTGAATGCATAAGCAGAATTTAGATAGTTGTCAGAGGTATAGTGGAATGAAATTATTTTGGGTGTTTGGTTGTAGAAGAGGAAAATTCCAATATATGAAGCAACTAAAATGTAGGAAAATATATTACAAAGTCCAAAGGGCACTCAGAGATGAGCTTACTATAAGGCAAGCCTATTTAAATTTAAAGCTAACAAGTGATGATTTCTCCTAACCAAAACATGACAGAACATGAAGGTTTACTAAAGCTTATACAGCATAATTAAAAAAAAAACTAATAATGAAGCAGAACATCAAGTAAAATAATAACAGAATCAAAAAAATGAGAATCATGCTTTTTTTTTCTTTTTTTTTTTGACTGACATCTTGTAATACTCCCAAATTAAGTCCTTGAACTGAACACATTTTAAAAGATCATGTGACAGAGGACGTAGTGTTTGCTCAGTTATCACTATTTTCTTTAGTTGGTTTTGATTGACAATATTAAGTTTTCATCTTCAATAAAACTACTCAGGTAACCAAGACACTGAGTGAGATTATAATCACCCAAATGAAGCAAGATTATAGTTCCTCATTACTACTAGCAAAAAAACACCACCTAAAAATTTGTAGGTTTAAAATTCAACAAAAATATCATGAAGTTTCCATAATTTTAGATCAAATGCAAAAATATTGTTGATGAATTCATATCTGCCATTATCCCCTCATTTTCTCATAACACAATGGCTTTTGCTTGCTCAATCCATTTCTCAATTAATAAAACCAGATGGAAAATTACTTTTGATTTATGTAAACATACATGCACAATCTAAAATAAATTATGATGCTCCAACATGTTAGTATTCCCTAATTATACAACAGCATGCCAACCTTTGATAATACCAATAAACAACTCATTAGAAATCACACTTTGGACCATAGTTGTTAAGACATGGAACTGCAAGTGGTGCAAGTTCATTAGGATAGAAACGTCTTACTTGTCCTTTTAGTTGGCATGATATGACATTGGTAAACAAACAGATGTGTCACTGACTTTCATTGGGATTACAAAGGAAAGGATTCTTGAGTGTTGATGAATCAAACCCATGAAACTAGAACAGAAACAAAAGGCCTGGTCCCATAAAAATGAGGCATATATGGGTCACTTTGGTGATGAAAAGGTTCCACGACAATGTTGATGTTCCCCCTTTTTTTTTTTTTTTTTGCTTTTTTCTTTCTGTTTTTTTTTGGTGGTGTGTGTGCCATCAACCAACTGCAGATTGGTCCAACATTCCTGGTTACCCAGTTGGTGGTGGGAGAGGTGCTAGCTTTGAAGTACTAGGCAATACCCAATTAACAGGTAGGGAACCTAGTCAATGATTACATGAATACACAGGTATAAGATCACCTTCCATAAGCCGCACACGTGTCATTTTAGAAGCCCACGGCATGTGATATGGCATATGAGGTTTTAATAGTGGACCATTGAAAGGCATTCCATTTGAGCAGAATAACTATTATTCGAATGTCGTTCGAACGACACTTCAAACGTCAAAAAAATGAACACCCTGGGAACGATTTCTGTTTGAACGGAATTCGAATGTTCGAACTCCATTCGAATGACAGTGTAAAAAAATACAATAATGACCGCTCGAACAGACCTATGAGTCCATTCGAATAGTCAATGTGTGACCGCATATGGAGCCGCATGTGCGGTTTGGACCCTGACCGCACATGCGGACCGCATATTACTTTGAAACATTGGCGAGAGGTGATGATCACTCATCAGGGTTCTAGTGATATCTGTTTTGCCAGATATACCCTCATCGATTGGATCATTCACATATCTTGATAGTATCAAAGATACATGAATCGATGATCTCTGCATTAGATAGCTCAAATTTCCAAAGAAAAACAGATACAACCATATACATACACAAACAATAAATCAAAGAGTCAAACTGTAGTAATGTATTTGAACAGACAATCGAACATCGAAGACCAAAGTGTTTCAAACCTAGCAATTAAGCAGTAAAGATGTCTCATGAGTCAATACATGACAGCGTGTGTAATTATCATAGGTCCATGGAGAGAGGAGGGCTGGGGTTTGTGGAAGGCTTCAAGCACCAACAATGCAAGGAACCCAACAAAGTCCCTCTAAGAAAATTAGAGGAACACAGAAACTTTTTTTTGTCAAATCCAATGCTTATCATGATTTTAGAAATATAGGATTGCAATGATTGGAATAGAAATTTGATTCAATAGCTTATTGGACCAGAATCTGCATAAAAACAACAATTGAAGAGCAAAGTAGTTGGTGCAGTAGCTAATCTATATGATTTGTACTAATAGGCAAACATCATGCATATAGGAAAACATCAGGAGGCCAACCCCCCACACTCCAAAGAAATGAAGAGAAGAAGAAGAAAAAAAAAAAAAAACACCTGCCATCCACACACCACAAAAAAAAAGCCCATCACGTCCTGCCTCCTCCAATCACCTACTCGCAAACTTGGATTGTTTCTTCCATATCATCTGAATGAGCATTAGGTGACTAAAAGACTGGAGACCTCTGAACTCTCTTTCTAGAAAGCAGATCTTTTGCATAGCCAAACCTAAATATAAAAAATGACAAGCAGGATGGCACTCAACACTGACAACATATAGTGTATAGATATGGTACGCAGACTCCTGTCACATTCTATCATGGAAAATATTTCAGTTGCAAGCAGTGTTCCTACAATGATGACCCGTAGAATATTCTTTAGGATGGTCAATAAGCAAAAGAAGAGAAGCCTAACTTTCATGATGAAGCGCTAAATCAATATGGGAAGTAATAATTCTGATCCTCCTAAAGAACCTGATTTGCCAATCTAACATAAAAACACTTGCCAAGGGCACTCGACAGTCATCTGAACTGGTCTATGTTCAACGTCAACATCATAGAAGGTCAATCAGTCAGGTGCCAAACCAGTGTAGGATTCAATAATCCATGTCGGTAGTGCCATGAGAGAATGCTCTGTTTCAAATAGATATATAAATGAGTCTCCATCTGGAAACGATTCCCTTTGTACATGTTTCAGTATCATTACATACATCTCTCCAAACACCTGATCCAAATTTCACAGACCTCTCATTGGGTTCACAAACACAAGCACATTCATGCTTTTCCATGCAAAGATCAGAAAGAATAGGAGACCTGACCCATGATTTAACATATTTTGTGTGTCTTATAAAAAGTAAATTTTTTTAGTTTTCCGCAACATACCTAACCCCAATTGTCAGCAGCACATGTTAAATACAATTATCAATGCACTACTAACAGAGACAACACATTGATTTGACCGTAGAAGCCTATATTTCTTCCAGAAATCTACTAATTGTTCCAGAGCAACTAGAAAGAGATTCATTATCCAGAAAGGATTCAGTTCCGATTCAGGTGTAGGATACCTATCAGAAGTTTGTCACAACTCAATCATGTGTGATGGAATTCATCAAAGATTTGACATTTTATAACTCAAGTCTGTAACTCATCAGAGGGTTGGGAAACAAAGAGAAGATGCGTACATTCAAACACCTGAGCCAAATTTCACAGACCACTCAATGGATTCACAAAAAACAGCACATTCATGTTTTTCCATTTCACGATCAGACAGAAAGGGAGACCCGACCCATGGTTAAATTTATTTTGTGTGTATCCAGTGTCTTATAAATTATAATAAATATTATTTTTTTAGTTTCCCGCTACATACCTAATGCCTATGCAGCAGCATATGTTGACTACAATTATCAATACATTGATATGCACTATTAATAGAGAGACAGATCATGTTGCATCTTTATGGAGTAATGGTTACAGTGCTCTGCTTGATATTTTAAAACTGAACTGAAAAGGACTATAGACCATTTAGTTGATCGAGGTGATTGACATGAGATTCAGCACACGATGAAAGAAGAGAAAAAAAGAGTTACATTATAGTTATTTATGTCTTTTGTTGAATTAGATATTTTTTCTGTATTGTCTTAACCGTTTTCCAAAAGGTGTGTGCTTTTAGTGAGCTCAGCAATGATTGGGGCACATGCACCTAAAAAAAAGTTGGTTTGATTCAGTGTTTTGAAATCGGTCACACGATGAGGCCTAGCATGAAGCCCTCTTTTAAAAAGCATATTCATAATTTATCTAAATTTTGATTATGCAAAGATAGGATGACTGACTTACAGAACTGAGTGATAAAAAGGTTTCCTTTGATGTAAAGGCCTAAGTAAATAAATATAGAAGAATATTATTCTCTTATGAATTATGTATTCCTCCAAAAACAAGAACCATTGGTTTTGCTCATTTGGCTTGATGGAAAACTTCAAATTGAGAAGATTAACCGCTCTCATCAACAAAAAAAAAATGAATTCATTAATAATATATGTAGAACTTGTTGGATGAGTGGGTGAGGTTGACTGTGGTGGCTCCCCAAAAGTAATAGATTGTGAGGGTACAGATAGATGAGTGTCTAAACCAATTTAACGTGAAACTCATTAAAGAAAGAAGCAAAAAATCATGAAAATTTGTGTAAACAAGGAAATAACTAGGAAAATACTAGCTTAAGGGATCCAAAAAGTACTAAAATAGAAAGTTCACAGAAGACCAAGTTAGAATGAGAAAAAATCCAAGGAGATGAGGGATGAATATAGTATCTTACATGCATGTGGGGAGAGAAGAATGTACTGGGCTTTGTTGTAGGAAGAATCAAGAGTTTCTAATAAAAGTGAAGACAAACTGAAGAGCTCTCATAATAGGTTAGATGGTGCGCTAATGAACTTCACGAGAAAACATGAAACAGAAGCAGTTTGAAAGAAAATTTTTGGATGTAGTTAAAGAAACTTGTACAAGAATATTTAATTTAATTAAGAAAAAAAACCTAAAGTGTAGCAAGCACACAGTAGATCACCTATTTTGTTCAATTTGTATATTTTTGCCAAGTCAATATAGAAGATAATCTGAAAACATGATATAGCCTAGTACTCTAGTAGCTCTAATGAAGTAAATAAAATGTTACAGGAATTACAGTGGTGTAACCTATGTCCAGGAATAAAGTAATTGAATGTGACAGTAGATGAAATGACCACCGTTTAAGACAAATTGTCCAAAACATAACTAGTCCTTGGAAAGAAAATGGATATCATAGACTTATAAAAATGTATAAATGAGTAGTCAAAAGTCTCTAGAAATGTCCAATGGCAGAGATCATAGAAGTCTAGAATCTTGATAGTATAATGTCACTGCCCAAATAATTATTCTTGACAAGTGTAAAAACAGAAGCTTAAAGAGATGGACAATGTATTTGTACTTATCATTCTATAGACAAAAGTCAAAACAGAGGCAAACATAACATATAGAAATTTAGGATGTGGAAGGGTACAGAAAGTGGCTTAGGTGTATTAAGGAAAGGGTTTCTTAGGTCATGGTGAAAGATGAGAAACCAAAAAAGACGGCCTCCAAGACTAATGAATGAGAATTGTAATAGGACATTAGATTCAGATAAAACTCCATAGTCATGGATGGTGAAAACCCACCTATGTCAAGTTAGGATGAAAAACTTTAAATATAATTGAACAAGATGAAAAGGAGGAATAATTACGGATCCCGTAACCCATGTCTGTATCTTGGTGAGGATCTTTTACCGTATATCATTTTGTCCACACATTTCTCCTCAAAAAAAAAAAAAAGAATAGGAATTAAGACAAACTGGGATTCTAATAAAAGAGTGAAGAGATACATTAAAAGGACTAATTTTGCTACCCGGTCCTTAACAAAAATATATTGCTATCTAGTTTAAACCAAAGAAACATGCCTCATAAATAGATAGATGTTATCAGACCAATATTTAAAATGAAGATATGAAAAATATCCAATTAAATTAAAATATATATTATAAACCACACCACAAAACTATGGAAGCAGGTGATAGGTACAATATTTTTGCAAAAGATAATGACTTAAAAAAAAAAAAACTAAATTCCACATGGTTAATGACATCTGCTTAAATCTATTACGACACCTCAAGTAAATTCTCCATAATTGAACAACAAAATTTGCAACCACATATCTTGGGCTCAAATCCCACTGTTTACCATCATAAAAAAAAACGCAAAATTCAACCTATCAGAGCCTGTTCAAACAGTTCGGGGTCGGCTTATCAATCATAGATATAAATATAAAATATTTTCTACATTGGAGATCAACCTTTAGAAAATAATAACACTCCACTTACATCTGGACTTTGAGCATCGAAACAATGAAAAGATGAAGTATTTTTACATGCTGGACAAAGAGCCTTATCTACTGCACCAATCCTATAAGATGAATTTGGTAGTGGTGAGAAAGAAATGGGTTAAATAAGCATTAGAATGATAATTGCCCACATGTACAGAGTTAACTAGGATAGACTATGGACAAAATTATTGACTTTGATTGTCAATGGTCTTTTACAAATATTCCACAATAAATGGGAATCAAAAGACTTATCCCATGAAAATGAGCTAGTCAGAGGGAGACGAATGACAAAAAGACCACGATAACAATTATGTAGAATAACGACAGCTATCGATCTGAAATTCTCTATAGGTGACTTCAATCATGGGAGGTCAGCTAGTGGGGAGGGATAGGAACCCAAATGCAGGGCTACACAAAGACCAATTTGCAATCACAGAAATCTACCTCATCAGTTACTCAATTCAAATTCCTGTAAGCAGAGAGCAACTGTTTTAACTCTCCTAAACTTTTAAAGCACCATATGAAGAGGTAAGAATATGCATTTAATAACATCTAATGAAATGCAACAACCACAGAGCTAAAGCTGAAATTAGACCCAATTATTATTCATAAAATATGTAAAATGACGAAAACTTGTGCTAGTTCTTTTAATAATTCAAGAGGTAAAATCAGACCCCATCCATCAAATCCCACATACAACCTATAGATTAAACAATTACAAGATGCCCTCAACTACAATCTGCAGCCAACAATAAAATTGACTAACAGATGGGAAAACTATCCAAATAAACCAATGGTAATCAATCTATTTCCTACTTGAATCTGAACTCTAATTCCCATCCATAAATCGTGTCCTTACCCCCATGAACCCAAAGAATCACGCGCCTATAACATTTCCATATAAATTCTAAGAAAACTCCTCCTTCCACAAAATCTACCAGAACTGGATTCTCAAGAAGAAAGAATTCTCCTTTTTAACATCAATTGCAATTACACAAACACACACAAAAAAACCCAAATTTTACAAAGAAAAATAAGAGAGAATAAAATGAACCCACATCCAAAAGATCACAAAAACCTACAAGGATGAGAAAACAAAGTAATACCCATTAAATATATATAAAAAAAACAGAAACCCAGAACAATGAATCTACGAATAGCTTCTAAATGGGTATTCTGGGATGAATAAAACATATATTACAGTCAACTGTCTATGCTAATAGATCAAACGAATACTGGTTACCGATGGGGACAAGAGGGTTCTTAACGGTCTTCTTTCCGCCGCCAAGGAAGTCCTCCAGATGTGAATCGGCAGTTCCCGTTTTGTCCATTCTCTTCTGATCGGTTCCTCCCCGTCTTGCTTTCAAAGGAAAAACAAAGACTAGATGTGAAGCGCGTGCCGCGCCCGCTCAAGTGGGTTATTATAAAAAGTTTTAATGCTTATTTTCTTTAAAAATGTTAATTGAAGTTTGATTCAAGGGAAAAATCCAAATAATATACTGCTTCCTAAATTTCATTTAACCCGCTGAGAATACCTATTTAAATTCAGATAATCCCATGAGTTAAACTTCCATTGATAAATGAAAAATATTATGCAATTATTCTATTTGGTTAATCCTGACTGAAATTAAAATATATTACAAATCTCCTACAATGTGTTAAAAATACAAAAAATCTTATATAAATGATAATTTTACCACTTTAAATAAATTATAAAACTTTATTTGGAGTGATAAAATCATCATTTATAAAAGATTTTTCACAAGAGAATTTTGGCATACTATATTTTAACCACTGTTAATCAAATAGAAAACTCACAAAATATTTATCATCTATCAATGAAAATTTTACATGGGGGGTCTATTTAGATTTATATAGGTGTTTTGATGGTTATATGGACTTCATGAAAATTCAGGGGTTATATAGATTTTGAGCAGTTTAGGGGGGTATTATTTGGATTTTTCCTTGATTCGAAACTGGTGCAACTTTAGTGGATGGGATATGGTCCACGTTCAATCCCATTAGGCCTATAGTTCTACGGTGAGAAGGTGTGACAATCTTATAAGAGATTTTTTATTTTTAAAAAAGTTTAAAATGTAGTTCCATAAAGATAGTTAGAAACACAGTAAAACATATCCATCGTTAGACAAATTATATGTCTCGTTAATTTTTTGACGGTTACTAAAAATGGATTCATTCAACTTTAATTGAACGATATATATTTTTTATCAAAACAAATATCTCATTTTTTTTTTGATAAAATGGTAGGCGCTCTTCTTAATTTTATTCTAAGAAAGAGAACGCCCAAAGGGAAATACATAAGCTATAATCATACATAGGGTAGAGTAGAGGAGGAGTCTACTGTGGGATCCTATTATGAGCCGCGCGGTAAACTACTCCTCAATACATATTTGACCCTGCAAAAATAAAACTTTTTTTGCGCCCGCACACGAAACACTCCAATCCTTGATGTAGTGGATCACTGACTCCCAAAGGTTTTCAACATAAACTTGGGTGCCCCTGAACACTAGGTGGTTCCTCGCAAGCCACAACGTCCAAACCACTGCCGGTATGAACAATTGAGAGGCCTTTGCCTTCGCGCTTCTATCACCATGCATGCACAGTCGTCTCCCTGCCCGCCATAGATCATCTAATGAGTTGTTCCCATCCACAAAATCTGAGGCTTCCGCGAGGCATCTCCACAATCGTACAGAAACGGGACATGAGAGCATTAGATGCATGGTAGACTCCTCCACATCACCACACATCGGGCAATTCACATCCGCCCCCAAGGCCCATTTAGCTCTATAGGACTTCGGTAGAAGTTTTTCTTGGAACATCAGCCATGTAAAGAACTTAACTTTTAATGGAGCTTTGCTCTTCCAGATCTCCACGTATTTAGAAGTTGTGGCTACCAAAATAGACCTGTTTCGACGCCACCACTCATAGCCGCTACGCACAGAAAAGCCTTCACCTTGCTGAGGTCTCCAAGTTACAACGTCTGCTCTGGAACCATCAAGAGTCACCCCCTGAAGCATTTGAAATTAAAACAAATATCTCGTTAGAAGATATTTACTATTTAAAAAAATAAAATTAAATGTAGTCTACATTTTGGACTGTAAAATTGACTTAATCTAACATTTTTCTTTTGAAAACTCACCTTATCTCTTTTATTTTTGAAGAAAAAAATGAGAAATATATTTTAACTATAAAAATGATTTTTCATTAATTTAACAAAAGTATTTTTTATTTCAAATGTTGCCTTAGAAGTCTTGAAAGTAATGTTTTAAAAACTAAACAGTTCATTGACCCTGAGAAAAATTAACTATAAAAATAATATCAAGGTTAAAATCCGGTTAATTCACTGATTAATAGTTGAATTAACCGGATTTTAACAATGATATTACTGTGACATAATAAATATATCAATTACTATTATTAGTAAATAAGTGAATTTAAAAAAATATGATAAATTTTAGAAAAATCTTTCCATAATTATCAAGTTATAAATCATAATTAATATTTTAACAAGTAATTAATCTCAACATTTATGTAAAATAACAGGCCAATAATCTACACATAGCCGGTTCTTAAAAATCATCATTTAGATCGATGAGTTAATTGGCTTTTATACTGTAAAGTTTTGAAAGTAAATTGTATTAGAATTCATGGTTCAACCGACCAGATCAGGTTGGTTTAAGCAACTGCAACTCAAGGGATGAGATCAAGCGAGGTTCAATCCCATCAGCTTTGTCATTCTATAATAAGATATTCATCTATATTATATCTTAGGGAAAAATCCATACAACCCCCTGAAATCTTATCTAAATCCATATAATCCCCTGCAATCTTCATATATCCATATAACCCCTTATGATCATACCCAAAATCCATATAACCCCCTCCGTCCGCCTTCCGTCAGTCGAGTTAACGGCGAAATTGAAAAAAATCCATATAACCCCCTGTAATCTGGCTTAAATCCATATAACATCCTGCAATCTCCATTCTATATAACTCCCTGCAATCTTCATATATCTATATAACCCCTGTAATTTGGAAAAAATATTTCTAAAAATTCAAAAATAAAAAAATAAAAAAATTCTTCTTGGCATTTTTGAATTTTTAAAAAAAAATTTTCAAAAATTGTCACATCTATCATATCACACATATATCTCATACTTATTCTCAAACACAAATAATTTATGCATGGGTGTAGTTATCATTTAAAAAGTTATAAACTCTTATCCATTTCTTATCTACCATTTATCCTTATTTTATTCAAGGTGAATCAAACAACAAAAATATCAATTTTACATTTCTCAATAAGAATAATAGACAATGTAACAAAATAAAGATTTATCATCCATTAGATGTTAATACATATAAATGTTAATTTACTCTACATGTCATTTATAATTCAAAAATTAGAAATAAAAAAGGCATAAATAAAAAAAATTTACTCTATTATTATTTTTATTTTTTTTTGAATTTTTAGAAATATTTTTTCCAGATTATATGGGGTTATATGGATTTTTTCAAAATTACAGGGGGTTATATGGATATATGAAGATTGCAGAGGGTTATATGAATTTAGGCCAGATTAAGTTATATGGATTTTTTCCAATTTTGCCATTAACTCGGCTGACGGAAGGCGGATGGAGGGGGCTATATGGATTTTGGGTATGATTACAGGGGGTTATATGGATATATGAATATTGTAGGGGGTTATATGGATTTTTCCCTATATCTTATGTTTAACATAAGATTTATTATATTTTTAGCTACACATGGATCCATTAGAGATTGACGAGACTAATACAATCAAGGGTCAATTGGATCCTATCTCACACATAAGGATTGACTAATCTAAACCAAAATTAAAACACAAGTCAATTTGAATCTCAATCATGAAACTAATTAACCTTAAGAATCTGAACCCATTTCTCTTATATATTAAGTAACATGAAAGGGTATTTTATTATATCATCATCCATAGAGTTGTTAAATATTCTCACATCCCCCGTAGACGCGTGGACAATCTGGAAGACTCGAAATAATATGGTGTTCAATGGTGCACACGTATATTAAGAAAATACGTGGGAGATGTTTCAAGAATGTATGCGGGACTGGGGCGATATATATATAGCGAAGGTGACGGACGTTCAATTCCGCAACGGGGAGCCTACACATCAAGGGGTGATCGTATGCGTGCACCTCCCGTCAGTTAGATGACTCTTCTAACTCGGAGGAAGGGCGTTGTGAGCCGTCCTCAATGTTTTTGTTCTAATTGGCTTCTTTATTTTGTCTTATGTTCTGTTCTCCCTCTTTTCGGAGTTTGTAATTTGTAACGCCCCACATTTACCTAACCGTTTATCGGACGGTAAACGGGTCGCTACTAAATTTAATCCAATTACAAGACCAAAATTTGCAGCTCTTTTTTTTTATTATATATGATACCCATATAATATAAATATAATAAAACTGATTATAATAAAATAAATAATACCACGGTATTAAATCACTAATGACTTTACAATATATCAGAGTTTTTGCGAAGACAAGATACTGAAAAGAAAATACATAACAAACCACCTCTGTGGGAGCCATCTAAATTAAAGTAAATCCAAATAGTTGACCGACTATTATTTATTCTCCAAACATTGCTACCTCAAGATCCTTGGAGTGTATGAAAGATTCAAACTTTGCCTTGATCCCCAGAAGATGAGCTACCTGGTTATAAAACAACCAGCCATTTGGAATAGGGTGAGTGTTTAACTCAGTGAATAAGCCCATTGACAAATTACTTCATATGATAGTTACATATAAAAATAAGGTTTTATGAAAATTAGAATTTCATTTAATAAATATTTTATTTTATTAAATCAATTTAAAATCATAAACTTTAAAAAAATATTTTAATGCACACGTGGCCCACATCATTGGCCCACATCAGAGAAATCATGAGAGTTAAAAAAAATATCATTATATATATAAAAAAAAAGAATTTTTTTTAAAAAAATCAAATTAAATTCATGAGCTTAATAAAATATAGTTTTAATGCAATCACGTGGCCCAATCCTTGGTCCACGTTATAGAAATCATGCAGCTTAAATGATATGACCGGGTAGGGTTCTCAATCGGAAGAACCGTTCCCCAAAACAGGTGTGCTAAGCCCCAAGCGAATAAATCGCTCAAAAAACTCCCTCGAGGAGACGTCGGATCTGGAAGACGCTGATGGGTCGCCGCTGCCATCACTACGAGAACACCAGCACAGGATGCCCCGGTTGCTGCAGACTCCAAACAAAGGAATCCGCCGCTGCAAGGAATGCTTTACAACACCCATCACCGATCTTGGGACTCTTCGAGTCCTAGACCTTCCCCCCCAAAGGCGAAATACTACGGGGGGATTTATTCCAGAAAATATGTCATGATATGCATCTTGATAAAATCTCCTAGGACTAGGTTGTGTCCACTAGTCCTAAATTTTTCCAAAACTCTCGAAATGAAAATCTTTAATCCAAATATTATTTCGAAAGCATAAGCATCAGAAAATATATTATGTTAATTCTTGAAACATGAATAGCATAATTCATGCTATTTTAATGACATGATGAATGAATTAAATCATGCAACTTCATTCAACGAAAATGCAATTTGATCAATGTGAAGAAAATATCCAAATCATGCAAATTTATCAAAATATAAATGCATGGATGACACATAATATCACATAAATATGATTGGCATATGAAATTCAATGTTATAGAGCAAAAGCTCACACGAAATAAATCGATAGGCCTACTCACCTTCAGTCCACGCAAGCATCAACGATTCACACTCGCACGTTGATAACCTAGCATAACAATTATACAATAATAGATCAGAAACAATCAATCACGACCCAAACAACTGACAACCAACTTATAACAGCACTATGCCCAATAATCCCAAAAGCCGATATCTTATAGACCTACAATCAACAACTCACTTCAAAATCCTAATGAAAATCCCAACTTCGAATAAATATTAGAATACTCATATACTCACAATGATCCGATCCGATAATCAATATCCATTTATTCCATAAGACCCATATGATCGATCAATCCTCGAATAAATATTTGGACAAATCCAATAAGGCTCAACTATAATTCCATGATCGAGTAACTCAAATCCAATCAATTTACATCCAAATAACAACAATATCCAATCAATATTCATTGATCCCACTAAACCAAATTATCGATTTAAGATTCTATTTAAGTTCTCAAGATCAATAAAATCATCAAAACCCGCAAAACAAACTATACTTCATTAAACATCAAATTTGGGATCATCTAAATCTCTAACATTCATCAAACTTGGTCATCAAGCTAAATATTTGAATTTCAATAAACTGCACAGAAATCTTTCAAAAACCATAACTTTCTATCCATAACTCCGAATTGGACGATTAATGATTCGTTGGAAAGCTCTTTTCAAAACCTATTTCTGTTTGTCAAATACATTTTTTCCATAAACGACTCTATCATAGTCAAAAACACGATTTACGTCCAAGCATAAAATCAACCCGAAAATGGCCATTAAATCCCCAAAACTAATAAATCTAATTTGATCTTAAGAATTCCTTTGAGATCCATAAAAATCAAATCAAATAATCATTAAATTAAATCAATCAAACCCTAACCCTAATCAATCAAACTTCTTCCCCAAACAATTACTTGACGTAATCATATCCTAACAAAAATAAATTAAAACTAACAAAATCAATAGGGAATGATATCACCTTAGATCCGGTTACACCACCCACCATCTCCATCTAGAGTTAGGTCATCACAACCCTTCATAACTTCTGAGATTTGGATGAAAAACCCTAACCCAAACATGTTATTTAAAGGGGTTTACCGAAATTACAAAACGACCCCTGAAGTGTTTCCAGTTTACAATGACGTCGCTATCCGATTTACAAACAAATCCCTATCCGATTTACAGAAAAGTCCCAGAAGGCTATAAAAATGTATTCTGGATTCGCAACTAGATCCCTAGGCCCAATAACTTGACACTAAGCCTAAAAATCAAATTTTCCGAACTCCGAATCTCACCAAATTTCAACCAAAGTATCTTAACACTATAAAGATCTATAGAAAAATATAAAATAATTATTTCAACATCAATTTATAATTATCATAATTATAAATCAAATTGGACCCATTTGGGCCCACCGCCAAATCTGAAAAATGAAATATAAAAAGTCAAATTTTAAAATTTCCATTATATATTTAAAATAAATATATAAGGCCGAAAAATACCGAAACGTTACATAATTCGAATTCAATTAATAAAATCAAGTAGCAAGCATCTACTTTTTCTTCAAAAAAATAATATTCTCACATCTCCACAATTTTTATTATGAATGCTCAAATCAGCTTAATCGGGACATTATCATAATTTTTATGTACTCACAACACATAATAGCTTTTTTTTTTGTTATTCAATAGCTCTATTAAGGTTTATTCATCTTTATGGCACGAAAGAAACAACATATTAGGGCTTACTTGTGTTAAGGATAGGTCCTAAGTTTGAGTCTTAGTACTGATTTACCCACATGTTTGTTGGCGATTATTCGAAATAATTTTCTGTTAAACCAGGACAAGCAGGTGGAGATAACTTTCTCAATTTGACCATAAAATCAGGCACGGGGTTCCCTTCGATATAAAAAAATATAATAATAATAATAATAATAATAATAATAATAATAATAATAATAATAATAAATCAAATACTGTAAAAAATTAAATAAAAAGGTATAAATATAACAAAAATATCTATTGATGTTAATGAATTGCCTCATGAATTTACACGATTTTCTTGATTTACATGATAGATTTACAAAAGACATGATTCATATATACAACTTTAATTGAAGAACCATTAGAAACAGATAGATGCTTTGTTTTACATTCTAAATATAGTTGGATATGATGCTTTGTTTTACATTCTGTGGTCTAAATATAGTTGTATTACATACACGGGCCGTATCATTACTAGATTCTTAAAGGAGAGAAATAAAAAGACAGTCATTTTATTTTTGGTGTATATATATAATTGCTCATGTCAAAACAGATTTGGATATTTCAGGTGCCTTGCCACTGCCTGCAAGTCTTTGGTACCTTCGCTGTTGCAGTTAACAACCACCCTGGCACCATCAGGCAATTCCGGGCATAACAATTCTAGGTAAGCCAATGCATGTGATGTTTCCAAGCCTGGGACAATTCCTTCTAGTCTTGCTAATCTCTCAAATGCTGCATTTCACAAAAACAAAAATAATTCATTATATGTAGCATCATTGAAGTATTGAGACCATTATAATTGCCAACACAAAAACTTTATGTCTCATAAACTAACTTTAATAATGTTAGCCCTTAGATTGCATCAATAAAAAAAACAATAGATCTAATATCCGGAATAAAATGTTGAATGGTAAAATATATTTAGTTTATTCATATGTAGCTGCATTTGATTCAAAGTATTTCAAAGCGATATTTTCAAAAATTTCATGTTCCAAAAATATGGTGTTTGTTGTAAACTTGTAATGTATTTTAAATTTGTATTCTAAAAGCGTGTAGTAAAAAAACAAATTGACCATAACCCCCTCTCTTCTAATAAGAGGTAACCAAAATACAAAAATGGACTATTTTTAATAGCTCATTATTTATAAATATAATGGTAAATATTTATAATACTCCATATATATCTTAAAATACATCCACACACATTCAACATACTAAATAAGATTAATGAAGGCATGAAGCTTAACCGGGCGTTTGATAACGCATTTAGACATACTTCTACTTATTAATAAAGAAAAAACACAAACATGTTATCAAACACCTCCTAGAAAGCAGGTTTAATTAAAAAATTACTTGGCTTGCAGCTTTTAGTATAAAATGATTATTTTTTAAAAAATGCAGAAAATGTGCTTCCTAGGAATTGAGTTTATTTAAACTATTTTATTTAAATTTTATTTTTCAAATGTGTTTTCAAACACTTAAATTAATATATTATGACTTATTTAAATGAGTCAAAATGCAATATGAACAAATGAATAACAACCTAGCTTGAGTAGGAGAATTGAATATATAGATGAGTTAGATGCATGTAGTTTTGATTACCTTGAAGTGCCTCGTGATCAGTGATGCCATAATACTCGGCCCGGCCGATGTCTTTTAAAAAACTATGCTCCGGTCCAACGCCAGGATAATTCATGCTGCATAATATGTATCATGCATTAATTAATTTAGTACATTTTGATAAAAGCTAGGATACCGCAATAACATTACATGAATATGAAATATTTAATGGGCAATTTCGGTAGTGGAATAAAGGTGAAATAGTAGTAGATAAGATGGAATAACCAAAAAAAATATGTTTGGATGGACTGAATAATGTGGTATTGTTGTGTCTGAATATGGGGAATAAGATGATATTTGTAATGCTTCAGGCTTACACATGTGATATTGTTCATTTTAACATAGACATAATTTTAAAATGTGTTACAATGTATAAATCTAAGACGCTACAATTGATATCAGTGTGAGAATGTCTAATATTGTGAAGTTAAAATTGTGTGTGTAAAGGCAAAATAGGTTAAAATTGTGTGTCTAAAGGCAAAATAGACTATATATATATCACATGTGTTAACCTGGAGCGTTACAATTGATATTTGAAGTCTTAAGTCCCCCAAACAACTGAACTATAAGAATTCAGGGTAATGTCCCACATATTTTATTTTCATAGTTAATTTTTTTTCTTAATCCTTATATATTGAGTCTATTATGTAGGTTGCTTGATTTGTCCATTCTTTATTATTCTACGAGTGCCAAAATTGTATCCTAGGATATGTCTTTTACAACAAACATACAAAATCATTCTTACCAAGGACTAATAGAATGAGTTTGAAGTGTCTGACCATAATCGTCCTGCAAAAGATAGCTCATGGCCCCATGTAGCACCCCAACCTCCCCTTTCACCAGCGCCGCTGAATGCCGCCCGCTATCCAATCCCTGGCCGGCCGCCTCCACCCCGATCAGCCTCACATCTTCATCCCGATCGAATTCGTGGAAGAGCCCGATCGCGCTTGATCCCCTACCGACACAAGCGACCAACACGTTGGGCTTCCCACCCCACTTTTCCATGGCCTGTCTCCTCGTCTCTCGGCCAATCACCGCCTGGAATTCCCTAACCATCAACGGAAATGGGTGCGGTCCGATGATCGAACCGATAACATAATGGGTCGAGTCTAAATCCGATACCATGTCACGTATGGCCTCTGATACTGCATCCCTTAGAGTGGTTGTCCCGCTATGGACTGGTCTTACCTAAATGAGAATTAAGAGTGAGATCATTGGTGAAGAAAAGAGAACCACAAATGAAGTAGAAAAGTATGCATAATGCTTAATTTTTTGGAGTTCAATGTGTTGGGTTTGTCTTGTATTCTAGTTTTCTGAAACATGATATATAGAAGAATTACAATCAATGGAGTTTTCCCACGGTCGAATATAGTTTGCATATATGACTGGAAACAATGGTCGAGCTACGTGATTAGCTCGCTAGCAGGCGAAGGGGGAAGCGCACCCAAAATAAATAAATACAATCACATATGTTTTTCACTTGTAGTGGCAATCCTATGATTATGTATTATGTGTGGGAGCTTTAAGGATTTACAATCATGTATTAGGCTATATACTCTTTTTAATAGTTAGGGGTATTTTCATTTTATTTTCTTATTCCTACCATATTTATTTAGTCTTTTTCTTTTTCTTTTTTTTTTTGCGGGGGGGGGGGGGGGGGGGGGGGGGGGGGGAAGGTTCTAGAGACAACTATATGTAATATTTTCTTTGAGAGGGAGACCGATAGATTGTGTAATTCGATTATTGGATTATAGTGAATCATTTTCTGCTGTTATTTGTGGATGTAGACAAATTTTATCAATTCAAGTAAATTTACGTGCTCTCTTGTATGATTTTATTCTCTTTGTTGTTCTGGAGGTGTTGAACCTAACCCTAAAGGTGTCGCTATATCGACATAGTGTTACTCCTGTGGGTACAAAAAGATTTAGCAAGAAAAAAAATATAAACATAAAAGAAGGCAACAAACACTAACCTCTGCTCCAAGAAGGTGCATTTTTGTGATGGAAAGAGGATCCCTTTTGAAGTCTTGAGCTCCCATGTAAACAACACACTCCATACCTAATTTTGCACACAAAGAAGCAGTGGCAATACCATGCTGACCTGATGCTGTCTCTGCTATAATCCGTTTCTTGCCCAAGGTTTGGGCAAGTAAAACTTGACCAACAACATTGTTTATCTTATGTGAACCAGTGTGATTAAGATCTTCTCTTTTCAAGTAAATCTTTGGCCCCTCCCCTTCTGATCTCTTATATTTGTTGGAGAGGTTCTCAGCAAAGTAAAGTGGAGTTTCCCGGCCAGCATAGTCCCTTAAAATCAAACTTAGCTTCCTCTGCAGAAGAATTGGAAAAATTAATCAGTAGATGATCAACTGTGGAAGCATATAAAAAAATGGAAGATGTATGCATGATTGATGCGTGTATGTATGGAAATTGAGCAAAATTTTATATTGACGCGTACACGCAATGCATCCAATAAAGAATAGAGCGCCGACACACTCGTCCTTTTTACAGCACTTAACTTACTGCAGTTTCAGACACTATGATAAAACAGTACATGGGGTTTTATTATAATGTATCTCAATGTATATTTTATTTCATATAATATAATAGTATGTATTTCATTAAAAGAGTGAACTTTTGTAAATAAAAAAAAATGGTGTGAAACATGGTTGGGGCTGCATAATAGGTTGGACATATTATTTTCCTAAAAAATATGGTATTATATCTTAGACTCAGTAGTCTAATGTAAAACAAAGCCTATAATTTTTTCTTAGAAGATTATATTCAATTCTTCATATTTTTAATATGTTTTTGTGGTAGGTAATTTCTGGTTTCCCTCCACCCAGCCAGATCTCAAAGGTGATCCAGGCTTCTAATGTGAATCCAAGAAGGAATGGATGAAACTCCCCTTCAAAGTCATCAGGGTCCCATCGGCGAGTCTCCTGGCTCCACCTCCTATCGCGGTCACTTGCAACTCATACTAGTGTGGTGCCGACTAACGCCCTCCGACGCTCAAGTTAATATCGCTTAAGCTTAAGAGGTTACTGTTAGAGGAGTAAGTGTGTGTGTTTTTTCATACCCTTGAAGATGATGGTGTCTCCTCTTTTATACTTGAAGAGGGCGTGCCGACCTCGCTCTATAGAGTAAAATTATCAAATGTATGGACGGAATCGTTCAGGTGGCGTCGGGATCGACTGCCAAGAATGATCTTGCAGTGTAACCGTTCCTGACAGCCGCCTGTCACTGCGGTGTTAGAGGATACTCTCTCTGTAGTCGCCGTTATCTCCATGATGTGGACGTATAGTCGGACATCCTCAGCAAGGCATGGTTCCTTGGTCGGATTACGCTAGACTAGCCGAGCTCTCCTCACCTGGCCTCCTTTGCTCAGGTCAGACTGATGGTCTTTCCCTCTTGGCCTGATCGGGCAATTTTCAATGCCCAACCAGCCTCTTGTGGGCTTTCTTGGAAGGACGTCTTCACCCTTTCTTCTAGGCCCATTGGGCCGAACAGCCGCTACCTGGTTGAGGGCCCACTAACCGACTGCTTCGTGTGGAATAGTTGGGCTTGCGTGGGTCAACCTGTCTAGCAGACTATCCTCATTCTCCCTTGTTATTCCCGCATAACTTTATTCATAATTCCTTGTGCAAATTTGATCTTCCACAGTTTTATATAAAATTCATGTTGTATTATATGAATCATATAACTTAAAAAGTGTACACAAGATATTTTCTTATAAAAATTAAATGATGACTTACATAATCAATGAGAGGGGAAAGCAAAATTGTTCACTAATATTTATTTTTTTTAAGATAGGCGTGCATTTTTTTACTCAAGGTTTGAAAAGGGAGAAGGTCAAAAGGTTATATAGAAGAAATGATTTGAACAAAAAAAAGAAAAAAAACAATAGCTATGCATGATGTACATTCAATCTGTTTTACAATCTTATTTATAATTTTTGTGTCATTGATACTGATATACTTCTTCACAAGTATATACTGCATTAGTAAAATATATTCATTCAATTTATATAAGTATATATATCATTTTTTCTAATAAAAAAAAAATTATGCTTCATTATACTTTTAGGATAAAAAAAAACAAGTGCAGGTTGCAAAAGGGGTTACAAACAAAACTAAATGTATAATTAATCATTTTGATCCAAAAAAAAATGAAAATAAAAGGGAATTCTTGGTAAATAGATAAATAAATAATAATTTATTATTCTAAAAGTTGAAGACCATTTGGTAGAGAAAATTCTTGGGAACTTCCATGGAACCGATAGCCCAACCATTTTATCGATCCCACCACCATTTGACACCACTACCCCACAACTCTCACTTCTTTTTCTAAACCCACTACCATTTGTATATCAATAATTATTTTTGGGCCCCAATTCATAGGCCTCATCTAAAGCCCCATGAGGTGGCAAAGATGAAATATCTAAATTACCATTCATTCCCAAATTGTGTTTTCATATTGTAATTGATCCCACAATTAATGGTCCACAATCAATGGAGGTGGTTATGATATGTTTTTCTTTATTAAAAAAAATAAACAATTCATTTCAAAGAAACAAACAGAAAACCCTTAAAAAAACCCTTACGGTCTGTTTCGTCCATACATATTGTTTTTTCCACAATCTGTTGTTTCTTCTTCTTTTTTCGAAAACAATCATATCAATCGAAAGAGATTGTGATCACGAAACACATATTGATTCATCTATTTTACAAAAATAGAAAATTCAATCCGATTGCAGTTTTTAGGGATTTCGATTTTGATTTCTATTGCAGCCTTTTTTATCTTGTATTCGGTTCGTGGAGCAAATATTGACGATCCATTCAGGTATTTTGAATCTGTATATGTTAATTCAAATCTAAATAAAACTGTATCATGAATTTGAATTCCAGCCCATTTTTTTAAGGAATTTGATTCAAATTCAGATACATCACAGCCCATTCTTTGTAGGTATTTGTTAATTCAAATCCAAATACACCTGTATGTGAATTTGAATCCCAGCTCATTCTTTGAAGGTATTTGTTAATTCAAATCTAGATACACATGTATCTGAATTTGAATTCCAATCCATTTTTTTAAGGTATTTGTTAATTAAAATCTAGATACATCTGTATCTGAATTTGAATTCCAGCCCATTTTTTTTAATGTATTTGTTAATTCAAATCTAGATACACCTGTATTTAAATTTGAATTCCAGCCCATTTTTTTAATGTATTTGTTAATTCAAATCTAGATACACCTGTATTTAAATTTGAATTTCAATTCTATTTTTATGGGAAGAAATCTGTCATTTTTCGTTCATATGGTTTCACCCAACTCAAAACCCTAAAATTCAAAGTTTTTAGAAATATGTTAAGTCAGGGAGAAGACTTAATGGTGCCACTTTTTGTGAGATTCAGTTATGAGGTTTAATTTGAATATTAGTTTGTTAGAATTTATTTTTAAAATTATTAGAATGATAGTCTTGTTATTGTCATTTTGGTAATTAAAAAAAGTCAAATAGGAAATCAATAAGAGAGTGTCACATATTGGGGCTCACAAATGGGGTTTAATTTCTAGGGCCTAAGTTGTATATATACGAAACATAAGAACAATTAATCCCACCACCCCCTCTCATTCTCATTCTCTCTCCTCTCCCTTCTTTGGCCCTCCTCCGCCGCCACCACACACCAGCACTACCGCGGGTTGTGGCCATCACTATCACATTGTCACCACCACCCAATCATTACCACCACGCCGCCGCCACCATAGCCACCACATCCCACCACCACAACCACCACATCACCACCACACCTCCACCACCATGGCGGCCACACCACCACTACAACCACCATGTACTCCACATCTTCCATCCGTCGCCCAATATTTATATACCCCCAGCTCCTCCTTTGGCCTTCTCTCTCTTCCCCCTTTCCCTCCCCGACCTTCTCTCCCTCACCCGCCGCCCTAGGCCCCTCCCCATTCCCTTCCTCCTCCCCGAACTTCTATCTTCTCCCTCCCCCCCTTCCTTTGCCCTCCTCCATTGTCTTGTCGTCATTGGGACAATAGAAAGGATTAGGGGAAAGGAGGGTGGTGAGATTCATGGTTTTATTAAGAGAACAAAATAACTAGATTTTGAATTTTCAGGATAGTGAGCTCAAAAAACTAGTTAGTGGGGTAGTCGCTCTCTAATTAATAGGTATAGCCAGCATTTACATTACTTTTAATTCTTTTAAATATATACATTTTTCATGAAATATATATTTTATTATTATTATTATATATAATAATAAAAAATATTTTTATATTTTTATTATTATGTATATATATATATAGTAATAAAATCTTTTTTTATTTTTCTAGTTCAATATACTTCTAGCTAGCTATTACAGAAGTAATGAATCAACGATAACCCCACTCTCCCAACAAGTGAAAAAATGTATAACTCTTTCGATCAAGTTGTCAAAAGGTGATTTGGTTGATTAATTAATTTGGATTGCCACTGACTCGATTAGAAGAGTTGTAAACAATACCTAAACTTGAAACTATATAGTAGTATTCCATAACCTGGCAACCTAACCAGAGGCGGACCCAGGAATTAGAGCAAATGGGATCAAAAGGTCAAGAGACTATATATCTTGAAATCTCATTATTTTTGTTACAAAAAATAGAAAAAAAATGAGGTTCAAAATTTGAAAAAATGAATATATATGAAGAAAATAATTGATTACAAAAATATATAAGGATATCATTTAAACTTATATTTTATAGAGAGATTTTAAACCTAAATTTTAAAAAAATTGAGAGACTCAATATAGCAAATGAAAAATCAAAATAAACCAAAAAATGGCTAAAACAAAAGTCAAATCAGTGATTTTTCAACCCTTGAAATCCATATATCAATATTCTCTTAAAAACAAAAAGATTTTCATTTTTTTTTGAAAAAGAAAACAGATGCCTTCAAATCTCAAACTATTCAATGGGGTCTAATATACTCAGTCTATTTTGTAGCTCTATTTACAATCGCCACGCCTAACCTAATTTATAAAATTAGCTAACTCAGTATATATTTTATTATCTCCGTATACACAATTATAGAAAACGTAAATTAAATATATGCATTTATTTTCATTTGAGCATGTATATCATTTTCTATTAAAAAAATAATTGTACTTCACTTATTAATATACTTGATTAGATAGGTATATAATTAAAAAATCAAATGTATGCATGCTAACGGAAAATTCTAAATTAAGATTGTTTGGGTTAATGTGAGATATCCTTAATTAGATGGGTATGATTGCAATTCAGAATTCACTATAAATTGAGGGTTCGGCACATGCGATTTGTCGATTTGATTGAGTCGGTGGGCTCGTTGGACTATTATGAGCTGAGATTAATTAGAAAATTTGGTGCCTAAGTTGGAAGTGTTTTGTTTTCATCGTTTATTAAACCAAAATGTGTATCATGTGTAAATATGAAAGTTATATAAAAAAATAAAAATAAATAAAAAAGAAAACATGTGGATTATATATAAGATCATCATTTTTAAAAAAATATATAATAATTACTACTGATTAATTCAGTTCATGACTGCAGTTTAATTCGGTTCATCATAACATCAACAACCGCAAAATCTTAACCCATACCAAACCAAAGTCAGTTTTAGATTGACTTTTTAGTGTCAAACGTGAAATTGTTTTTTTTTTTTTTTAGTGAAAGATAGACCTTTGATAATTAGAAGAATCAATTACGATTTGTTCAAAGATAGTGAAAAACCTGGAATTCTTGATTTGCCGCCAGTGATCGAAACGCGGATTCCAGCTCTGTGAGCGCGGACACAAGCACCTCCGGAACAAACCTCCCCCCAAATCTCCCAAACTTCCCAAACTCATCTGGAAAGGCCTTCACAGCAACTGATTTGTAAGGCTTCACAAACCACCCATTTGAAGGTGGGCTCAAGTGGCCACTGAGAACTGTTAAGGTATGCATGTTTTTGAAATGAAGGAAACAATGAAGAATTTGGTGGGCTGTTTGTTTATGGTTTATCTCTCCTCCCTCTTCTTCTTCTCTTTTTAATTCATTTATGTTTTTTTTTTCCTGATTGGTTGGGTGGATGTGATTTTCACTGAGATAGCTATGCAACTTCCTTTAAATTATTATAAAACGCTTTCCATGCATAATGTGCCAGTAGGCTTGTGTGTGTGTACACAGAAGGAGTTGCTCTTTTTTTAGAAATTATAACTATATATTAATTAATTTATTATGTTGTGTTCTTCTATTGATCAGTCCTTGTTCATCAACAATCACGTGGCGCTGATTTTTATTGCTAGTTTTGTTAGCTCTCTCATTCTGTGGGTTATGGAGATGGATATCAGGTAAGCCTATCAACGGAGCGAATACGGAGCGGATATGATCATATTCATATCCGTATCCAAAAAAAGTTTTACATATCCGCATCCGACGGATATTTAAAAAGTGTATCCATATCCGATCCAAAATTTCGGATATGGATTCGGATAATTATCTGAGTATCTGAAATCAATAAATAAATAATTAAACATAACAAATTTTCATTTAAAGTTCAAAAATTGACTTAAACTTAAAAATTCACAAACACAAGTCCTAACTTTACAACCATTAGAAAGAATGTGAGCCACTTGATCAAAATCCAACGGTAGATATTGAATACTAACATTAACATTTTTTTTAATGCCATCGGATACGGATATTTTTCGGATCGGATAGGGGTATATCCATATCCGATCCGAAAATTTTTGGATACGGATTATTTTTTCAGATACGGATATGGATTTTTCGGATATCGAATATTTTCTGCATTTTTTATTCGGATCGGTTGCGGATATTTTTTCGGATAATTGACAGGCTTAATATCAGGCCATAAAATAGAACTAAATATACAATTGGTCATGGGTTAAATTAATCCTAAAATTTTAGTGAATAAATCTCAATTAATAAGCTCGATAAACAAATTTAACCCTTGATAGCAATTAGAGGACTGGAATTGGTAATCAGTATCTTATCTATTGAATGCTAAAACTTGACTGTCATAAAACCAAATAGATTCACTCTCTCCCTTGAAAAAATGCAATTGGAACCATCATAATAAGTATCCTGATTAATTATTAACCGTTTTGGATACCTTTCTATATTGAATTCAACTAGGTTAGCAATAAACATGGGCTGCATAACTGTAAGAAACTTGGTTTTGACTGATAAATTACTTTGGATTCCACTAATTATTGGAAGTGGATACATTTTGGATTGCGTTCCTCTCGTCAAGGAGATGAACGTAGTATATTTTCATTATTAAAATCGTTTCCGGTGAATGAGAAATTGGATCCAAATAATCCCAAAAACATGGTGAAGTTGGTAGGTGGTTGAGAGGAAAAAGTTTTAATATCATATTGAAATATTAGAAAAGATTTTTTGTGTAAATATATATATATATAGTGGGTTTGACTCCTTAGTTGAGCCTCAAGGGACACAATTTTTGGAGAGGGAGACTTACATTGTAGTGTGCTTGGCCCAAAAACACATACGCGCTCGACCAGGCCCGGCCCGGTTTGATTGTGCGTAAAAAATATTGGACAAAATACTTTTTGGTCCAGATATTTTTTAAAGCCCTTGAAAACTATGAACATTATTTAAACGCGATTTAAACACTATTCAAAACCAATTTTCTAAGGGGTTCTTCAGCTGAATGGTATAACTGCGCCATGGAAGAGGTGGTCTTGAACAGCCACCCAAATGCCAATCTTCTACTATAAAAGCCATCCCAAATCTACATTTTTTATCAACGAATCATTCACTATAGTAGGCATCCCTTACGGTCCGCGTTCAAGTCTCCATAATATTCCAATCAGTAAGAGAGAGTGAGAAAAATACAATCAGTGTGCTGCCAATTCGGCGTGAAGTATCATTATTGAAGGAAGTTCAACCATTATATCCTAGGAGACTTTCACTAAAACCGTGAGAAAGAATGTAAGGCGAATAAAGTGTTAAGAACATAGAATCTAACCGTAGCCTCGATCTTCATTCATTCATCATTTCAAAACAATTTCGTCAAATCAATACGTTTGGTTCTTCTTCTTCTCACTGTTCTAAATAATATGTATTGTTTAGTATTGATTACAATCACATGTAGCATATAATATTCTTATTGTGTCTTAAATACAAATACTTCATATACAGTGTTATTTTGTATACACCCTGTACTATTTTCCAACAATAACTATATTTAAAAGAAAACGTGAAGCTTGTTTTGTATTTCTTTAGTGATAATATTATAAAAGCAAATTTTACATCCAAATAAAAGGCAATTTGTTTTTAAATACCTTATCATCATCATCATCATTGTTGTTGTTGTTCTATTATATTCTATGACTAATAATTTTACTAAACAATAGCCTCAATTGGAGAGTCAAAATCACACAAAAACTAGGTGCCATAACTAAGTAGTTAATGTGACAATTTTGTTGGAAACATAACTATAGAGAGGCCCGGCCCTGACCCTAAGAGACCAAGGTTGTCACCTAGGACCCAACATTTTGGACAGACCCTGAATCTTAAAAAAATTATTTTATCCCTTATTATATATTGAGATTTATTTTATTTTTGAATTGACATATTTTATTTTAAAAATTTATCAATATCTTCTCTATTTTTTTATTTAGTTCTATACTTATATTTGCTACTATCTATTAAAATTTATTTTATTAGTTAATGCACACGTCTCACATGATACGCTTTAAACATTATTTAGGATTTCTTCAATTTTATAAATAAAAAAATGCTATTTTTTCCTTTGTCAAAATCGTATTTTGTGAGATAAAATCTACTATACGAAATTTTTATTAAATATAGAACTAACGTAATTTTAATCAATATTATTTATTTTATAATTAAAAATAATTATTTTAATATTATTATGGGTACAGTCTAATATTAATATTATTTAATACTAAATATTATTAAATTGTTAATACAATATTACTAATATCATTATATTTAGAATTTTACACTAATATACATAAAATGGTATTTTGATAACTTGTATATATATATATATGTTATTAAAAAAATAAGAATAATACTCGTTTGTAACAAAAAATTTCCCAGCTCGACCGTAAGGTCAACCACGGGGAGTCCCTCCGATAACAAAAAAAAAATGTTATTATGAAAATATAGCAATTTAATACATTAAAATATTATTATTATATTAAAAATAAAAATAAAATTTTAAATATAAAATCTAGGACAGCTAGATAATAATTGTTGATAAATTAAAAAATTATTTATTTCAAATGGTAAAATTTTTAAAAAAAATATTTCTCCTTCAACTCCCACTTTTTTATAATAGTATAGATATAAATACATATTTATCATTTGATTTAACAAATTAAAATCGGTTCAAATGTTATTTTCCATATTTTTAAATATATATTTGAACTTTTTTTATTTCTTTTATTCATATGTTTTTATCTTCATTTATTGGAGAAATTAATTAGGGGTCATCGTGGTCACTCGTCTATTATTTTTAGATATATGAATTTTTTAAGTGTTTTTTAGGTCCCTAAAGTAGTAAAAAATTATCTTTAGGTCCCTCCAACTAGATATTATTCAAAAATACCAAAAATTCCCCCTGCTCAATTATTTTAGTAAATTATTAATACTCTTTAATACATTGTTAAGTATCTCCAGTACACTGTTAATATTCTACAGGACATTGTTAAACTTCACAAATAATGCTCCCGCCCAATTATTTATGTACACTATAACACTCTCTATTACATTATCAACACTTTCCAGTATACTATTAACATTCGCATAATTGAGCAATGACATTTTTGATATTTTTGAACAAAATCTTGTTAGAGAGATATAAAGATAATTTTTCATCTTCATAGGGACCTAAAAAAAATTGGACCTCGGGCATGTTTAGTTTTCTTACACCCTATTTTATTTGTAATTTTTGTTTTATTTTTAAATTATTTTATTTCATTCTTAAAACGTATCCATCTTTTCTCTGTTTTTTAATTTTGATTGTCACTATTCGATGGAGATTTTATTTTATTCATTAAAATGTATAAAACCATATTGGATATTATTTTTCTTTTTTATTTCTATATTTTTTTTAATCCTCCATTTTTTTTCATCTTCTTTTCTTTTTATATTTTTTACTAGGAATTTTTAAGACTACTATACTTTATTTTAAAAACTTATCCTTAAAATCTCTTTATTTAATATTTACTTTTTTTGTTCCTAATTTTTAATTCTTTTATTTCATTTATTATTTTATTTGACTTACAATTAAAAACCATATTCGGACATATTTATTTATTATTTTTGTTTTACATTTTTTTATTTTTCTTTTTTTATCTATTTCATTCTTTTATAAAATATATTTATTAGTTTATTTTTTATATTTATTTATTATTATTTTTTCTTATACTACTATTATTATTATTTTTTAGCATTATCTTTGAAAAAAATTGTAACATAATATTTTAAAAAAAATTGTTTGATGAACTCAAAAAATAGGAAAAAGATACACGTAGCCCTTATTGCAGCCTCAATTGTAGTTTATCCCATTTTTCTTTTTTTATAAAATTATACACTCACCATTTGAAGTGAATGCTATTATATGAAATGAAGTATATACTAAGATATATTAGTGTATTTTTTATGGTGAAAAAATGAAAAAAATAAATTGTAGTACATACTATAATAGTGTATATACTACGTTATCATAGCGTACAGGCTGCAAAATGGGCTGTAAAAATGGGTTGCGTGCGTCAACACTAAAAAAAAGGGCGCTGATACACACAGTCCTTTTTGTAGCCCGCTTTGCAGCCCTATATGCTAAGGTAACACAGTATATACTACGTTATCATAGTTTATGAGTCCTAACATAGTATATGATCTAATTTTTTTTTTCATTATGAAAAAAATACACTAATATATCTTATTATATACTTCATTTTATATAATAGTATACACTTCAAAAGATGAATATATAATTTTTTAAAAATCAAAAACTGTAAAATGGGCTACAATTGGGGTTGTGTGTATCTTTTTCACTAAAAAAAAAATATGAATATAGAGGCCCACTGTAAGTCCATGCATAGGGTCATATCTCTTTGGGCTAATCTGAGGACCCATTTTAAGGCCAAGCCCTGACTATAGATTCTTATAGTTAACTTACATTTATTTTAAAATAGCAATAATTTTGTGTTATGCATGGCTACAGTTCTTATTTAATTTCAATTCAATTATACATATACTAGTTGAGGGGAACTATTCATTGGACAATTTTACCCTTTAAAATACATAAAATACATTCTTATTTATTTTATAGATTTTTATTTTTTAGTCCCCAAGAAGTATAAGATTTAGTGACTTATCTCTCACTTCTTCATATTATAGTTTAAGTCCTTATATTTAGATGATATGTTCCTTATTAGTCTCTCAAAGTAACTAATAAGAAAATCAAGCAATTTAGTGATAGATCCCTCTGAGAGACAAAAAATGAACATATCATTTACATCTATGGACTTAAACTATAATATGAAGAAGTGAATGATCGTTCACTAAATCATATAGTTTATGGGGACTTAAAAATAAAAAAACCATTTATTTTATCTACATATAATAAATTTAATAAGATTTAACCCATGTGAAATGTGATTCACATTGATCTGGGTAGATAGCTCATGTTAAAGAATTGAGAGCTTAAGATAAGGGTTAGTAATTATCTGTTACTTATTTATTAAGGCCCCGTTTGGTTATTATCATTCTGGGATAGAATTTGATTCCATGTAAGATTACCAAGAAAGTATATAAAATCCAGTGTTTTGTTGGTGGTAATCTTGATGGTAATTGTGGATCCCATTGGAATTAAAATCCATCCATGTGGGAAAATAGAGTGGAATCAGATTCCCACTCTTTGTAGTGGTAATCTCAAATTCCACCAGGAATCCAAATTAGATTACTATTATACCATTTACAAATTAATGAAATTACGTATATCTCTTCTAAAATAAATAGCCTCTTCTTTCTTTTTTCACCACCCATATAATAAGTTTATATAGTCATTTTGATTTTTTAACTAAAAAATTTTGTTCTAATTTTTATATGTGATGTGAAAAATCTTAACTGTGTATTAGATATTAATTTGTATTTTTAAATTTAGTTTTTATTTTTGTCGATGGGTTTAGATATTATTATAAATGATATAATATGTGATGTGTGATGTGGGTTTAGGCCTAAAGCAATATCTTCGAATCCTAACTAATAAAATTGATTATATAGTTTTTAGGGGAGTTCATAATATTCAATTGATTTTAAAAAATTCCTATTATTATATGTTTAATTACATAATTGGTTATTTTATTTATTTATATTCATTAAATATTTATAAAAATATTTATAAAATATTTTTTATTATTATTGCGATATAGATAAAGAAATAAATTTTACAAGTTTATATATAATAGTAAGGGTATTTTAGACATTTCAATCAAATTCCTTTTCATTTTTCATGTACGAATCAAACACTTGAAAATGATTCTTTGAAGAAATCCACTAGCGAACAAAACGGTATGATGGAATCAGGATTCTTGGTAAAGTAATTCCTGATAACATGATTCCTAGTAAAGTAATTCCACCAAAAAAAATGACACGAACCAAGCGGGGCCTAAAGGGAAAGTGATCAACTTTTTCATTTCTTTTTTTTTCTTTAAACAATTGATTAACTGCTCATTATATATTAAAATTTTAAATTTTAAAATTAATCATTGATACATGATATTTGAATAATATTTGGATTTGCTTTTTTCATGATCTAATCTAACGAGATTTTTTTTTTCTATTTTGGTTGTTGATACAGTTGATTAAGTCCTATTCAACCGTTCATATCTAATTTAAATAAAATCTTACCTACCAAAAAAAATGAATGTAATGTGAAACTACACATCACATTTCCATTTATAAAAGTTAATAAAGGCTTATTTTGAAAATGGGAATATTTTTTTATATAACAAAAAAAAATCTTTAATTTTTTTTTCTCCCCTAAGTTGGAGTGGATTACATGGGTATTATGATTCATAAAATGGATTCTTCTAATTTTACTCCCCTCACCTCTTCTCCCTTGCCAAACGCTTTCCTCATCTTTGAGTTTTTTTTATTTATTCATTTTTTATGGTTTGTATTAATTTTAAATTCTGTTTGAATCTTAATATTTGATGCTGTAGGCCTCTACATTATGAAGTTGTGAAGAAATAAATTTCTAATTACAAGTAAAAGTTTTTAAAATTATTATTTTTAATTAATTTAATTTGTTAGACATTATGGTTATACATAAAAAAATTATAAAATAAAAGATTAGGAAAGAAATAATGATTTAGCATAAAAATGAGTTTTATGCAAAAGCCAAAACATATGGTACAACATTCCATATTACTTATCTAGATAAAATAATTATAAAGATATATAATTACATTTAAATGTGAAATTTAAAAAGTATCACCATTAAAATATGCAGTTTGTCATCATTTTTATCTTGAAAAAATGCTTTATTATTTTTTAATTAAGCCTTTGTAGAATTCAATAAGATAAATTTGATGAATATTTAACATTATCCTTTAAATACATTTAAATGTGGAGTTTAATATTAAATTTTGAATAGAATATTGATAGATTTTCTAGTTTAAAAATATTTTTCCATTCTTGTACCTAATCTAGAACCAAAATTCAACATAGATCTAAGGTCAATACACAGAAAAATAAGGATAAAAATAAAAATATCACAAAGGAACAAAGATGAATATAAAACTTTTTGTTATTAGTATAATAGATAGATTTTCAATGCATCGCTCTTTTTGTCTCCTTCCCGGCTCCCCTATCCTTCTCAACCTTCTACTCTTTTCTCAGCTAACTCTCTTAGAAATGCAATAGGATGAAATAAATTGGAAACCCACCCTAACCTTGACTTAAGACGGATTTAATTCCCTAAATAATGAACTCAAAACCAACCCATTCCAACCTGATGAAGATATGGGATAAGTTTTTTATTCAATTGCAAAACTCACCCCATCTCGTTTTACACGTTTTAAATCACTTATGTCATTTGAAATTAATATGATACATAAGTAGAACTAATCCTATCATATTATTATTATAATTATAATAATAATAATAATTATTATTATTATTATTGATAAAATACCTAAGTGTGTATCAAGTAATATCATATAACATAATGAGTAAAGATAATTATTTAGTGCATTTGTGCACATGGTTTTCACTTAAAACTGCTTTTAAAATTAGATCCCAATTAAACATACTTTTATTAAATTTTTGAAAGGCTCTTTATTTCCAGTTTATAACTAAAATTGATTTTATGCAGCCATTTTATGTATCTGGATACTTTTGAAATTTGTGAAGCTTTTTTATATTATGCATTTACAAGAATCAAACTGAACCTAAATTCTTTTCCGAATCGCCCCAAAGATTCTAGCTTTGGAAGAAATTGAAAATAAATTTTAATTGTAAAAAGTAGCTTTTTGATAATCCAACAAAAATATGTTTTAAAATAAATGAATTTTTTTTTAAAATTATGAACCACACGGTATAGATTTATTTTTTGAAGAGAAATGTTAGAAACAATCATGTTCAAAAGCTTATTTAGAGTCCGCATATATTTTTAATTTTTTTAAAAATAATATGTCTCGATATATTTATTTTTATACAAAAATAAAATATATACTATAATAAATTACATGTTTTATAAAAATATAATTTTTTTATTAAGGTATATACCACCTCCTTGGATGTATGTGAATGTATACTGGGTTCTAACAATCGTACCATTTTGTTTTCTTAAAATCATACCTGACTAATGTCAATATGGTGGCATCACTCTCCCTTCTTTAAAAAAATAAAAATAAAATAATATTAGTATTAATAATTACTACGTTTTTGCTAATAAATAGTTTTTGTGTTTAATTTTTATTTTGGATAAATTAATTAGGGTCCCTGTTGTTACCTTTTAGGTCCCTAAAAATTTTAAGATTTTTTTGTCCATAAGACAGTGAAAAATTATCTTTAGGTCCCTCCAGCAGATGTTGTTTAAAATACCAAAATTGCCCTCACCCAATTATGCGAAGGTTAACAATATTAATAGTACACTAGAGATACTTAACAATGTATTGGAGAGCGTTTACAGTGTACTAAATAATTGAACGAGGGGCATTTTATGTAAATGTTAAATGTATTATGAAGTGTTAACAATGTACATGAGATAACTAACAATGTATTGGGGAGTATCAACAGTATATTAAAATAATTGGGCCAGAGCATTTTCGGTATTTTTGAATAGCATCTGGTTAGAGGGATCTAAAGATAATTTTTCATCGTCTTAGGAACCTAAAAAGAACTTGAAAAACTCTAAGGATCTGAAATAATAGATGGATGACTACAGGGATCCCTAATTAATGTTAGACTTGTGTCATTTAGAGTCCTAATTTCGATCGGAGTCGCTAAAATTTTGATTTTTTAGCTACCTTCTGGGGTTTAAGGACTCCGATTGAAGATATAACTGCATATTATGGGTCCTGGTACTGTTTAGTACTGTCCATAAAATTTTCGTTTAATTCCGATAACGTTTTTGGAATTATGCAGTTTTGGATTGGTATTCGGATTTGATTTTGTTAAAATCCAAGATGAAGAGATAAAAATCCGATATTATTACGAGATGTTAAGTTTGGAGATAGCTTCCATATAGAAGTGAAATTGGATCAACTGGATTCGTATATTAAAAGTTATGGGTATTTTTCCATGTATACCCCGAAGTTGAGAAATCCAGGCAGCAGCCCTATAAGATGTTTAGCCTAGATTTTAAAATAGCTGGATAGGTTATTTGATCTGGGTGAAAACATGAAAGTTGTAGATAATCGTCTTATCTTTCCAATGCCACTGGAATCATGCAATTCCGACTGTATTGAGGAAGTTATGGCTGTTTAAGTGAAGGTTGCGCAGAGGTTTTAAGTCCGAGGATGACTTGGTCATTTACTCGACCTTTGCTTATTTAACCCCCAAATGTGCACGACTTCAGCCTCTGTTTGAGCTCTCTTTTGCTCTGGTCCAGCCCTTTGAAGTGTGTTTTGGGTGGAGGAGAAGGAAGAGATGGTGATGGAGAAGGAGCCCTTGATGGAGGAAGTGAAGGAATCAAGGGTTGTGTGTGAATGTTGTGTTGTTGTTTCTCATCTTCTCCTCCCCTAGCTGATCCATTGCTTTCCCTCCCCCTTTTGATAACAGCACCCCAAGTGTTTGTGTTTATGTCTAAGTGAGGGAGATGAAGAAGGAGTGCTTGGTTGTTGGTGGAGCAAGAAGTAGAAGTAATCAAGGTTAGTATGTGTGCATGTGAGAGGAGTTGTTGTTCCTTCCCTTCTCCATCCCCTACCCTCTCATGATCTCCCATTTCCCCCCCCCCCTGTTTTCAGCATGTGGAAGAGCTCCCACGTTGAGGCGGTGGTGGCGGTCGAGGTGGTTGCGGGCGTGCTTGCAAGCCCCCACACCTCCCCCTTCCTTTCCCCTCTTTTGGTGAGTTTTCTCTCCTCCTAAAGTTGGTTTTAAATGCATGTGGGGGTGCTTGGGGAGGGCTTGCATGGGTGTTATGTGTTGTGTATGTGTGCACACCACTTGTTTGTGAGTATGTGTGAGTGAATCATATATACATATTCTTCTCCTCTTACCAATGGGAGTCCTCATGCATCACCTAAACTTGTGTTGTGTACTAAAGGGGCGTGGGATTGACGCATTGGTACACTCGAGATCACATAAGAGGTATGCGGGGGCTGCGGGTGCGCGCTCGGCGTACTCGCACGCGTGCGGAGGCGCGGGAAGCGTGCATGAGGTGCTCGCATGCGTGCGGAGTGCGCGGGAAGCGTGCATGAGGTGCTCGCATGCGTGCGGAATGCGTGGGCAGCATGCACGAGGTGCTCGAGATCGTGCTTGACGTTGTTCGATGCGTGCGGAGTGCGTGGGCAGCGTGCACAGGGTGCTCGAGGGCGTGCTTGGCCTTGCCCGATCCGTGCGGAGTGTGCGGGCAGCGTGCACGAGGTGCTCGAGGGTGTGCTTGACGTTGTTCGATGCGTGCGGAGTGTGCGGGCAGCGTGCACGAGGTGCTCGAGGGCGTGCTTGGCCTTGCCCGATGCGTGCGGAGTGCGTGGGAAGCATGCACGAGGTGCTCGAGGACGTGCTTGACGTTGTTTGATGCGTGCGGGGTGCATGGGCAGCGTGCACGGGGTACTCGAGGGCGTGCTTGCGGGGCTCAGACGCGTTCGGAGTGCTTCGTGGTGTCGAGCAGCTTGTTATAGCCAAATGCAACCATGGGATGATCCTTGGCGGATTGATTTCAGGCTTCGGATTCAACTCGTCGCTCTCTTGCGTTTCGCGAGCCGTGCGCTCGTTAGGTGAGTGGTTTGATTCCAACCCTTCCGGGAGCGCTCGATGCACGTAGTCGTGCTTCGCGCTTCCATGGGGCTTTAATTGCACCCTAAATATGTTAGATATCATGCATGCTAGGTTGTATAGCTCGTATATTGTGTAGAACCCCTATTCTACCTTATACTTGCCTATGTATTGTATAGAATATGGCATGACTTAGGTTATTTTGTTTGAATTACTACCTATATTATTAATTGAACATATCCAGCATGTTTAACTTGGGTTAATAACGGGGTGTATGCGTAATAATCTCGATTTAGTACTCGAGGGTGTGGTATAGTTGTTGCACCCATCTTGTTGGGGCAAAACTATGACCAGCTTCGAGAGGGAATGAGGCATTCCCTCTCTCTCGCCCTCCCTCCTTTCGCGAACCGAGTGAGTAGATGTAGTTCCTACTTGACTCGGGTTTGCTTGGAATTATTGGCATACACCTATTGTCGCGCGGATCGCGCTTAACCCTCCCCTTTGAGTTGGTGATACCCAACGCCTGCTTAAGTCATACCTTTGTGATAGTATATTTATTATGCCCTCGTAAGCATGTTTAAGTAAGTTATCCCTGGATAATTAATTGCATATTCTGTATATGCCTATTTGGGCCATGAGCCTTGTTTAATGAGATTAGACAAGTGTATGACCTCCTATGGGGTCATACCATGCCTTTGACACTTAGAATAAAATGTCTTCCCCGCATCTGAGTTATGCGCCCTGGAGGGAATTCATGAGAATTCATTGCGCTTATCGGTGTTTGATAACCGATGATGACGGATCCATAGGGATCGTATTCGCGAGTGTCGAGTGTTCTTTCCTTCGTCGGCTCCGAGTAGAGACTGCCCGGCGTAGTAAAGTCCGGTGGAGATCTCCCAGATACTACTCATGACGCGTGTTGGTGTGCCCATACAGCTGAGGTAGCGGTCTTGGGAGACTAGTCCGGTAGAGGCCTGAACCCTGTGCACGAGGTAGTAGAGGCCACACCGGGAGAGACTACCGGAAGACGAGTGGAGTAGAACAATCGACCTCTTCCCCAAGAGCCTATGTCACCCCGAGGAGGGGTGAGGGTGAGGGTGTGGTGGGTCGGCGTTGGTTCGATCTGCCAGTTCGTGTAATTTCCCAAGATCCTATGTCACCCGTCGGAGTGAGGGTGAGGGTATTGCTCCCAAGATCCTATGTCACCCGTCGGAGTGAGGGTGAGGGTATTGCTCCAAAGATCCTATGTCACCCATCGGGGTGAGGGTGAGGGTATTGGCGTGAGTGGGGTGGGCTCGAGTTGATACTCGACCCACCAGCTTGTGTAGTAGGTTTTCCCATGGGGTTCGCGCTGCGAACAAGTAGTGGTTCCTCCCAATATCGTCGCATGTCGTGGCCCAGATGTTGAAGCTGCCCTGACAGAAGACTCCCACTTGTAAGTACTCCCGATGCATTCGGCGGATGTACTGGTCATGGGAGTGTACCAGGTGAGGCTACGCGAGGGTGGACCACCGGACGATATTGCGAGCATGAATCGTTCTCCCCTTCGTCGGATCCATGTGGATGCTTCCTAGGTACGAGCCGCCCTGGGTGGACCCCCACCTGTAGGTACCATCGACGCTGTCGACAGTGTACTGACCGTGGCCGGCTCCAGGTAGAGGCTGCCCGGGAGAGCACTACCGGATGACAAACGCTGTAGAACAGAAAGTTTTGTCCTTCAAGTCCCTAGGCTCACCCCTGTGGGGGCTAGGGCGAGGACGAGGTATGGTTGCACCGCCGTGTGACCTTGTTAACCGTTGGGTTTCTACCCATGGTTTCCTTGATAGGTGATTGCCTTAAGATCGAATGTTGGTGTTGGTGTTTGGTTTCTGACCACTCACTGAGCTTGTAGCTCACCCCTCGCTTATGTTTTTCCCCAGTTGACGCTGAGTCGGATCCAAGAGAAGAGCTCCCCTGGCGCCATCCGAGTAGGAGATCCGCGTTCGCGTTGGATGTCTTGCGAGTCAGAGGCTATCAGCATTCCACTTTTATTGTATGTATTATACTTGTGCTTGCGCACGGTATGTAGAGTGTTGATGTCTGTTATTGATATATATTGGCTCTCACAGGACAGTTGATTGTGTACTCTAGTCTGTAATATGTCTTTGAATTACAGACTTAGTCATTTGAGCTTCCGCCATTTGTATATATTTGATGTCAGTTACTTGTGTATTGCGTTTTTCTTGTGGAGTATTTATTTGACCTCGTGTATGGATTACTGATATCATTTATATATTTGTCACGTCTCGGGGACGGCCGCCCTGGGGCGTGACAATTAATTTCCGGGGGAATTTGAAGCTCCAATTCTCCTTGTGTTTACGCGCCATTTCCTCCAAAGGTACTCGCCTTCTCCTCAACCAATTGTAGCAACTCTTAACTGAAAAGCCCTCCATTGGTCGAGGTTTCCACACCATCTTGTCCGCTTCATGGCACCTGGAGTTCCTCGAGGATAACAGTGAGGGTGGAAGGACTCCACATCTATAGGAGGTCTACTAGTTCTAATCACCCAATGACCAATTCCAGTGTTCCCTTCCCGGTGATCACTTACATTATCATTAACTCTCACCACTAGATCGAACATTATTTTTATAAATATTGTATAAGGTGAGTTGAATTATGTAAAAAAGGTACTTTGGTCATTTCTCCTATACTTTAATGGTTTAATAAAATTTTTTATGAAAGTTAACCAGGATAGTAAATATATATAATTTTTAAATATTTTAAAGATATAAAAATAAATAAGTTATTTGAAGTGGTATAAAAATAAATAGCATATTTATGGATTATATGCATGCAGAAAACCTTTTTTTATTTCAAATGTAAGAAATACTCTAGGACTCTTTTTGCAAATAAGCCCAGGACTTTAACGATAAAGAGAAATCATAAATGTCAAACTATTAAATTGTGTCAAATTAATGAATAATAACCAAAGCATTCAACACAATATTTAGTTTCCACCCCCTCCTAAAACAGTCAAATTATTAAGAAAAACCCTCCAAAACACAAAATAATTATAAACCCTTTTAAAATGTTATATGGCATTGTAAAAAATTGAACAATCAACAAACTAGGAATGTTATGAGAATATTCCATCCCAACATATGTATATTGACTATTTTACCCTCCCATTAGTGAAAAAGGACTTACATACCTTTCTTCAACCTCTTGAAATCTCGAGTGCTGAATATTCATTTTTGGTATTAACAAAGCTTCAAGAAAAATGTTTCATCATGTGAAAAAAAATAGTCCCAAAATACAATATTTCACCACTTTGACCCCAAAATTAGGCTAATGAAAGTGTTTTTTCCATCAAATTAGGGTATTATAATGAGGGTATTATTGTCAATCCACCATTTTGTAACGCATTCTGTCACATAATACTCATTTGGGTTTTTTTTAACAAAGTCAGATAACATTTTAAAGAGGCTTACAATAATATTGTATTTTGGAGTGGGTTTTTAATAATTTTTCTATTTTTGGAGGGGTCGAAACTAATTAGTTTTCATTCGCTAAATAAAAAAAATACAAGAATTTTCCTTATTAAGCACCCTCATTTTTATAACCCATTATATGCAAATATCTAATGTTACATACATGTAAATAAAATAATAATAATATTTGTAACATTTGTTATGAAGTTATAAATGAAAGGAATATGTTACAATTAAAAAAACTTTTTTTTCCATATATACCACTCAACTAATATGAATATGAGATTATCCAATTTATAAATATCTATGCACATATATAGATAAAAAAATTTGTTTCATCTTATTCCAATATAAAACCAATAAAAATAAAAATAATAAAATGTGATGATGTGGCATGCCATTCATTCCACGTGTTTTTACAAAATTATTATTTTATTTAGTGTAACGAAGGAATGGAGAAAGTTGAATGAATAATATAGATAGATATGCCCTTTTCAACTAAATATTCAGGTGAAAATTCTCCTTTGAAGAAAATTAAACCATCGGTTGAAAAAGGTGTTTTTTGCCTATATATCCCTCTTAAAACCCGTTTTAACATAATTATTTATTTTATATCCTTGATGGTAAAAATACCTCTATAATATTTAAAAATAGTGCAACGATGTCCATGTGATTAGTTGCCATGAAGTCATTAGTTACCGTTAGGTCCACTTAAAATGTCTGAAATACTCCTCCTAGAGGCCTTGCATGTATACCCCTGCTATATTATGTTTTTGTCTAATTACCCCTACAAAAATCACCTTTGCATAAATACTCATTAAAATTTCATAAGTTGTGCATCGGTGCTCCTGTGGTCAATTTCTGTGAGCTAGAGTCAAATATTACTATTAAAATCACATTTGAACCTTTAAAAACGACTAAAAAGTCTAAAATAATCATATTTCATCATCTTCTTCAACATCCAAAATAAAATGTTGTGTATTTATATCAGAATGTCTCTCATCTAGCAAACAATGATTAGGGTTATTTTTTAACACGAGATGACAAAAATGAAGGTAATGGTGATTTGTGGTTTACTAGTGTAGGGCAAGAGAGAGATGTAGTTGATTTAGGATTAGGGTTTATCTGGTTCAAATGGGGTAAGAGAGATGAAAGGTATCTGATTTAGGGTAAGGATAAATGAGTAAATGCACACACCTGAATAATTGACATTGACAACAAGTAACAGAGAGGCATTGATGCAACACTTATGAAATTGTGAAGGGAATTTCTTCAAGGATGATTTTTACAGGGGTATTTTGACAAAAATGAAATATATGAGGGGTATATATGTAATTTTTTTGAGAGTGTGAGGGGGGTAAATAAGTAATTTCACCTAGTAGGATTAAAATAATGACCATGGTTGACTCTAGGTTTTTAAAAAGTGACTAACGGAGGGGTACTTTTGCAGTAGAATATTATAGGGGATATAAGAGGGTAATTCTGCAAAAAAAAAAAAAAACCTACGTAAAAGGGCTAAATCTAAAATCTAAAATACAAATAACGCATTAAAATATTTCACAGGGTGTTTATATAAATAAGCCCAAGGGCCAATGGACGGTTTACTGCGAAGAACTCCAGAGCTGCCCCTCCTTTTGGGCAAAACCTCTGAACCATCCAATCAATGATCCTTTCATTCCCTCTGAAGACCATTCAAAAGTCCACCGATCGAACGGCTCCAAAGCCCTGCCCGAATCCCCAGCCCGGGCTGCCCGTCGTCCGCTATCAGGTACCACCCTTTGCTTTGCCGTCTGGCGCACCCTTTTTTCGCAATCTCTCCAAATTATATAATTCACGTTTTTTCGAAAGAAAAAAAAAAAAGTCTCCGTTTTTTCCGTCTCTCTCCATCTAATCAGATCGCGAGAATTTCGATTTCCCTAGAGAAAAAGCCCTCTTTTGATCTCCAGATCCGAAACCCTAAATCGATCGTCCGATTTCGGATTTGATGGGGATTAGGGTTCTCGAACGGGGGGACATGGAGTTTCGAATTGGGGATTCGGACCTCGGATTCTAGGGTTTCTTGTCTTGTTGGGGGGTTAGGGGGAGAAAAACGGACGGTCGGGATTGATGTTTCACGCGGGAGGAGGAGGAGGGATCGACTGCGACGAGGGAATCAGGGGCGGCGGCGATGATGCGAGGGCAGTATTATGCATGGGCGGGAAGGTGAGGGGGGAACGCCGAGGAGGAGAGGGCGGCACATGTTGTCGGTGCCACCGCCGTCTGTAGTTGAGGTCGATTCGTTCTCTAAGGTATCGTCGATTCGTTGTTCATCAGATGGCTTTTGTAGGGGCAACGTTTCCTTGTTTTAAATTATTGGGGGTTTTGGAAATTAGGGCAGGTGAAATAGATGGACTTGTGTGATTGATTGGGGCGCTATTGATGTGGGTTTCATGGAAAATATGGATTTTTAAATGGTTTTGAAGGGCAAGTTTTGGGAAAAATTAGAGCTTGATATCAAAATTGGAAAACGTGTTGAATTTTTTTAATGGGTTTGAGATGCCTTTTTTGTTATTGTTTACCAGAGATGAAGAAGCAGTGTGTTGAATTGGTAACTTTGCATATGGAGTTTGAGAGTTTTTGGTTTTATTGAGAATCATTTTTTAGTATATCGAAGTCATATGATGGGAGTTCTTTTTAAGTGAGGGTTGAAAGTTTGGGTTAAGAGTTTATGAATTTAATTGGATGATGTTCTTACTGTACTTTTGACTGTCTCTGTGGGAACTTAATTCCGGATTAGTTTGGCCTCATATTTCTAAATTCATATGCTTGTGTGTGTGTGCATATGTTAGGTGTACATATCTCTTCTTTATGTAGTTAATTTTGTAAATAATAACTTTATTTATTATCGTACATGAATATTTTGGATTTCGGGAATAATTGAATGGGGTTGCTGTTGTGTTACTTACTCCCTTCTTATTTTTGGCTTCTCCTTGTATTAGTGGAAATGCATGCGATTTTGTTTTTCTATGTAGGAAAATTAAAATTACATTGTTTTTAATGTGTGTTGAACTCATATTGATTAGAAAGATCCTTGATGAGGAGATGTTCTTTGAGATTCTTGTTATAAAACTATTCTGTGAGACTCAAAGTTACAGATTCTTTTTTTTTTGATGTTTCATGCAAGACCAATTGGAACTCACTATTTTTGTAAATTCATATCTTTGCCAATTTGTTGGCTTTGGTTTCTTTAGGATGATGGGCTGCCAAACAGATTGTATTTTCTGTATTCTTTCTTATATGTTAGAGTTAACTGGTAAGTGGTAAGTATTATCTGATAAGGATCATATCCATCTAATTATATACCTTATTAGTGTCTCTACGATCACGTTTATGTTGATCTGTCTTGTCTCACAAATTGTCCATTATATCAAGCTAATATTCTCTCTCCCTGGGGTAACCTGCGGTTTTTTGAAAAATAGGTACCAATTTTTTCCGCAGAAGTGTTTCTGGTTGTGATCGAAAGCCATTTTGTTTTTTTCCCTATAGGGATAAGCCATTTTAGTTCATTCTGTACTTGTAGTCAAGTCATATTGTTGACAGTCACCCTTCCATTATTAGTTCAATTGTAGGATATTATGGATTAAGCCAGCTACTGTTACTAGTTAAATTAATTTACAGTCTGAAGATTTAAATTTGTTCTTGCTTTTATTTCTGATGATTTTTTTTTGGTTGAAATGAATCTTTGGAATGCATGACTATGTTGTTTATAATATCAACAAAAATTCCACATTCTTATTTTTGGTATCCATATTTTCCAGATGGTGTGTATATATTTACAGTTGGTATCCTTTATTACACTGTGAATGTGTTCATATGACAGCCATTTGCTGGGTAGTAGAATGAAGCTTAATTTGCCCACTAACATTCAGAGAAAGTTTGAGGCTCATTGAGTTGTTTTGTAGTGTATGTTGATTATAGCTAACTTTTTAATTTTTCAGTTTAACAAGGAAAAAGAAAGGATTTATTGTGGGTCTTTCATTTGTTAGTCCAATGGATTAGTTCAACTTTTTTCAAGTTTTAGTTGCACATAGGCACAATCACAGGATTTCCACATACATACACAGGCATGTATATAAATGGGCACAGTTGTGTGAAATTGCACATTCGTGCATGAGGGATACATTCCAGTCATTTCAAACTGTCTGGAGTATCCAAATGCGGTATATGTTACCTGGCTGATTGGTTTACTTTGCTGTGTGTGTATATGTATATCATAAATTATCATCTGAATTATGCAGCAAAGGAAACCAATCAGCCAGTTAGTTGTGATGTTGTATGAGTGTGTTTAATGAAGAATTTTTATCTCCATTAAGTCAGTACTTTCTAACAAGTAATTGAGTGAGGTATGTTATATGTTACATGTTTAAATAAGGATGTGCTGGGGTGACATCACGTATAATTCACTGGAGCAATCGCCTTCTCAACACACAATCATTAAAAATTTCAAAACACTGTTGAAACTTGTTCCCTCTCCCTCTTAAGGCCCCTTATTGAAATTTGCACCTTCCCCGAGGTAAAATTGAAGTTTGCCCGTCTGAGAAATTCCAGGCCTCGTCATTGAGGACAAGAACATCTAGTGATATGTATGATCTAAAATAATTCCATGCTGAATCATTAAATGAACTGATGAAGCTGGTGGCAGAACAGGAAAAATGCCAACAAAAAAATGGCTGGAGCAACCATTTTGAGGAAGCAAGACTAATAAAATTTGAGGAAATTCTTAAAGTCAGGAGATGTGACTGGGGAGTAAGACAAATGTCTAACTTATTATGCATCAAAATGTTATAAAAGATTAATTGGTCCATTTGAGCTGCGTGAACAAGGTATTTTGTTGCATGGTTATTCCGTCTGTTAACTTTATTATTCTCATTAACATCTGGAAAAGAAATGTGTAACATATGATTGGATGAACTTGTGGTTTCTGGAAGTACACCAGGGTCCATCGTGAATGATATATCTGTGTTCAGTGATTAAGCACAGGAAACATATGAAGAGAATCAATATCTGGATGGATTTGTTGACTGAGAGGGAAGCAGTAGGGAGTTGGTTCACATTTTAAACAGGTTAATACTGGTGTGCTTGTGAAACTTCTTCTTAATTCTGGGGTAAGATTAATAAATAATGTAGATATGTGATATGTCACATACACAAGTTGAATCATCAGATGTTAAGGCACATCAAAATTATATTCAAAGCAGTTCCGTATCAGGAAATTCTCTAGTGCGATTTCTAATACTTTTGGTGATTCAATTTTTTGAATTTGTTTAGTAAATCAGTATTCTTGTCATGGTATATATGATTGCTGGAAGCATTTAGTTGGATGAAGTATTAATTTAAGAATGTTTACAAAGTTTATTTAACACTCGATGTTAGCAAGTCATGCTCAAATTATGTATATTCTGTCATTTTGTATACATTGTCCTCAAAACTTTATATTATTAGTATTATCACATCATATATCCTGCTTAAAACTGGATGCCGCATTTGTTATGCAGGACGGGCGCAAAATTAGTGTTGGTGATTGTGCACTTTTCCAGGCTGGAAACTCGCCACCTTTCATTGGCCTAATCCGCTGGTTTACGACAGACGAGGAAAATTATCTTAAATTAGGTGTGAATTGGCTTTACCGACCTGCTGATGTAAAGCTAGGCAAGGGAATCTTGCTGGAAGCTGCACCAAACGAAGTCTTCTACTCGTTCCACAAGGATGAGATTCCCGCTGCATCGTTACTCCATCCATGTAAAGTTGCATTTCTTCCTAAAGGCATTGAACTTCCTTCAGGGATATCTTCATTCGTCTGCCGGAGAGTTTATGACATTGCAAACAAGTGTTTATGGTGGCTAACTGATCAGGATTACATCAATGTAAATGTCATACCCATTTCTATATATGCATCCATTTAATGATGGAGGGGTTTTAATATCAGTTTAGCTTGTTTTTCTTTTGCTATTGTTGTTTTCAGGAGCGGCAAGAAGAAGTGGATCAGCTACTGAACAAAACACGACTAGAAATGCATGCAGCAGTGCAATCAGGAGGGCGATCTCCCAAACCATTGAATGGTTCAACACCAACACAACAGGTGAAATCTGGTTCAGATAGTGTGCAAAATAGTTCCTCCTCCTACACCCAGCAAGGTAAGGGAAAGAAGAGGGATAGGAGCGATCAGGGACTGGAGCCTGTCAAGCGAGAGCGTTCTGTCAAACAGGAAGATGGGGATTCTGGTCAACATAGACTAGAAACCATGATTAAAGGTGAGATTGGTAAGATAACTGACAAAGAAGGAGGGTTAGTAAATGCTGAAGCAGTTGATAAGTTGGTACATCTCATGCAACTTGATGCGGCTGAGAAAAAAAATGATCTGTCTGGTCGAGTCTTGCTTGCAGATGTGATTGCTGCTACGGACAGGATTGATTGTCTGGACAGGTTTGTGCAGCTCAAGGGTGTTCGTGTGTTGGATGATTGGCTTCAGGAGGCACACAAGGGTAAGACTGGCGATGGCAGTAGTCCTAAAGAAAGTGATAAATGTGTGGAGGAATTTCTTTTGACCCTGCTTCGTGCACTTGATAAATTGCCTGTGAACCTTCAGGCTCTCCAGACTTGTAACATTGGGAAGTCTGTGAATAATTTGCGTAGTCACAAAAATTCAGAAATCCAGAAGAAATCACGTAGTTTAGTTGACATATGGAAGAAACGTGTGGATGCCGAGATGAAGATTAATGATGCAAAGTCGGGATCAGCTCAGACCGTTACGTGGCCTAATAAGCCTGGATTTTCTGAAATTCATGCTGGATCAAACAAGCGTGCGGGGTCCGCTGATATTGCTACAAAGAGCTCCATTACACAGCCTTCTGCTTGCAAATCTTTGCCTGTGAAACTTATCCATGGCGATGCTGTTGCTAAACCTCTGTCATCACCCAATGGATCATTAAAAGTGCCATCCCCATTGTCTGCTTCATCAGCCATCAACTTAAAGGATTCACAGAGCAAGGTAGCAGGAAATAGTGGAACCTCGGAGTTGCCCCTGACACCAATAAAAGAAGAGAAGAGCAGCAGTTCTAGTCAGTCCCAGAATAATAGCCAGTCTTTCTCAAGTGAACATGTGAAGAACACAGGTTCTGCATGGAAGGAGGATGTCAGGAGCTCCACTGCCGGGTCAATGAATAACAATGCCAATAAGACCTCTGGGGGCACGTCTCGGCATCGGAGGTCAAGTAATGGATTTCCCGGATCTGTTGTTTCTGGATCTCAGAAAGAAACCGTCTCAACAAAATCAACCACTTTGGGCCGGAGTGCCATTGCTTCTGATAAAACTTCACATTCTGGACTAACATGTGAAAGAGCAGTTGATATTCCGCTAGGCGATCATGCGAATAGCCACAGACTGATTGTCAGGCTTCCAAACCCTGGCAGGAGTCCTGCTCGGTGTGGCAATAGTGGGGGTTCTTTTGAGGATCCTTCTGTTGTAGGTAGCCGAGCTTCCTCACCTGGCCCTCATGAGAAACATGATCACATTGACCGAAAGACTAAGGTGAGGGGTGAGGCTTGTCGGGCTAATGTTGCTGCCGATGCAAATGCTGAGTCATGGCAGAGCAATGAAGTGAAGGAAGGGATTGCTTATCCTGATGAAGGTGACAGGGCATCTGCTGCTGTTCTCGATGAAGAGGGCATTCAAAATGCTGAGGAGATCGGTAAGATGGATGGATTGAGAGCGGCATGTTCATCTTCAGGAAGTGGTAAAGGAGTCTTGACTGAATCCAAGTCAGGGAAACCGTACAACAGTTCATTGAGCTCTATGCATGCCTTGATTGAGAGTTGTGCAGTTCACTATGAGCCTAGTGCATCAATTTCAGTTGGGGATGATACTGGGATGAACCTTCTTGCTAGTGTGGCTGCAGGGGAAATGTCAAACTCTGACATGGCTTCTCCAGTTGGTTCCTTTGGAAGGAATTCTCCTACTAACAAGGAACCTTTCACAAGTAATAAGGTGAAGTTAAGATCTCCTGATGATTCTGATCTCCAAAGTTACGGCCAAACAGACGAGTGTGCAGATGGTCACCCTGAGAAGCCTGTGGAAAATTTACGTCATTCACAAGTTAAGGATGAGGTGCAACACCTGGAACAGGCTATGATGACGGGAGACAGCAAAGACGTCACAATGTCTTTAGAGCATAAACACACAAATAATCAGAATGGACAACTTCCTGCCTCGGGAACAGAAACAGTTAAAGCTGAAGGACCTTGTTTAAAGCCTGATAGGAAACCTGATGAAGTGACCAAGGATGGCGTATCTGCTGATATGCTGTTGAATGGGTTACCTCTAAAGGATACAAGGGAAAAGGGTCATGAGGGTGATCGGGCCAATCAACCTCATGATAAATGGAAGGGAAGTGCCAATGAGCAGAATAGTGACATATTGATAGATGTCAAAACAAAGATAAAGAGTTCATCTTCAGAAGAAAATAAAATGGATGATTGTATGCATGAAAAGAATGTGGAGGTCGGTGGATGTGATGTTGGAAATCCTGCCTCTGTTAAGAAGCATGAGAAGGAAGGTGGTGAGGAGCCACCATCATGCCTTGCTATTGATGGAGAGAGCAAGAAAATACATATAATTGATGAAGGGTGTGGTGATGCTTTTTCAACTTCCCAGAAGATGCAACCTGTGGCTGTGAACCATGCTGATGATGCAGATAATAAAGCTGAGTGTGCTGTGACTTTCTCTAGTTCTGCATTGATTTTGCATTCGGAGAATGTGAAGGAATCCAGTGCTGAAAAGGGTGACAAAACAGGGGCAGTGAATTGCTCAAATCCTAGTGGTAACGAATGCAAGGAGCGAAAAAGTTTGGCCCATTCAGCTTCAGATGATTGTGTTACTCATGGAAAAAAGGATGGGGTCGATGAGAAGCTCGAAAACGAAGCCACCAAGGAGAGCCGTCCCAGCACATTGACATGCCATGAAGAGCCATCCTCAGTTTCAAACCCAGTGACTGAGCAGCGCGTGAAGCGTCCGGGTTTGATGGTGTCAGGGGCTGAAGTAGATGAAAGGGACGAATCTGCATCCACAGCAGAAGCTTCTTCCTTATCTGGTGCCCGGCATGACTTCGATTTAAATGAAGGGTTTCCAGTGGATGATGGACACCAAGCAGATGCAGTAACCTCAGCTGCACCAGGAGGTTCATCCTCCACCACTCACTTGCCGAGTTTGTCACCTTTTTCCATTACTTCCAAGCCCAGTGCCTCGCCTGCTCCAATCACTATTGCAGCTCCTGCCAAGGGACCTTTTGTTCCTTTTGAGAACCTCCTGAGAAGTAAAGGGGAGCCCGGATGGAGGGGGTCAGCTGCCACCAGTGCCTTCCGCCCGGCTGAGCCTCGAAAGGTTCTTGAGATGCCGCTCAGCACTTCTGACATTCACCCATTATCTGATGCCAGTGGCATTGGGAAGCAATCACGTTTTCCACTTGATATTGATCTGAATGTTGCGGATGAGATTGTGAGCGAGGACGTAGTGTCTCAGACTTCTACGCAAGAGACAGGGAGGGCTGTTAATAATTTAAACTGCTCAGGGCAGATTAGTCTATCTGGTCATTATCCCGTTGCCCCTGTACGCGGTGGGGGTCTGGATCTGGATCTGAACAGAGTGGATGAGGGCATGGAGAACACACAACTACCTGCAAGCTCGAGCCGAAGAGTTGAAGTCCCACTTCTGCCAGTGAGGCCATCATCCAGCGGATTCCCCAATGGTGAGGCCAATATCTTGAGGGACTTTGATCTGAACAATGGGCCAGTCCTTGATGAAGTAGGATCTGATCCAGCATTCCAACGCAACCAACTTGTTAAAACCAATTTGCCATTCCTACCTCCAGTGGCTGCAGGTCTCAGGATGAGCAATGCTGAGCTAGGAAGTCTGTCCTCGTGGCTTCCTCCAGGTACATCCTATTCAACCGGAGGGATCCCTTCATTCTTTCCAGAAAGAGGGGATCAGCAACCTTATTCAATGAGAATAATGGGGCCGCCACCACCTGTGGCCACGTACAGCAGTGACCTCTATAGAGGATCGGTTCTTTCCTCCTCTCCTGCTATGTCTTTCTCTCCTGCTGCTGCATTTCCCTATGGCAACTTCCCTTTTGGATCGTCCACCTCATTCTCAAGTGGGCCAACCATGTATAACATGGACACTTCATCTGGAGGGGGAGTGTGCTTCCCGGCCATCCCTCAGATAGTTGGGCCAGGGAGTGCAGTTTCAACCCATTATCCGAGGCCACATGTCATGAGCCTATCAGAAGGCACAGCAAGTGGTGGATCTGAAGGAATTCGTAAATGGGGCCGACAAGTCCTTGACTTAAATGCTGGCCCTGGAAGCATGGATGTGGAAGGAAGAGATGATAGGCTGCCTACAGTCCCGAGGCAGCAACTGTCTGTTGCTGGTTCTCAGGCTTTTGTTGAGGAGCAGGGCAGAATATACCAAGTCGCAGCTGGTGCAGGATCAAAGAGGAAGGAGCCTGAGGGAGGCTGGGATGCTGAGAGATTCACGTACAAGCAACCCACGTGGCAGTAGCAGGAGAACATGTACAAGATTCTGGTGAGTTGCTATGTTATCTTCTTTTTATCAGCGTTTGCATTTTAAACAAGTGGTGACAAGGAAGGTTCGTGGAATCATGTTTAGATATAGTTTATAACTTAATGATTCAAAAATGTCTTGTATATTCTTGTACTGCAGGCCCAGTTATGATGTGGGAGCACGATTCTTCTTTGATTTGCATATTCAAGTTATACACACACCAAAAGGGATAAAGCCACTTGCATCCTGCTGTTTTCCTTTGAGGATTGCGAGGAAACTCTTTACTGGAAAAATTTGTAGCTTTGTTGCAATTCTTGTAAATGTTGAGATCCCATGCTTTTCCTTGAAATGGTTTTTCGTGCTTTCAGTGCGCTTCATCTATTCCTTTCTTATCTCTGGCTTATCCAGGAAAGGTTATTGGGTGTATGAAAGACGAAGATCTGACTGGGCCAGGCCTTGGAGATTGAGTTGTAAGTGAGTTTGTTTTTAGTTTCGTAGTTCATATTTATCATCCACCCGTTCTCTGCAGCAACTGTATAATTTAGCAGATTGGAGGCTGCAAACTCATCTTTTGTTCCTTGAATTTGTTCCGGGTGACATGGTCCCCTGCAGAGACTAATTTTTCTTGTGTAGATACTTAACTTGGACTGTTGTAATGCATTACTTTTCATGTTGCCCCAAAATGTGAGTTTGGCTGACATATCCAGCTCTGGTGCTTGCATACCGGGGTTTCTTCCACCCCTTATAGTTACATGATGTAGTAGTATAGGAGTACTATGGCAGCACTTATTTCTTTTTTGATTTTCCCCCTTTTTTTAATTGTGTTTCATATAGGATTATACATACTGTTTTGGAATTTATGTAGCTGAATATTTATGCATCCTTCTGTCTAATAGTCTTGGATTTCTGTTTTGTCATTTGTAATTTTCTGTTTAGTTGAGCATGCATGACTTTCTTATCCAAGAGGGGACTGAAGCCATATATGCTGCAAGCCTGCAAGGGATTTGTTTGTTGTCTTATGTGCTGCTAGATTCTTTGTTTGGTGTGTGCCTACACTGCACGCATTACATTGTCTGTGACAGAATATGCCTCTAACTTGTACTGGATTGTTACATGTATGATGCTGAGGTCCATTTTGTTCTTATTACCCAGGTGCTTCTTCACATAACTGCCGGTCTTTCTTGCATTTCAAACCCCTCTGCTTGACTTATTGGTTTCAGGAAGTTAAGTTGTCTATTAATTATTTTATTAACTATGTTTGCGGTATTCCAGATGAGGTAGACCTAAATCATACTGCTCAGGGCAAAGTTGGTTGTTGCAGAATTTACTCATGGCATTTCTCCCCAGCAGATAGTGAATGAAATGATTAAATTCTCTGTTAATTTTTCAAATTCTTGTCACCCCCTTTTGTGTCCTTGTTGCTCATATATGTATAAAATAATGAATGGCATCACTATAACTTTAAAGTGGCAGGACTTAATTATTTAGGCTTAAACACTGCAGCCAATTTGAAGAATGAAGAGAACCAAGTCTGTCTTCTGGTATTCACTCTTTCAAACCAGAATTGGCTATTCTTTTATAGTACTTTTTATGACCTTTTTTTAATTTCTCGCATGGTAGATTACATGATCAATTTGTCTGTCATTCCAGTGTGTCATGATTTTTTAAATTGTTAGTCTTAGTCAATGGGACCAATACGATTTCAGTTTCAGAGGAATAGAAGATCCAGTTATTATTATTTTTTATGTAGTTGGTCCACGTGTTTAAAAAAAAATCAAGTCTGATGAACCTTGGAAATCTTGGGCAGATCATATCACATGCTTGCCATGACTCTTTTGAGGTTCTTTTATATAATCCTAAGTTTCTTATATGTTTATTTCTGTTGATTGTGAATCGTCCTATATATAAATGACTTTTAATATATAAAAGGAATTACAGGTTATTAATGACTTGTTAAAATAGAAAGGGTAAAATGCATTTGGACTCTTGAAGTTTTTGAAACCTACAGAAACACCCTCATAAAGTTTAAAAATGTGCACTTACACTCCTTCCCATTATATTTTTTTCCTTAAGATGTGACAAAAGCAATTTAAAATTACAATTTTATCCTTTAACTATATAAATATCCATAAAAAATCAATTAATTAATTCTATATATGTTTTATGAATATTAACTTATACAATAATTAATTCTTCAAATATATCTGAATGCATTTTTTGTGAGAATGAAGTTACATAATAATAATTAATTAAAAGGTAAAAACAACCCATAAAAAAAGTAAAAATATGATAAAGATTTAATTAAAATGGTAAAATTATACTTTTATTTCATCTTAATAGAAAATCAAATTGCAAATGGTATAATTGCATATTTTTGAACTATAGGGAGTGTTTATGCTGATTTAGAAAACTCTAAACACATTTTACCCAAATAGAAATCAAGGTTCTTTGTTATCGAAACAGAAATTTTTTTTTATCAAAAATGGTTTTTTTTATAGGAGAAGATAAATTTGTTATAAACTCCTCTGGTTATGAAGTTGAAATAACCCTACAGTTAAGTCTATATCCCCTTGTTATATTTCCGTACATTTATTAGACCATATATTTCTGAGACGGGATCTAGTCAGGATTGGATCCCATCAGTTCAGTCACTACTAAACTGCACACTCTTTCAATTGAACTGTAGAATGTATAAATCGAACTGCACAACTAATTATTGAATATATATTTTACTCTCCTATTGGATACTGATGATACTTATAATTTCATATTTTCTCCAATAGCTTATTGGATTCAATAAGAGAGTGAAATATATATCCAACAATTGGTTGTGCAGTTCAATTTATACATTGTGCAGTTCAATTGAAAGGGTGTGCAGTTCAGTACTGACTGAATTGACCGGATCTAGACCTGACTGGATCCGGTCCCATATTTCTTCCAATATTAGCTCCCCTTGCAAAATAGGATATTCTAATTATGATTTTATCCCTATTCCATTTAAACTCCACACTTGGTAAATTAATTATTTTTACCATGTATTTTTTTTAGGGAGGAGGATATGAGATTTTTGTTGAAAGTTTGGATAATATTGATTTTAAAACTATGTGATGTTTCCAAAACTTTTAAGAGGTTAGATGTTTCAAATTGATCACTCCATCTTTCCCATTTTGAAAATAATTTGAAATTTGATAACCACATGAATACCATCCATCACATATACTAATAAAAAGACCAAGTCATATTCTATTGTGCTGTAGAAGCAGTTGCTGTCTCAATCAATCACAAGCTTAACATTTGACCAACCTTTCTTTTTTTGTCCATTACACAGATGACTCATGTGATTACGCAGATAAACAACTCCACTAGTCAGACTCGTAACTTTCTTTCTCAATTATTGGCATTATATTATGAAGTATGAAGTCTTATTGCATCCATAGTCTCTTTCATATAATAAATCAAATGTGGGTGACAGCTTTGCTTCCATCATTTTCAGTGCTATGTGAGGGATTCCGGGCCCCTTAAAATAATTGTAATCTTTTAAGGACTTAATCCAGTGATCATCAATTTAATGAATAATAAATTAATTCTGAATTGATCGCAATAAGGCCTGTCACTTCATGTCACTTTCAAGTTTCAGCAAAGGGTGCTATGTTTTCTGGTATTTTATCCAATAAAAGTCACCAAATTAATTATAAACTTTCAGTTATTCGTATCATTTTCCATCCTAAGTTGCTATCTTTTTTTTTATACGATGAGATATATGTTTATTAAATGTAATATATTATTTTATTTTTATCTAAAATAATAAAATAAGCAAATTGGGGGCATATATTTCTGTTTGTGGGCTATGTTGCCCGTGTTTTATTGCTGTTTATTATGCTTGTGTTTTTTATATCTCTCACTTCATGTTCGACATTATCTATTTTGATTTAATGTTCGAATAGTTGTTTATGGTTCTTTAAAAAATATAAAAATTGAGGCTTATATATTCCATCCTAAAAATCATATTTCCTTTGTTATGTTGCATCAAAAATGAAATTAGGGGCCTGTTGCATGTAGTCCCTTGTACAATCCTACTGACAATGATACTTGTGCAACGAGATACTGTTAGTAAATGGAACATGGGAGTTTTTTTTTGTTTGTTTAAGAAAATAAAATAAATTAATTGGAGCATATCTTTTTATTAACATATATTTTTATTAAATGAAATATACATTAAAAAAGAGGCCAAAAACATAAAGATAATATATGACATTTTTCTCGAAGTTGAATTGAAGACATAATATATAATCTGTCATTTGAGGTGACCTTTGTCATATGTGAATGTCTCAATTGTTAATGTGATGTTATTTTTATTATTTTATTGCAGGATCATTATGCATGTGCACGGATGAAGAATGTATTATAAAAGGATGATAATATAATATTAAGGTCATGATAGATGGACCCTAAAATTTAAACTCCATTGAAAAGCTTTAAAATTCTTGTTAAATTTTTTTTAAAAATGTAAAAAGAGTAAAAACAATACTTATTTGAGTTTTACATTCTAAAAAACAATCCCTCGTTAATTAGAATTTTATAAAAGCTTCTAGCACTCCTCTCTTTTAAAAATTTCTTTTTCATCCGCTACTTCAAAAATTCATTTCGGTCAGTCTCCTCATCTCTGGGCAACCTGCATCACCACCCTTGGATTGCTCTCGTTACCCTCCATCATATGAGAGGTGGATCGGCTTCGAGCTCTCCTCCGACCTCCACCTCATTTGACCTCTACCTCCATTTTTTTCCAGATACAACTATAGATATAGGTGAATATATTAGAATTTTGTATACATAATAGTATATTAATTTTTCAGATACATATACAAGTTTGAATACGTTCATATATTAGTTTTTTCAGATATACATGTATCTAAAAAATTTCAGATACAGATTTTAGATACAATATTAATCTGAAAGTCATATGAAACAATTATGGTCTACATGTTAATGAGACATTGCTTAGATGATTAATAAAAATCTTTAAATATAGATGATAAAAAATAATTAAATATTATTCAGATACATATTAATCAAATTCATCAGAACAAAAATAACAAACAATAAATTGGTCTAGGTAAATAATTCAGATACAAGTGTATCGAGAATCTGAATAAATAACTTTACATTATATAAAAGTGTATCTGGAATAGTTTAAAAATGAAACAATTATGGTTTACATGCTAATGAGACATTGCATAAATGATTAATAAAAGTCTTTAAATATAGATGATAAAAAATAATTAAATATTATTTAAATACACATTAATCAAATCCATCAAAACAAAAATAACAAACAACAAATTGGGCTGGGAAAATAATTCAGATACACGTGTATTTGGAATCTGAATTAACATATTTACATTAGATAAAAGTGTATCTTGAATCTAAATGAGTTTAATAATGATCATGCAAGACTAAAAATATATTGAATGACTCAATATGCATAATTATACGCATACACAACAATAAAAATGATTATACAAATCATACTTATTCAGATATAAAAAATCATTCTAACTAATGATCATGCAAGGCTAAAAATTCAAATACAGTGGCCATGTATCCGAATTTAATTAAATCTGATCTAAAAAATGTATATGATGATTCAAAGATGAATGTAAAATTAAAACAATATGTTATATTCAAATTGAAAAGACTAACATGAATGGATCGCCATTGTTTGCATCACCATTAGGTCGCAAAAAAAAAATCTTGAGTAATTATAATCTTCTCCTCCAATCCCCACCAAAACTGGATTCGATATTTGTTTTTGTTTCCATGTATCAATCTGAATAAAAAAAACATAAATCTTGTTTTTTTTTTCATTCATTGAATTAATTGCTTCAAAACGAAAGAAAATATCCTAAATCATCAACACCTCAAGATTTAAGTAATCGGTTATGTAAAAAACGTCTCTATCTAGATAGGAAGGGTAAAGTGGATAATTCAATCTTCCGACCTCAAGAGACTTGGGATGGGGTCTACCAATTGGGGCCTAAAAATTATTATTGATAATATTAATATGTGTTGTTCATAATTATTATGTCACAAACAATTATATACAAATTTATTTAATTTTTTTTAATAATTACTGTGATTGCATGTGTGGTCCTTTTTGTCAATGAATGTCCTTTCCCTTTGGTATAAACTAAGATTCGATTGCTTGGTTCGTGTCATTTTTTTATATAAAATTACTTTGCTAGAAATCATTTTAACATGGATCATCCAGAAATCCAGATTCCATCCGACTATTTGATTCGGTAGTGGATTTCTCCAAAAAATCAATTTTCAGTGTTTCGTTTACACATGTAAAATGATAAGGAATTTGATTTAAATGTCTAAATTACCCTTATCATTATGCATATACTTGCAATTTTTATTTTTTTACCTATATCACAAAAGGGACTAATTTTTTATAAATATTTTTATAAATATGTAACAAATGCAAATAAATAAAAACTATTATACCATTATAATAATATTTAAACCCATCTATAAAAATTAAAACTGAATTTGAAAACATAAATCAATATCTGATACATAGTCAAGATTTTACATCACATATAATAATTATAACAGAGTTTCTTAGTTATAAAATCAAAACGAATATAAAAACGGTGGTAAAAAAAATGTTATTTATCTTAGAAAGGATGTAGATAGTAAATTAATTAATTTTTAAATAGTTAAATGATAATCTAATTTAATATTCCTGGTGGAATTTGAGATTATATAATATAGGAGCAATTATTGTTGTTCGCCACTATCAAATAATGTTCTTATTAAATTTAATTAAAAAAACACTTTCAAAATATTTTATTTCAACAAAACTATTATTTCTGAATTTTTTTTGAAAAAATTTAATCAAATCCATTTCATGTGTAGAGTCAAATAGGCAATGTCCAAATGCGGGAGGGTAGAAGAACAAAGTGAGAAAGAGAGTAAATAAACAACATTTTTTACTCACTGACTGGTTTCAACAGAAACCTTACCTTCTGGTGGCGGACATTTTAGAATCAATACGCAATTCGAGATTCTTTGTTACCCTAAAATCCCCAAATCAAATCTCATTTGTTACCGGTATCAATGAATCAGATCATATTAGAACTCTGAAATTAAACGTGCTCTGGTGAGAATAGAACTAGGATGTGTGACCTCGTGGTAAGTCCTCGTGTCACACCCCCGAAACTTTTGTACAAAGAAAAAAAAAGTCTTATTTGTTAACCATTTTCAAATCCCCAAATCAAATCCATTTGTTACAAAAAAGAAGCTTTCTCCCATAAATCTCATTTGAAGTTTCATAGAATTATACTTCTAGCCCGTGTCTAGCCTTGTCGATTTTTGCTTAAAGTAAATAATCATACACTATTATGAAAAAGTGATGTATATACTAGATAAATCATTTTTTTTTCTTGAAAATAAAACAATTCACTGGTGAAATATATAATAGAGAACAATGGAGTGTATGGACGGCTAAAGATATGTTTCTAGGCTGTAGACAGATGCTGCAAAATGAACTGATTTAATTGTAATATAATATATCATGATTGTGATTAATCATACTAAATAACAAATATGAACAATATATTATACAATTATATAAATATATATGTATTCTTATAAGATATATCAAATACAAATATTTTTCTAATCGGATACATTGATATCCATATCCGCACTCCAAATTATTGAATATTGGATATTTCTAATTTTTCGGATACGGATTCAAATTGGATTTTGGATTTTTTTTGGATAATTGACAAGCTTACCCAGAAGAGATTGTCCCAAAAATCTCTCTTGGTGCACTACTGATGTATGATATCTAAAAAATAGAATAAACATTAAAATATCAATATTAATTTTCATATCTCTCTAATATATCATTTAATTATCCAATTCAATATTAATATTTAGACATGACAATTATCTGAAAAATATCCGCATCCAAAGGGATCCGTATCCGAAAATTAATATCCGTGTTTGAATCCGAAAGTTAGAATATGAATATTAACTTATCTGATTCTTATCCATCTGATTGACATGCTTACTTTTAAGCTACAAACAGATGGTGCAAACTAGATGCTACAAAACGAATTGCACATGGCTGAGGTTCTTTGTTAGTGAATGGTGCAAACTAGTAGTGCACCAACTATAATATCACATATAATGTTACATCGAGTCCATTTTTCAGCTCTAAATTCAATCTACATGTGTTTTGAATTTGTTATAATATAGCTCATCTAATGAGGTATATGTTTTTATAAAAGATGAAGCACATATTTCAATGAGTTGCATAGAAATATTTATAGAAAATGTGAATTTTTTTAATCCAAGCATATATTTCTCTAAAGTGAGTATATGCTCTGATAATTTTTTATCAATGACGCATATGGAGATAGAATTGGGGGTGGAATAAAAACTGTGTGTAACAACACTCTACTATCAGCCACGAGGAGTCCCTCCGATATCAAAAAAAAAAAAAAACCATTCTACGCATGCAAAGTTGTAATTAAGGCAGCAAATTTGGCCTCAGCTGGTTGGAGCGCTGATACATTCAATCTGTTTTGCAGCCCCATATGCTATGATAACGTAGTATATATTGCGATATCATAGTGTATGAGATTCTATCATAATGTTTTTTTAAAAATATATTGCACTATTATAGTGCATGGCACACAAAAATTTATCTTTTTTTAACCTGAAAAAATACTAATGTATCTTAGTATATACTTCATTTTGTATAGCAGTATTCACTTTATTTGGAGAGTGTATTATTTATTAAAAAAAGAAAATCAATATGTACTGTAATTGAGACTGCAATGGCGCTGTGCATATCATTTTCCCATGTTGTCATTTCTAACATTTTCTTGAGCCCGTTAGCGCAATATGGGCCGACATTGGCCCATGGAAAGTGTGGTTTCGGTTTGTGGACTTCATGATTAGTAGTCTAATTGAGTTAAAATCTATGAATTTTGATTTTAAGTTGATTTTCAGTGTTTTTTCTTGATTCGTCTTAAATTTTGTTAACGTGATTTTTTGTCTTAAATTTTGTTAACGTGATTTTTTTCTTTCTTTTTTTGGTACATAGTAGAGGCTCGGACTAGGGCGACACTATGCCCCTTTTACACAGAGGAAGCCTAGAACATCCGGGGCCTAACCCACAACCAGCCCAACATGACTTTTTCTTTGAAAAATGTCAATCACTTTAATCTATTAAAACTCAGACCACATATATTTTCATTTAAAATTTTTTTATAAATGTCATCTAATAAAATATATATTTTGATAAAAAATGTATATCACTCCATTTCAAGTTTAATGAACCCATTTTTGGTAAGTGTAATAAAATATTTAACGAGATTTATACATCGTCTAAACAGGTTATGTTTCACTGGATTTCTAATGAGGTATATAAGACTGTATTTTGGATTGTAAAAAAAATGAGTGTGGGAGCATCAAAGGACGCCAACGCCCTTACACCAATGGCGTAAGGGTGCATTTGACAACTGGTCAATAGTACACTGAGAGACTTCTACTTCTGCAGAAGAAGTAATCACATTTGAGAACTAAGGAACTGTCACTTCTCATTCTGTAGAAAGGAAAAAACTCATCTTTCCAAAATGAGTTTTTTCACTTCCGCAGAAGTTTAAAAAAAGTTAATGTTTTGAAAAAAATACCCTTATAAGATTTTACAAATTCCCAAAAAAACCATTTACCCATGTTTGGGTAGAATTAAGTTAGTCTGAGGTTATGATTAATCTAGTATAAATAAAAAAGTAATTTTTTGTTTGACTAGAATAATTTAATTCAAAGGATTGGTTGGAATCCGTATACCACTATATATCAGTTAATTCTGACATACAGATTCTCATTTATTCTAGCCTTCCAAACACCCATTTTGAAATTATTCATATTTATTCTCATATATTCTAGCCCTATTCAAATCAAACATGGGTTTTAGGTACTATATAACACAATTTTTTTCTCATCCATTTCATTAGGTGATGTTGGACAAATATAGGATTTGCTAGTTTAGGTTCTTTTCTATTTTAAATTTGAATAAGGTCGTTAATATCTTTTAATAGTTAGAATCTATGTTTTAGTAATATCTACCTTTTGTCAAAAAAGAAAAAGTTTGTTAGAATTTTAATTGTTAAGATTTGTTAGTTTGATTTTGTAATCAATTGTGGTTAGAAAAGGTTTGTTAGTATTTGAGATCTATATAGTTAATTATATATATTTATTTATACTGATCTATTAAGATAATTATATAATATGGGTGCAAGAGTATTTTAGATAATCCATGTAATTTTTATTACAAAATTATTTTTTGAAAACATTTGTCAATGTGTGTTATTCCCAAAAGCTTTTGCTCCTAATAAAAGAAGCTCATTCTTTAAAATAGCATCATTTAAACTAATATTAAAAAATTAACACCGGATTCGGAATATTTGTAAAAAATAGCATTGGTTAACGCTGACAAATTTTTTTTTACACTTAGGCGCCATATATATATAGCGCCTCCAGTTATTTTAGGATTTAAAGGAGGCGCTATATATATACGGGGCCTCCTTTATTTTTTGTTAAGATCACTACTTCTTCTCATTTGATTAAATATTAAAAATTTATTTATATTAATCGATTAAATTTTTTAATTAAATTTGAAAGGTTAAATCACCTCTTTCCATATATTTCTCCACCAAATCAAAAACCCTATACTTAAAAATCTTCAATGATTTTCTCCTTTGATCCATTAAATTTAATCAAACAAACAAATCTTTCATGATTATCTTATCTAGATATATTATTTTAAAAAAAAATCAGTCCATAATCTTCCATGATTTTCTCTCTTTTCTCAACCGAATATATGTTAAAAAAAATCTCAGCCATTAAAATTTAATTAAATAGAAATCTCAGTCATTTAATTAAATGAAAAGAAATAGTGATCTTAACAAAAAAAAACAAAGGAGGTGCCATGTATAAACAATGCCTCAATGTAAAAAAAAAAAGGGCAGCGCTGACCAGTGCTAGTTTTTGCAAATATTCATCATCTTGTTAATATTAGTTTAAATGATATCATTTTTGTTAATTGCCCTTAACTTTTTTCATAAGGAACTTTTTGTAGAAGTATTTCCTATGCCTAAGTGGTGGGGAACTTGTCAACGAGATCTTTTGTTATACATCGAGAAGGCTATAAATTTAAAGGATAGGATAGGATCCTAGATTAACTCTAAAAACATGCAGGAATATATCTCAAAAATATTATAAAAATATGAAAAAAAGAAAAGCTATAAAAAATAATAAAACAATTATGAATCTTATGGGGGGTAGTCGATACGGACTTTGATGGATTTATGTGGACATTGTTTAAGTGATGGACTTTTGTAGACTTTTGCAGACTTTCACATATTGACTCTCATGTACTTTTACAGACTTTCTCAGATATTTGTAGACTTTCACAAATCACTCTCATGGACTTTCACAGACTTTTACAAACATTTGCAGACTTTTACAAATCACTCTCATGGACTTTTATAGATTTTCACAGACTTTAATAGACTTTCACATATTGACTCTTTTCACATATAGATTTTTATTAATAAACACAATAATGTTTTTAAATTTTTAAATAATAAATAAAGAACTCATCATACCTAACATATATAAAATGTCATTTAATATAGTAAATATCATCTTCACTTATCTGAAAGGCATATTGCTAGAATGTCATGATAAAAACACCATTTTTAACTAGATAATATTACATTAGTTTACCATGAATATTGATGTCATGGTCATCCCACATACATTTAGCCATACTTAACCGCCAATTATTGGCATCTCCACATTGTTGATCTTGAGTTTGAATTCCGGAGGGTCTTCATTGTCCTCTCGTTGTTGCTTATCAGTTAGAACATTTTCATCATCATTTCTTAGATCTTCTGAAAACTCATATGAATGATACTCTTTACATCTCTTCAAATATAATGAAATAAAATCATAAATTATATTACTTAAAATAAAATAAAATAAAAGTAGTCATTATATTACTTTAAATAAAAATAAAATAAAAAAATCAATATATTTAGTCATATATATATACATGCCTAAATATTTTTTTTTATTTTTATATATGCATGTCTAAACATTATAAAAAAAATATGCATGTATATTGTACAATAATAGAAACATCTTCAAAGAAAATCAAATCAAACATTATATATATAATCAAATATATGATAAATCTATATTTTAGAAAATAATTGTGGATTATCTAGGCATATATTATATAACATATAATAATGAAATGATTGATTGCAACACAAGCAAATCTACCATTCTCATATATTTATTAAACATATGAGGTGATAACAATATTTCATACAAATGGACATTCAAAAGAAAAAAAGATAATAAATAAAGAAAAAAATGTGAATAAAAATATGAAAGGCATGGGATAAAAATCATAAAGGAGTTTTGTTAAAAGAAAAATAGAAGAAATATTCACAATGCTAGAATAAAAGTCCATGAAAATCCCACTCATTTGGGTGAGATTTTGAATTGACTTTTTCTTTTGTATTTCTCTCTCTAAAGTCCACAAAAATCCACAAAAATCCATCACTTATGAAAGCCTTCACAAATCATGTTTAAATTGAATAACACATGAAAAAATGTTTACTATGAGGAGTCTCAATTGAATAACGTTGGACTTGTTGTCCACAAAATAATGTCTCCGTCGAATAACACTGGATTTTATGTTCACGAAATAATGTCTTCATCGAATAACACTGAACATTTTGTCCACGAAATAATGTTATAATCGAATAACGCTGGACTTTTTGTCCATAAAATAATGTCTCAGTTGAATAACACATGATTTTTTGTCCACAAACCAATTTCTTGATTGAAAAACACAAAATTTACAAATCCATGGACATAGACAATTTGTCTATGAAAATCCTAATTGACTACCCCCTATTAGGGTCTTTTTTTATTGTTTGTTTTTTTGGGATATTGTGAAAGAAAAACCATTTTAGTTATAATAAAACAATGGAAACCCTAATTTAAGAACAATCTAACGAGTGAAGATATACGAGATCTACGTGAATGGGAGCCCTAGGTGATCGCCTATCTCACCTATATCTAAGACCATGCTCTGGCTAAACATCATATAATTAATTGAGCATACAGCAAATTAGAGTTAATTTGATTATTTTGATTGAACTTGACAGAATAAATTATATCGATCGTTGGGCTATGAAATTAATTAGATTTCGTTTTATATGGATAATTAGATGATGGAATTAGTTATAAATGATTCCTTGCTTTAATGGAACGTGTCTATTTTTGAGTTAATGACCATGCTAGCTACCTCGGTTCCGATCCTTTGGTCTCTTGCTCATCTTTTCTGTCTCCCTATTAATTTCTTTATTATATGATCAAGAGGAAGGATATCGCATGTTCAGGATTGATCCACGATAATGTATTGGATTGTGAGTTTTAATTTTATCTTTGCATATGTAAATAGAACATTTGACTTCTCTAATATAAAGAATTTTTTTAATATAATGGCTTGCTTAATTTATTTCAATCAGGCTGTGTACCAATGATAAATTCTCTTTATAAAAATCCATAGAAAATAGTCCAAGAAAACATAAATTCCCATCATTATAATTTGTTGGCTGAAATAGTTTTATAGTTTAAAGCCACAATTTTGGAAGGGTGGGGCTATAGCCACCCCACAAGTTATCCTACCCATCCCATAAAAAAATTAATTTATTTCATATCTAACCCACCCCTTGTTCGACATAGATGACGTCTTCTGTGTTTAATATTGTTCGACATAGACGATGTCTTCTGTGTTTAAAATTGTTCGATCGACATAATCTATGTCGAACAATCTTAAACACAGAAGACATCGTCTATGTCGAACTCGTGGGGTGGATTAGATATGAAATAAATTAATTTTTTATGGGATGGGTAGGATAACATGTGGGGTGGCTCTAGCCGCGCTCATTTTGGAAACCATACCCAGCCTTGAACCGATAAAGAACAAAATTCAGCCAAATTTAGTCAAACTTTCTTATTTGAATTAAAAAGATGCGATATGTAATTACAAATACAAATAATTTAATCAGACTTTCTTATTTGAATTTTGAGAACCAATTAGTTATTCATTAACTTATTTGTATTAAAAAGCATGTAATATTAGTTATTCATTAACGGTTCAGATTTAATGCTAGATGCAAAGGACCTTATAACACCCTCAGCGGCTAACGAAAAAAAAAAAACACATGCACACACAGAGCCGTATATGTGATTGGAATCTAAGTAATTCGATCATTAACGGTTCAGATTAATTTAATGAGATATAATGCAAGATCCTAACGACCTGATAACTCCCTCAACAGCAAACTAACATAATTTCATATTGTTATTGCCTATCTGAAACAGCAAACTAACATAGATCAATCATTATTAATACCTGATAACTCCACCAGCCAACCTATAAATACCACCCCTCCCATGCACCTCAAAACATATCATCATCAAATCTCAAACCTCTCTAGCTCCCTATGAAAGAGGTACTCCACCAAAGAGAACATCTATTCGGTTATTTGGATGCAACATCCAAATCGGAGGGCCTTCTGAAGGATCATCAACTCGCAGCTAGCCCATTAAACAATTCGGGTGGATCTTCCATTCCATTATTTGGTCGCACTATATATAATCCAAACACAAAAATAAAGATTAGTAAGTCTAGTCACTTTATCTAATTACTTTATGTATTGATGGCATTCCTTGTTACATATTTTTTTAAAAGGACCTACACTGTATCACTTTAAATAATCTAAATTACTGAGAGTTATTTTTAATGAGTGAGTTGTATTGCCAATTCTATAGAAGGTATAAAAGAAAGAAAGAGTGTTACAAAATTACAGGGGGAAAACCCCTAGTCAGACATTGAGGTCCTCATTAATGATCAGAGTGGGTGTCAAGTTGTTTCCGAGAGCATTCAACACCGAGCTTTCCACTCTTCCATAAATGGAATCAGCTCCATGGTATCAGTGAAAATTCTCCTGGACCTTAATGCATGGGATTGTCCCCTTTCCTTGAAGCTAAGAGCACACGGTGGCCGAGTCCGATTCGACTTTGATAGTTATGTTTTATGCATAGGGCGATCCCCTAATTTGACCCCCTAAGAGTTCAAAATGATTGAAGCTCGCTAAGGGAACTTGCAAAGTTTCGCCGCCAATGATAAAATTTCCATGAGAATCTCGAATTGAAGCTCCATAGCCTGCTCTATCCGACGAGAGGGACCCATCAGAGTTGCTATTTACCTAGCACGGGGAAGGGAGAGATCAAGTGATTTCCTTCTACTTGGATTTAGGGAAGAGAGGGTCCCAGATGCTCAGTGATGTGCTTGATCAGTTTTCGGGGAAGGCTTCAAGTGAGTTTAAACTTGCCAAATCAAAGACGAACTATGCCAATAATGTCCTTGAGAAGCAAGGATTTGTGCTTAGATTAGGGTTGGAAGACTCTCAGGCACCACTCTAACCACAATATGCCAACTATGGATGCTAATACTACCTTGCCTATGCGCTCTCAATGCTCCAAACCAGTAGTTTATCTGGCCCTTATAACGCTCTCATACCTACTACTCTTGAATTGAGTGTGCGAAATGGTGCATATGTTTAACATTCCTCAATATCACATAGCAATCTAATTATAAAGTCCATGATACTTCATCCAAGCATAACCAAGGATTTAACTAAATTAAACTAATAAATTAAAACTTAAAACATCACAAGGATCTAACAGTAATTCATCCCTAGTTTGGATGATTACACACGTGCACTTTATTTAAAATATAGCAATGCCTACAATTTGTTAATAGAGCTAAGGAAAGTCCACTACACGTTAAAAATAAGACTTATTAAAATTTACGAATGCAGCAAATCTTACGCAACATGAACGTCAATCTCTGGCACCACAGTGAGACCCAACCACCTTATAGACATTGTCACGCTGGGTCCTAATTTTTTCGGACCGTGGCCATGTAGACCGGTCAGACTTTCCCTCAAACAGTTTAAATTTCGGAGGGGTGAACTTATCTAGTTTGGACACGTGGACAATCTCGTCCACAAAAGGATAGTTGTTGATCAGATGCGCCGTTTGCATGACAATAACTGCCGGGGTCCGATGCTTCAAGTTGTGGAGGATGCTTTGGTCAACCTCCATCATCATGTTGTCTTGCCTATCCTGCCAAACATGATCTGCTTCACAGGGCCGCTTGGAAGGCGCGATGGCATTCGAGGAGACTATTGGTTGTTCCGGAGGATCGTTTCCAAGGGGCCAATGTGCCCGTTGGTTCTCTGTGGGTCGTTGGGCATCGGGGGAACAGATCGCCACTGGCTTGGGGGATTCAGGTTGTCCCGTTCAGCCTGGAGACGGTCGTTCTCCTCTCGGGCCACTTCGACTGTTCAAATCAGCTCCTCAATCCGCTTCTCAGCACGCTCCACTCGATTAAGAGCTTCATCACATATTCGTTGAAGCACGACGACCTCGGGGCTCGGCTCGGTGCCCTCAATCATGCCAGGAAGGGATGACGGGTTGGCTGTTGATGTGCTGGTCGGCACCGACGTTGGCGGGGGAGTTCTCTTGAGAGGCATAACGATGAGCTAGGGTTTTTGTTTGGTCCCACAGACAGCGCCAAGCTGGAGGGGTAGAAATTTTGTTTACCGGGTTCAGGTAAGTGGATCCAGCCTCTCCCATTCTCCTCCGCCTGATTCAGTCATCTTCCGCCAGTGAGCACTCTTCATTCACCGTGGACACAGGGAGGTGGGAACCTGCGAAAGACCCTCCGACGCTCAAGTCAAGGTTGCTAAAAAAGGGTTTTAGCAAAAAGAAATTGTGCATACCCCATGTGTCTGTTCTTGCCCCCCTATTTATAGAGGGTTTACTGTGATTAGGGTTTCTGATCGACCCCTCTCCATCGGATAGACAAGAATTCATCAGTCATTAGTGAGGAGATAACAGATAAAATCAAAAGATTTGATCAATTAGGAGTTGATACGTAAATTCATATTTGATGAAGATTCTATAGGCAAAGTCAATGATGGCCTGATTTGATGGTGTGTTTTAACATTGAATGTATTTAAATTATAGTCAATGCATTATATCTAAAAAGATCAGGGCAATGTGTAAATGAATAAATACTGAGTTGGTCTGTTGTAGTTGGTCAGGCATGGGTCATCAGGCCGAGTTTGTTTAGGTCCAAGTCGGATGGGTCACCACCTTATCGGACCGGATCTGATAGGATCCCTGACCCGACCCGCTTAGGGTAGCCAAAAAATTGAACGCCCACAGAAGGCCTCTGTTTTTTATTTATTTATAAATACATGATCCTTTATTGAAGATGACACAAACCGTACTCACCACAAAACGCCCGAATCCATGATCGGAAAAAAAAATCCATTGACATCAAATAAAAAAAATTACATTCCTTTCTTTCTTTTGGTCTTTCTTTTCTTTTCTTTCTTTCTTTCTTTTTTTTTTTTTTTTTTTTTTTTTTGATAGTGGTCATTTTGTGTGTTCAATTCAGGTCTATAGACAGCGAAACCAAAACAAAAAAGTATACAAAGAAGAAGAAGAACAATGAAAGGCCAAGCTATTTAACTCTCAACAAAATTCAAGAGACCTCGCCGACCAAAGTTGGGTGCACTATGGCCTTTGTGGCTCGGGCCTGAAGGAGGAACCAATCTCCTCATCTTGACATGGACGGCCACGGTCTGATCGGTATCCAAAGGCATCTCCGAAGCTGCGCCGCCTACATAAGTTTTTGTGAATGAAGATGGTGATGATGAGTGCGTTTGATTAGCGTATACAGAAGAGCTCTTCATGAGGAGAACAAAAATGATGGTTAGGGTGAAGGGGATGGAAGTGGTACCCATATGGACCCTTTTGTTTTTTGATAAGGTGTTTTGTGTTCTTGTTGAATGTATATAAGGAGGAGGGTTGATGAAAGTGGTGGCCATGTATATATTTCAATGCATGATAGGTGTGCATTTTAAAATGGAATTAATCTTGACCACCCAACTTGTTTTTGAAAAGAAATGAAATGATTTGAGGATTGATGATTAGGTGTGATTAGGACTAGACTCTAGACCTCTTCTGTTCATGTTTCGTTCGCAAGTCGTTCGATCAAAATATACATTGACAAATGAGCCACACCTTGTGAATGTTTTCTCTATTTCTACCCACCAACCATGTGAGTAGGGGCCACTCAATGGGCACAAAAATCTTTTTCATGATGTGATTATGTAATTAGTAACTTTGAAAGTGAAACCATTTGGATCTTTTATGATGGTTGTGTGCGCGTGGAGAGAGAGAGAGAGAGAGAGGTGTTGCTTTTGTCCAATATTATATTATGCATCATATCTATGATTAATGACTTGCAATCCAGTATGTTGCGGAACTTTGACCTTAATTAGATGGTTTTTTAATCTCTCTTTTTGGAGTTTGCAAGTGATGTAACATTGACTTAATAGTACAAAAAAAAGAGGAGGATTTCAATGAGGAAGCGCACGTTATGGACGTGCATGGTGGGTGAATGAAGTTGATGATGGAGTCCCTCTGCACATGCATTGAACAACAAAAGGCCCATTCCCCGTGAACTCCTCACCAACCCACTTTCATCTATAATAGGTACACTTTATTCTAAGGCGTGCTCCAATCTTGCAGTTGTTACACATGATTCATTATCATATGTCTCTATTATTGTCCAACAACATATATAATCATTTTCATTTTTAAAATAAGAGTTAAAACAAAACATGGTCCAATGGTGAGAGAAAGATAGAAGAACATCAAAAAACAAGACAAGCACCCCAGGTGTTAGTCACAACTGCTCGAAGAAAAAAAACACACTGACGGGACTGAAATAGAAAAGGCTTCTACCCAAACCTCCAATGTCACACCGACATATATATGATGTAATATATTCAAAAGGGGTGCAAACGAGACTCATGTTTAACATTTTCTTAACTCAAAAGGTTTTGTCAAAGATGCACGCACAATTTTGGACTTTGATGTGGATGTCGTCTAATTTAGTAGAAAAGAAAATATAAGGGGGCCGTGCATGGATGCTTATCCACCCTATTAGTCAATATTGGTGATAGGCAAAGAAATTTCCAATATATTTGAACAGTTGGTAATTGGTGGCACCATGAAAGATGTGCAATCATTCTTTCATTTGGGGACCATCAGCCTTCCTCGTGCTATATATTTATGGGCAGCGATACTTCCACCACCTTTATTACTTAGAGCACCACCTTTTCAAGCTCACCACCTTTAATTTTTTTCATTTACCAAGTGCACCACCTTATATAAACATCATATGAGAAACACCCTTCTCACCACCCACCATATTTCATCACATCGACCTCTCTCTTCCCTCTTCCCTCTCTTTCCTCTCTGTTTTTTTTTTTCTGATCTAGCCTCTCGAATACCTCTTCGACACATCCCATACGTTACCCTCATTAGAACGCAAACGATTGGTCGTCGTGAAGATGCTCCCCATCTCTCTAGTCCGCTTTTGACGTTGTCAACTCTCTTTGATAGGATTTTGAGCCGATCGATCAATATAATCTATCTAGATCAATCATGTCTATCATGTTTTATGAGGAAATTTAATTCATGAAGTCAAACACAGTAGACTCGTTACAGAAGCCCAATTTTTTTTTTATTTTTTTCTTCTGTTCCCATCGACAGAAAGGTGGTCTATGATATATAAATACATAGACATATCATGTGTCTAACCTATTCCAGAATCAGACGGAGGATTTTTCTTTTCACCATCAACTTGAGTATTGTTTAGGAAATTTAAAAACTTAGACACTACATGTGTATAACCCATTCCAGAACTTATGGATTGATTTTTCTGTTTCCATAGACAGAAATATTGTCTATAATATTTAAAAACTTAGACACTACATATGTCTAGTCTAACCCATTCCAGAACCTATGGATTGATTTTTTATTTCCATAGACATAAGTATTGTCTAGAATATTAAAAATCCTATACACTGCATATGTCTAACCTATTCCAGAACCTATGGATTGATTTTTTATTTCCATAGACATAAGTATTGTCTAGAATATTAAAAATCTTATACACTGCATATGTCTAACCCATTCCAGAACCTATAGATTGATTTTTTAACCTATTGTCTATGTTATATAAATATATAGACATCTTGTGTGTTTAACCCATTCCAGAACCAAAGGGATGATTTTTCTGTTCCTATCGACATAAGTGTTGTCTAGGTAACTTAGGGACATAAACACTTCATGTGTCTAACCCTATCCAGAACCTACAAGTGTTTTATACTGTTTCTATTTACGAAAAAAATGTCTAGGATTGATAATGTTGTAGACACTTCATGTGTCTAACCCTATCTCGAAAGGTGGTGCCCTTAATTATCATACCGTATAAAAGTTTGAATGTCTCGGGAGGTGGTGCCTAAAGTAGTTTAGGTGGTGCCAATATCGCTACCCTATATTTATTGGCGGCACGTTTGAAGCGCTTTGTATATTTATACACCTTCAACATGAGGACCCGAATCCACTGCTTATTTTTTCTGAACCTTATATTAAGGATCAGTTTGATATGTAACTCGAATACACAAGAATTGAGTATTCTAAACACAATTTTCCTCTGTGTCTTCTTGTAGAATAAGAATGAATGTAACACCCAAAGGGGTTTTTCAATCCCATTTACAAATCATATATGTTTTGAATTTTTGAAAGTATATATATATATATATATAGTTGACTATTGATTGATTTTTTTTTAAAAGAAAATTGAAATACAGACTTGTATGAATTGAATGTATGTATTTTTATAATATATTGTGTTAGAAGATTTCATAACACATGCAACTTAACAATCATAGATTAGAATGTAAAATGGCCCAACCGTATCAGCATTTTTTTGTCCTTTATTTTAAAATGTTCAAGATAACTAGCATGCATTTAGATCTTTTGGAATGGTTGCCTCATATATTATTCCCTCACATGGCTGACCTGTGATGGATTGTGTCCTGGCTTGAGCAATGATTAGCCTAATGACGAAATGGAGATCATAAATGATTATTAAAGATCACTACTGTGTTCCATCATTAATTTCATGATTATATCTCATAGTTTGGCTACCTGCAATGATAGTGGGAATAAAGAACACATCCAAAGGGAGCTGCGGAAAGCCATTAGTCCCTAGTGGATTAATTAAACTTGTCGATCTCTCCTCTTTGTTTGTTCATTATAAAATATATACAAACATAATAAATTATATATTACATTAGATGATGATTTCATAACATAACGTGATGACCGTAAAATAGACTTTTGGAATGGGCAGCAGTTACAACCTTTTGGAATGATTGCTTTTAGATTTTATTTCCTCACATGGCTGACTTGCCATGGAATTAGTGCCCTGGCTTGAGCAATGATTAGCCAAATGATGTAATAGAGATCGCATGGCAGAAATACTATCATTGGATCAAAGGATCACTACTGTATATAATGACTAACTTCATGATCCTTAATTTGATTACCTGCAATGATAAGTGGGATTAAAGAACACCAATATAATCCAAGGGAGCTACTTTTAAATCTTAAAAATGTGATATACAAGCTAGAGTTCTCCAGATTTCTCCAGATTTTGCAATCGTTGATCTTTCGGCTGGAACCAGGATTTGATTATGGGATGGACCAAATTAATTTATTTAATTGATAAATAATAAGTACTAAATGAAAAATCTATTCGATCTACATGAAGCCAAAGTGTTTTTCCAAGTCCATTTCTTTATAACATTTTCATTTTCTAAATTTACCCTTAGTTATGAATTATTTTTTATTTTATATTAAGGTTAAGAATGAATAAATATTTTGTTTAGTTTTATGTTGGGATAAGGATAGAAAAATTTATTTATTTATACATGTGCATATGTGTATATATATAAATTGGATAAGACAAAATATAAGTGATACATAGCTAATTTTGGATCAAATATGATTTTTAATGTTTAATCTCTATTGTCATCATGAAATAGTCATTTGTGTGAAAAACCTATTTCACAATGATAAATATATATCACAAAGTTCTTTCCAACGAGATATTTATAATCTAAATCAGAGTTATACTTGAAGTTATTAATTTTTTAAAAAATTCAAGAATAGTTTAATTCTTGGTTAATTTTTTATCTATATATACATTTGTTAATATCATCCATATCCACCAAATTTTAATGATTTTATTTTGTATATATAACCCTAGAAAATCACATTTTAGCAAAAATATCTCTGGTAATTTATCATTTCCAATAATACTATTTCAAGGGGTTTAAATTGTAAATGTTATTATTTTTATCCATTCAAGCAATGTTGTTGGTTTTTAGAGTTTTAAATGAGATATTTTTACAATATAGGGTTGATTGAAAGGTATTATACAAAAAATCATATTCAATTGTAATATATCTCTTTTATATGTAATTTGAACTATTCAACTACAAATTATTGATAAATATTAGTAAATAAATAAAATAAAATAAAATAATAATAACATTAATGGCCGTCGATAAAGGCATGACACAACAGCAATTCATGAGGTTTTAAAAACTAAGAAGACGTTTAGCGACGGATATCAACCGTCGCTAATTATATAAACTATGGTTCAATAGTCATTTTATCTTATAGCGACAGTCACGGCGAGTAGATATCAGCAAGATTCTTTAGCGACGATGTCCAACCGTCAGTAAACCTATAGCGACGGCCTTTGTATCCTTTAGCGACGGCTTAGGCTGTTGGCAAAGACTCTTTTTGACCACATAACCTCCTACTTTTTCTAAAGTCCATATAACCCCAAACAACTACCTCAATTAAATTTTTATTGACAGATGTAAAATATTATGTTTTGTTAATCTTAAATGAAAAAACAGTACATCAAAAAATCCTTACAATTTATTCAAAATGTGAAAAATCTTCCGTACATGATGATTTTACCCATCTGAATAAATTATAACTAGTTTTTCCCCATCCATGATGTGCGTGTAAATATACAAATATTTTGAATTATTTTTCAATCCATTTAAACAATATATAATATATCATGTTATATATATAGAAATGAAATAATGATAAAATAAATTATTTGTAAACTTTAAAATGAAACATAAAAGAGATATGTTACAATTAAAAATGATTTTTTTTTCATCTAAGTAAAATGCTCTTAATAAAATTATAATTTTTTAATGCGTATAATAAATTTTGAATTGTACAATTTATTTTTATGTAGAGCTTTCACTTCTATAGTTTTTATACATTCATTCTCCAAATAACGATGTTCCTCATTTTCAATTTTTGTTACTTTTATTATGCAGACTTTTATAAAATAAATTGTTTAAAATAACACATATTTTAAGTCAAACCCAAATCCAACATAACCCAAACTCAACCCTAATCAAATCAGAATTCAACACAACTCAACCCTAATAAAATCCAAACCCATATAAGAACAACAAGTTGGGTTCGGGTTGAACTTCTCAAACCCGAGGGCCGAGTTGGGTTGGGTTGGGTAAAATTTCTCCAACCTTAGGTTGGATTGACATTTAGTCATAACAAAGACGTCACTTGTTCTGCCCATAAGACGTTCGGGTTGGATCAGGTATTCTAAATTTTCACTTAGTAAATAGATAAATAGATAGATAGATATATGAAGATCAATTATGATATCTAAAATCAATTATTACATTTCTATTAATTGTGTGCTTTAAAAAAGATGATATATTACATATTCTTAATATTTTGAGTACCCTATAATTAATTATAAATAATAACATATTTTAAGATGTAATATAAAATCATTAAAAAAATATTCTGAAAATATATTAAAAATATATTATAAAATTATTATGAGTAACAGTTAAAAAATAATCCAGTATATTTTATAATTGAATGAGATTTGGTGGATCTAGATATGTTGTTATGATATTTAAAATCTATATATTGTCCATGATTTTCTCAACGTAAATCTAATAAAAAATAATATAAAAAAATGATGATGTGGCATGATCATCACCATTCTTTGAATACATCTTAAAAAAAATTATTAGTGTGATACAATTGAAAACATTTTTGGTTAGTAATATAGATAAACGCTATCCCGATGGATTAAATCGTCATATATAAAAGATTTTTCACAATTTTAACACATTGTAGGGTTTTTTAGTATACTATATTTTCAACCAGGATTAACCAGACAGAATATATATTAGCAAAATAATCTTAATCTGTGAATGAATATTTTACTCAGGGGGCTATTTAAATTTATATAGATGTTTTCAGAGGGTTATATGGACTTTATGAAAAATAAGGAGATTATATAGATTTTAGACAGTTTACAAGGAGTTATTTGAATTTTTTTATATTATATTGTATATTAGTTTTATTCTCACGCACAACATGTGCATAGTGGAAGACTAACTGAACACACATGTTAAATCATTTGTCCTTTTCTGTCATAAATAATAAATAATAAGTGTAAGAAAATATTTAACTAGAGAATTCATCGGATTTCTAAGAATGTACATAAGTAAAAAAAAAAAAAAAACTGAGTTTAACGGTGCCGAACAAGTAAAATATTCAATTGCCATCGCCTTCACCGAAAGAGCTTGTTCCTCAAAATCTTCGTTTCTCTCTTCTATTCCACCCAATATGCACAAATGGGTTCCCAAATCCAGGCTTTCCCATCATTTTCAATCACAAGTCAGAACCATCATCGCCAATCCCACAAACCCTTCATTTCCAAACCCCACTTGTACCTCTCTTTCCGATCCCACCAACGCCGACGACGCCGAAACCCGTCTTCACCCGACCGTGCGCGAGGTATGCGCTCTCTTAGACCTCCGCCGCGCGTGGAACCCGACTCAGGAGGGTCGGCTTCGGCACCTGCTTAGGCGCCTGACCCCCCATCAAGTCTGCGCGGTCATCCGTGCCCAGTCCGACGAGCGCGTGTCGGTCGACTTCTTCCGATGGGCCGACCGGCAATGGCGGTACTGCCACTCCCCCGATGCTTACCACGCCCTCCTCGAGGTCCTCAGCAGGACCAAGATGTGCCAAACATCGAAACGGGTCCTTCGTCTGATGGCGCGGCGCGGGGTCGATCGACGACCCGAGGCGTTCGCGCACGCGATGGTCTCGTGCGGACGCGCGCGCCGCGTCGAGGAGGCGATGGAGGTCTTCGCGCTCATGCTGAAGGCAGGGGTGGAGCTTGATTTGCTGGTCTGTAACACTGCGGTGAAGGTTTTGGTGGCGGCGAAGCTTTTTGATCGGGCGTTGAGGTTCGTGGAGCGGATGAGGTGGGCGGGGATCGAACCGGATGTTGTGAGCTTCAATTGCTTGATAAAAGGTTACTGTGATGTTGGTCGGGTTGAAGAGGCTTTGGGTTTGATAAAGGAGATGCCTTTCAGAGGTTGTGCCCCTGATAAGATTAGTTACTATACGGTGATGGGGTTTTTGTGTAAGGAGAAGAGGGTTGAAGAAGTTGAGGTTCTGTTGGAGAAGATGGAGAGGGATTCGAATTTGGTGCCGGACCAAGTCACTTACAGTACTGTGATACACATGCTTTCGAAGCACGGGCATGGGGATGAGGCTATTGGGTTTGTTAGGGAGGCTGAAGAGAGAGGGTTTCGGATTGATAAGGTGGGGTATAGCGCGGTCATGAGCGCGTTTTGTAAGAATGGGAGGATGGACGAGGCGAAGGAGGTTTTGGATAAGATGTTTGTGAGGGGTTGTGATCCTGACGTTGTTACGTATACCACAATTGTTGACGGGTTTTGTCGGGTTGGGGATGTTGACTCAGCGAGAGAGGTTGTGGAGCGGATGTATGAGAATGGGTGCAAGCCCAACACAGTGACCCACACTGCATTGCTGAATGGGTTGTGCAGGATCGGGCATTCTATAGAGGCATTGGATATGTTGAAGTCTAGCGAGGATGAGTGGTGGACGCCAAGCGCAATCTCGTACAGCGTCGTGATGCATGGGCTTCGGAGGGAAGGGTGGTTGTCGGAGGCGTGTGAGCTTGTGAGTCGGATGATAGACAATGGGTTCTTGCCCACTCCAGTGGAGATCAATCAGTTGATTCAGGAGCTCTGTCAAGGGGGGAAAGCGAGGGAAGCAAAGGAGTTCATGGAGGAGTGTTTGAGGAAGGGGTGTGCCATTAATGTGGTGAATTTCACCTCTGTGATACATGGATTTTGTCAAGCAGGTGACTTGGAATCTGCATTGTCTTTGCTGGATGACATGTATCTGAACAATAAACGTCCTGATGTGATCACTTACACGGTCGTGATTGATGCACTGGGGAAGAATGGGAGGCTAGAGGAGTTGACAAAACTTACTGAAAAGATGCTTCATAAAGGTGTGAATCCTACGCCTTTAACTTATAGAATAGTCATACATTGGCTTTGTCATAGTGGTAGAGTGAAAGAGTTGTTCAAATTGTTGAAGAAGATGCTGTCAAGACGGGCATTGAGGTCTGTTTATAATCAGGCAATTGAGAAGCTTTGTGGACTTGGGAAGCTGGATGAAGCTTATTCGTTACTGGATCGGGTTCTGAGGTCGGGCGCTGAATTAGATGCCAACACATGTGATTTGTTCGTTGGAAATTATTTAAATAGGGGGGATTCCCTTCTGGCATATAAAGTAGTTCGGCGGATGTTGAAGAGAAATCTGAATCCTGATGTCCATTTATGTCAGAGAGTGTGGGAGTGCCTCATGTCAGAAGGGAAGTCTGAGGAGGCCAAAATGCTTATGGTGCAGTTCGTTGGAAGAGGGCTTCTTTTACCACAGAACATCTAGAAAGTTAAAACATTATTTACAAATTATGACTTGGATACATGGGAAAGTAAAGCTGTTGAGAAGGATCACAAGAAATGATGGTAAACCTGGATTGGAATACGGGATTCATGTTCATTTTTCTGACATTTCTTTGAGAAGGGAAAAGAAATGCAGGTAACAATATTGCACATGTCAAAATCTGCTAGTTAGTGCATGGCATGATTCACTTTCCTCTTTAGATTGTAGCATAAGTGGCAATGTAATTTCATTTTTGTTCCTTCACAGAGCACAAAAATTTAAAAAGATGAAGCTGTCTGTAATTAGGAGAGTACTTAAGTTGAATTTATTTAGGCTTTGAGGGACCGGGAAGCAGAAAGGGTATAGCTTTATCATGATAGTGCAACCAAAGATGATGATTAGGTAATGGCTGATATTTGAATGTGTTGGAACGTTATTAGCTCCTGGTCACAAGATGGACCTTGTGGGGTTGAAAATTTTGGAATATGCAAGTATAAAACCTGCTCCAGAAAATATATGTCGAAGCCAAATCTCTGCCTCTAGAGAAAGGTTCACTTCTTGACCATGATCTCATTCTTAATGTTTCTTTTTTATAATTTAATGTTATAAAATTGATTTATTATTCTGTGATGATGGCTATATAAACACATCATTATATGAGAGAACAGTTATAACTCCTTATTTCACTTTGTATTATAGCAAATAAGTTGCTAACCCATATTCAATAAGAAACTCAAGGAAATGATGTGAAACCATCTTTCTTTCGATATTTATTCATTGTGATTGTGTGGGGTCCTGACTTAAATTTCCATTTCCTGTGCATGTGGTCAATTTATTTTACTTATTTTTGTCTCTTAGTGGACATATTTTACATGAGCAGTGTACTAGTTCTGCTTAGTCATAAATTCATAAAAATGAATACCATGAGGAGAGAGTAGTTATCGGAGGGGACTTAAATGGATATTTAAAAAATTAATGGGATATAAGAAAATGCATGGAAGACATGGATGCTTAGAGAAGGAAGCATAAGAATTGATGTTAGATTTTAGGATGTTTCAAAGTGCATTTAGATGGCAGATTGGAGATGGTGAAAAACAAGATTTTGGGCGGACATTTGGTGTAATGATCTTCCTCTAATGATCATTCGAGCTTGGTTGAAAAACCCTGATGTGTAAAGATATATAAGGTGAGGATTGGAGAAGGGTTGTGGCATCCTGTGATTAGAAGGACTATGAGAGAGGAGGAACCAGATTTTCTACAGTTTGTCCATAATTTTCATCCCTTTTCACCAGTTGATAATGAGCCTGCCAGTAATTTGCAACCCCAATCCAAGATATGGTTCCACGGTCAAAAGAAGTTAGGCTTGATAGATAAAAAAAATCACCCTGTTAGAGGGAACATTGCTGGCAAAGTCAAGGAAATTTGGGACCAAAGTGCCGTGAAGGTACAGGGTTTCCTTCGGCTAGTTTATGAAGAGCGGTTAATGACAAAGATGTAAGAGCCAAATGAGCAGCAGGTGCTTCTACTTTGTGTGTTCTTTGCGGTTCCAAAGATGAGACTGTTATTCATCTGTTTTGTAATTGTTCAATCTCAAAGTAGTTGTGAAATAATTTGAAGTTTGTCACGGGTCTAAAAGATGATTACTCTAACCTGGATCCGATGTGGGAAGCAAGAAAAAAGCTGAAACATTAAGGTGTAGGAGTATCAAGGCAAAAGTCTCTCATACTTTGATCCCTGCGAGTTGTTGGGCAGTGTAGCTGGCTAGAAATAATTTTTTTTAAATCACTCATCCATAAGAAAATACATGGGAGCACATAATCAAAATCAAGTTCATCAAAGACTGGGCCGTGCATTTTATAGGAACTAAGAATTTGAGTTTCATCGGTGGAAATTTATTGTTGAAGGGGTACTGTTTTGACTGTAGTAGGTTTCCAGTAAGGCTGTAATTTGGATGAGTTGGATAGTGTTGAAGCTCAACTCAAACCTAACCTTAAGTTAGAGGAGAGTAATCCAAATCCAACCCCACCTAACCCTCAATCACGAGAATGTCACTCCAAATTCAACATATGGGTTTGTTTTTGGGTTTAGGTTAATTTTGCGCTTGGTTTTCAAATAGGAGTTATTCAAAAGAATTTAAACTCCATAGCAATCATAATAAAGAATATGGATGATTAACATAGAAAATAATAGAGATGCAAAATGAGAGGGGCAACTAAGAAAGAATGAGATAATGAAACTATGAAAATGTGATGGATTTTAAGGTAAAACCAAATTGGATGATTTCATCTCACACATTAGAATTTAAAATGGAACATTTAAATTTATCACTCACACTATTGAGTTTGGACTCACTTAACCCAAACCCTCAACCCAAATCCACCCCGGATGAGGTCCTGGTTTGGGTTGAACCCGACCATTAAAATCTCAAACTAAACCCATCCAAAAGTTCGATTGGCACCCAAGTTGCACCCTAAGTTTTTCAAACTCATGTAGAACTTGTCTACTAGGTTCATTTTGTAATTTTGTTGTTTCCTTGGCATTGTGCCCCAAATTTTATTGAATTTGGTGGAAAATTCCTACCAGATTTTTTTCTCAAAAAATACTCTTTAAAGAAATAAAAGAGGAACTATGGAATATAAATGATTGAATTTAATAATATATTAAACAACATGCTAGTTGCATTAAAACAATTGTAGTTAGTGATTCAATTATCTATTACCTTTTATATTAAATTGATGAAGTTTTAATTTCATTTCAATTATATCGTCCATTGAGTATTGAGTATTTGACTCGTACCTGTATATCTTTTAACGCTCAAGCATAACACAACAAGATATTGTTAGTTTTGCCCTTTGTGGGCTTACGACTTCAAAATGTGTCTTGTTGTGTAAGAATTATGCTCACATGTAAGTGCGCACTCTCCTCCCCCACTAAGCGATGTGGGACTAAACCCATGGTGCAAGAATCCATCTCAACCCATCAATGGGCCTTCTAAGACTCTTTAACTATCCTGACCCACTACCCCCTCAATGGGTCAAGCGTAACAACCACCCCCCTTAATGGGTCACACGTCTTTGTGTGGGGTCATGCCCACCATTGACTATGCACGGAATATCAATTGTAATGTCCCAAGCTTGCACATGTGATATCGTCCGCTTTACCGTATGCTCACAATTATAAAATGCGTATTAATGTGTAAGAGTTGTACTTACATGTAAGCATAGACATCCTCTTTTGTTAGGCAATGCGGGACTTTTTTGTTTTTTTGAAGAATGATGTTTCACAGGATTTGACCCCTTGACCTCTTTCACATAAGTGAGGTGCTTGCTAACTTAACCAAAGCTTACTCGCAAGGCAATGTGGGACTTGGTTGGAACTGGAACTTACCTAACCCTCATCCCATTCATGGGCTTCTTGGTATCCTGGCTCTCCCCCAACGGGCTACACGTGATAATCTCGTACTCAACATTGAGTATCGAAAATAATTGTAACACCCCAGGCTGACACATATATTATTACCCGTATTGCCCATAGGCTCAATTTAAAATGCATCTTGATGAGTAAATTTTGTACTCACATAAAAGCATAGATATCCTCTCTCTTTAGGCAATTTGGGAGTAGGAACTCATTTCACCCTCACTCTCATCCTCACCCACTCACGGGGCCTCTTGAAATTCTTGAACCTCTTGGGTGTCTGGTCCACCACCCCCCAACGGGCCAAACGTGATAATCACCCCTCCCTCCTAATGCGCCACATGTCTTTGGGTGATGTGTTATCCACTATAACATAATGGACAAGCTCAGATATCAAGTGTAATGTCTAAGGCTTACACACAAAAATATCATCTGGTTTGCTCCATAATGGGTATATTGGGTATATTGCTTTAAAAAGTATCTTGGTGTGTTAGCATTGTGCTCACATATAAGTATAAACTATCCTCCTCTAGCAAACGATGTTGGATTAAACCCAATTCTAATCTATAAGTATTTTGAATTTTTTTAAAAATAGTATATATCATTTAATAAAGTACATGTTTTTATAAAAAAAAAATAAAGCATATAGTTCAATGAATTGCATCGATACATTTATTCAAAATATGAAAAATTTATATCAAAGCGTACCTCGTTAATATGAGTATATGTTTCACTTATTTTTTATTGATGCATATGGGACTAAATTTGAGGTTGAATAAGAAACTGTGTAACAGCACTCATGTATACTATTCAGTTTAAATGCATTAAGTACTTTCGTACACTAGAATTTGATAATTAAATTCGAATTATTACAAGATGGATTTATCTTTTTCAATGATGTGAAACTCGTAAAGGGACTTCTGCACAGTATGGAAAACTACCGAAGGATCACAAGCTACGCTACAATCAATCATGTGTTAAAATTTAGAAAACAATAATGATTTTTGAGTCTCATAGTAGACTCATCACAAGCCCCATAAGGTAGCAAGATTAAATTATCCATTTACCCTTCGCATCTAATTCGAGCAGTTTTTACCATAATAAATCTCTTAAATCATGAGGTGATTACGATTTGGTTTATTCTTTCTTTTTTTAGAAGCAATCAATTCAATTGGATGTCATTGTTTACAAGAATTATAAATTTCAATTCAGATTAATCAGTGGAAAAGAAAACAAAAACTCAGATTTCAATTTTGTGGGGATTAGAGGACAAGAAAACAATTACTCGATTTATTTTTTTTATTTGCGACTTGTTTGTGGTGCAATCAATGGGGATCCTTTCAAGTCAAACTATTTCGATCTGAATAAAACATATTGATCTAAGTCGAGAATGTTTGATCTTTTACATTCATTTTTTATTTCTCATATACATTTTTTAGATCGGATTCTTTAATTTAAATTCAGATACATGGTAACTATATCTGGATTTATATGCGCTTTGTGTATAGGTACAATCAGTGGTGGCTCCAGAAATTTTCATAGATGGGGTCATTAAAAAAAAATTAACAAATTTTTTAAAAATCTACTCTTATCATAAATTTATCAAAAACATAAATTTTTGTTTTGAAAATAGAACAACTTACATATAAAAAAAAATAAAAAAATGGGTTTTGATACACAAATAGGTGAATGAAAAAATGGTGTAATATTGAAGGGTCTTGTTTATTATTTGGAAAGATTCATATTGATATACAAAAATGGTGAAGAAAAAAAAAGAAAAAAGAAATTCCATTATTAGATACCTAAAACAGAGTAGGAAGGAGAGATCGGTAACATGACCAACGGTATTCGACGCAGTCATCCGTCGGTGATGCTCGTTTACATGATAACTGGCTAACGGACCATGCCGTATCGGTCCGTTACTTGTAGACGGGTTGTGCCAGCACGCGTCTAGGTGATGACATGTCTGTCCCAGCGTAAGTAATTAGCGAATCCGCAAATGAGTCTCAGTCCCACAATGAGATAGTGTTTTAAGGCATTATTTTATTGTTTTAATGTCCACTATGTGTCTATGTGGGGTATATGGTTTTTAATAGGTGAAACTTTAGCCGAATGGGTCCACAAATGTGATATAGTGGTAGAAATTTTGGGTGCACAAATTTGATATAGTGGTAGAAATTTTGGGTGGGCCTGTTTTTTTTTTTTTAGACAAATTTGATGGGATCAATTGACCCCATCACTGGGAAGGTGGCGCCGCCCCTGGGTACAATTTGTATAATCATTTTTTTGTTTGTATGTGTATAATTATGCATATTAAGTCGTTCAACATATTTTAGCCTTGCATAATCAATTTTCAACTCATTTACATCTGTCTAACGTAAAGTTGTTAATGACGATTCCAGATACACATGTACGTAAATAATCTATCCAGCCCAATTTATTGTTTGTTATGTTTATTCTGATGGATTTGATTAATGTATATCTAAATAATATTTAATTATTTTTGTCATGTATATTTAAATATTTTTATTAATAATCTAAGCAATGCCTCATTAGCATGTAGACCATAATTGTTTCATATGAATTTCAAATACATAACTGTATCTTAATATTATATCTGAAATCTATATCTGAAATATTTTAGATACATGTGTATCTGAAAAAATTAATATAGGATTATATCTAAATCTATATATGTATCTGAAAAAACTAATATACTCATTTGTATATGAAATTCTAATATATTCATCTATATTTGTAATTGTATCTGGAAAAAAATGGAGATAGAGGTCGGAGGAGGTGGATGTCGGATGAAGGTTCGAAAGGTAGTTGATCAACCTCTAATATGATAGAGGGCAACGAGAGGAATCCAACGGAAGTGATGCATGCTGGTCATCGGAGATGAGGAGGCTGATCGGAATGAATTTTTGAAGTGGCTGATGTCTTGGGAGGATAAAAAGGAAATTTTTAAAGGGAGTGCTTGGAGGCGGTTATACAGTCCCGATTAATGAAAGATTTATTTTTTTGAAAGTTAAAAACTCAAATAGTAAATAAGGGTAGTATTGTATTTACTCTTTTTATCTTTTTAAAAAGTTAAATGGAGAATCAATCAGATAATGATATCTATTGGGGCTTCTCAATATGACTTAAATTTTAAGGCTCATGTAGCAAGACCCATTAGAAAATTATACTTGTTTATTGAATTACATACTGTTATACAAATATAAATATATATATTAAAATACGTTATTGTATATTCTTCTTTGAAAAAATATAAAAAATTTGTTTTTCTTATACACTGTGATAAAGCTTTGAGATATAGTAGTGTATAGCTACAAGATTGATTGATTGTATCAGCTACACTAAGTTTTTACAACATAAAAAAAATTCTAGAAACTCATCCCCACTTATCATTTTTGTACCATTTGAATCAAAATAATGTGGACATATGCATAGTTTGGAAGCTCTGCTAACAACAGGATATTCTGACAGCTCAGCAAAATTATAGTTCAACAAACGTAACAAACCTTGTCTGCATGTCTCCCTTTCTACATTAAATGTAAATCATAGCCACCCCTATTTAAAGAATAGTGCCACATCACGTGATCCATGGGAACATCATATTGCATTGGATGCCAAATCAATAATGGCTGGACATATATACCATCAGATTGCTACATATTTATTTTTCACCTTGAGATGAATAGAATTTATGGGAAGAACTGAGCTGCCCTTGGGCAGTGTTTTGGGAAGAGCTTTATCACACGCTAGGGGACAATCCTCCTGACAATCTATATAACTCGATAGTCATTAGATGATGTATATACCTCCATAGATGAGATATATATACATATCACTAATAATTTTTCAATTTTTATGTTTTTCATCCGATAGGTTCATGTAATACATTGTGAAGATATTTACATTATTCATAAAAGTAAATATATCATTAGATGATGTTTATTATTTAACAAAAATCAGAAAATGTGTTAACTGCACACATAATTATCTCACATAGTGTCTACCAGTATTCTCTTGAGAGATTGGTGGTAGCTGTGCAGTGAAATCCATCTCTGGATCAAATAAAAATTGAGATAAGCTATGAGTGTATTTTGATTTAAAATTACTTATAAGAAAATTAGGATTATATTTTTGGGAATTGTAATTAGAACAATTTATTATTTTTTAAGAAGTAAGGTACTAGTTTTTAATATAGTACTGAAATTTATAGACTAATGCAAAAGGTCCAATAGTACAACAAAGGACCAAGGTACATAAGTAAATAACCTCATCTGGCTAGATCCTTTATGAATGCTTTTTTTTTTTGTGTACTATGCCATTTTAATATCACCTGGATTCTTCATTCTTTCGTTATAATCTATATTGAGTGTACCATAATAATTCTGTTTTTTCTTTTCTTTTGACAAAACAGCTCTCTAAATATGTTTTTTTTATTTTCCATTTAAAAAGTGCCAATCAAATATTCAAAAAAAAATATTTTATCATATTTTTTATTTATTCATTGTGGGTTGAAGAAGAATTCTAAAAAGAATTGTAAAAGTTTAGAACGACTAAAATTGAATTTGGAATGAAATAGTGGAAGTGGTCAAATAGATTGAATTTCACTTGCCTCTCATATTTTCTCAACTTGATTTATCAAATATTTTTTAAGATAAAAATTTTGAAAAAATATAAAGTTTCCAAATTTATTGCTTGATTTTATGAAAAAATGAAATTAATTTAGGAAAATTTTGGATCTCATCAATAAACCGATGAAGAGGAAGGGGATACTGAGATAGAGAGAAATCAGAAAGACCTCCCTGTCGTCCACCCTCCACCACCCCTCTCCCTAGCCCCTCTCTCTCTCTCTTCCCCTCCTTCAGCTCCTCCGACATCATCCGCCTGGCGCCCCCTTGCCTGCCATCCATCTGCCCATCGCTCCTCATCCCCTCCTCCGCCCCCTCCCCTTCTCCCAAAGTCTTATCAATCGGACGGATGTAAATCGGATAGGCCCATATCCATATCCGTATCTAAACTGTATATCCAAAAAAATATTCATATCCAATATCCGACGGATATTGAAAGTAAGTATCCGTATCCGATCCAAAAATCCATATTCGAATATGGATAATTATCTGAAATATCTAAAAATTCAAAATGAATATAGAATGATTAAAATATTCAAAAATCCAATATTCAAAAATAAAAATCATATATCTAATATTTAAAATGTGTATAAAAAATCTAATAATTACCTAGTATAAAATATAGAATTATAAATATATACGTACAACATTACATGCTTAATGGGGGAGTAATCGATACGGACTTTGATGGATTTCTATGGACATTATTTAAGTGATAAACTTTTATAGATTTTGCAGACTTTCATATATTTTTGCAGACTTTTACATATTAACTCTCATGAACTTTCAAAGACTTTCACATGTTTTTCAGACTTTCACATAATGACTCTCATGGACTTTCACAAACTTTTGTAAACTTTTACATATTCACTCTCATGGACTTTCACAGACTTTTGCAAACTTTCACATATTGACTCTCATGGAATTTCACATATTTACTCTAATAGAATTTCACATACCTTTGTAAACTTTTACAAATGGATATCTATTGATTCTTGTAGACTTTGTAGAATTGTTTTTGGATTTTTAGAATAACAAATAAAGAATTCAATTATTCAAATTCAACACAAATTATTCATACCCACCGTAAAATGTAATTTACTATAGTAAATATCAACACAAGAACAATATTTCATACATATGTACATTCATAAAAAAATTCTTCATCATGATAAGCAATCAATATAAAATAAAAAATGAAAAAAATGTACCTTCTATGTATTGAGAAAAATCCACAATGAGCCAATCTTTTTTTTGTTATAAAGAGATAAATTCATAAGCTTTTATAAAGGGGATAGATGAGTTTAATTAGTAAGACAATAAAATAAAAATATATATATAATATAAAAATCATATATTACATATCACTTCAAATATAATAAAATAAAATCATAAATTATATTACAAACAAAATAAAAGTAGTCATTATATTACTTAAAAAAAAAAAAATAATAAAAACAATCATTATATTTAAGCGTATATGTACATATACCTAAATATGTATCTTTATTTTTATATATGTTTGAATATTATAAAAACATATAAGGTAATTGAAAAATCTTTAAGACAAATCAAATTAAACATTATAGAGTTATTGTATATATAATCAAATATAGTTAACAAAATTATGCAAAATGTTCAATCTTACAACAAGAATCATGGTACATAAGTACATAATCTCAACTAGATCCTTTGTGAATGCTTCATTGATGTATTTTTGCAAACGAGGCCACTCTAATATCACCTAGATTCTCCATTCTTTTTAATGGAACACTTCATTGAATGGTATTTTGAATTGTGTTACAGTCCTCTAATTGAAGGGATTTTAATTGGAGTCTGGCTTTGGACCTAACCCAATTCCTTTGAATTGTATAACATCCCTAAATTGAAGGAACTTTGATTGTTGGGATATTTTAAAACCTCAATTGAACGAACTTCGATTGATGGGATGTTTTAAATCATTCTCTTTAGTTAAAAGAAATCACAACTAATACCATCATTTGGATTGAAGGAGTCGCCCCTAAAAATACCAACTCAAAATAAACTAATGAAATATTATACAATGCCCAAAAACTCCACCAGAAGTTCAACATCTTGGTCCCTGATTTTTTTGGGGGCCTTCATGGAAGGCATAGACAAATAAAAGTGTCTTGAGATTTTATGTAATCCAAGTGTATTTTTTATTAGAGGTATCCCACTTGAGTTGAGGGTCAAAATATAAAAAACTTTCATCAGCCCGCCAAATGAATACACTTAACTACTACCACTTGAAATGGATAAAAGAAATGGAAAGCTGAAAAAGTCTTGAGAGTCAATGTGTAAGATTGCAAGAATTTAAAAAATAAAAATAAAAACATGGAGAGGGTGAGCCAAATCATGCCACCATGATTCCCACACCCAAACCACATGGCATCCACCTAATCTTTAACTTTTAGTCAAAATGCTTCTTTTGTCCTTTTGTACCAAACAGATCCCTCCGTTGAACATAATTGCCAAATATAAAGTATGTATAAACTATATTATACAATCCATATCTCATAATATATATAAATATAAACTATATGATGGAATAAAAGAAGAAATATTTCACATTCTCTCTCCACGTGATACAGGCACGTGCACATCATTGCGTTGTGCCGTTGTAACTGAAAAAAGTTTTGTTAGTTTGGTGTGCACGAGACATCATGATAACACTGTTGGTGTCAGAATCGAACGGTGTCTGATCACTGTTATGATAACTCATCCGCACCTCCGGATCAGGAGACCACGTTGATTCATCTTTCGAGATTTCCACGTGTATTCCCTCCCACAACTTGGATTTACTCATGAAAATGTTACATCCAGCCCAAGTGCATCCCATGGCAGTCCACGTCAATTTTTTTATATTTTAAATCATACATCTATTTAATTATATATTGTTATATACAATGATATATATTATGATATATATTGAGATATAACAAGTTTTTTCATTTTAAAAAAATAAATAAATAAATTTACGTCATGTATCATTATAGAACTTCATAGTCCATACATTGTGTTTGAGTTGTAAACAGGGTTACCAAACGGACTAAATGTATCAGTGCTCATTTAATTATCAATGCTATTTACACACAATTTCTTTCAAGCCCAACTTCAACTCTATATACTTCGTTAATGTCATATATTAACTCTCTTTTTGGAGTGTGACATAAAATTATTCAATTACGAGACATAAAATTATTCAATTATGATAGTTATCCTAGAATACATAACAATCCATACATAAAAAATCAATTTTTGCTTGGTTATCTTTTCTATTATTCTCATTAAAAAATATAAAAGTAATATTTTTGTTGTTTGGCTTATGAGTCCATCTTTGATAAATTGAGGATAAATGATGAATAAGAGAATTATAAGAGTTTATTGTTTTTTAAATGTTATTACTTTTTAAATGATTATTATACATCTACATAAATTGTCTGTGTTTGAAATAAATGTGAGAGGTGTATGGGATATTAGATGTAATATGTTTTTGGGACGTGTGTGAGTGTTAATTAGGTGATAATTTTTTCTTAAATGACACAAAATGTATTTTTATCCATTGATATAGATAAGAACTGATAAATAATTCCAGCACCCCTAGAATAGTTATCGGCATATTCTTAGCTTATTCAAACACAATTATTATGGCATATTTCCCAATTTTGCCTTACTTCAAACAAGGGACAAAATTAGTGATATATATATATATCTCTTTACACAATTTTTACATTTTCTGTAAATAGATTTATACAATTCATTGGAGTATATACTTCTATTTTATACGAGTATATACCTTATCAGATGATGTATCATATTTTTAAAAAGAAATAAAAACATGTGTGAACTAAAATTAGGGTTGAAAAAAAAAATGCATGTAACATTTTCCTTTGCTTATATTATCCCTGTTTTTATACACTTGACAACAAAATATTGCAATTAATTTTTTGGGTAAATAAATACTTTACCCATTCAAAAATTTTAGAAAATAATTTTTTGAAACGAGGTAGAAATTGCTACAATCTCTTTTGTTGCTCAAAAGATAGTTACAACTCTGAATTGAAAATGAGAGTGCACCATTTAACATGGATCCATACATAAACACAAAATCAAAAAACGAAAAGTGCCAGGGACACTAATAAACGAAATGTTTACCATGTCACTCACACCCCTCCAACTCAGGACCGGTTTTATACCATAATAATTACCCTTCCCCCTCAGAAAGCTATGGACCACGCACCCGCAATATCTCTGCCCCACAAATTTCATAAAATATTAAAATTCCTTTTTGTCCATGAAAATTTATTAGAATTTTTAGGGGTGAAACTTGAGCACGTTGGACCCAAACTATCATAGGACAGCCAGATTGTTTTTGTGATACACATTTTTGATAGTAAGTGTTTTATTTTTCAATACTGGAATGATTGTTATACTGGAAAGATCATGGTATGGAAAAAAAGCATGACAGCTAAGCATCAAATTCATGATTTTATCTAAACCGTATCTAAAGTGAAAATAAGTAATAAAAAATTATTTTGTAACTTTTAATCATTGTTATATTGAAAATGTGATCTAATGTACTAAATTATTATGATTTATATAAAGCAATAATACATAAGTCACTCGATCAAGGTTCATATAAACCGTGGACTGAAATTAAAGCATCTTGCCAGCTATATGTTGTACATTTGTGGACTTATAGCTAGTGAACATTGGAAGGCTCTTGAAAGTGATGATGTTTTTTTAGTGGACATCTGGCGGTGCATCTTATAAAATTTTACAGTCATTGAATGTTATTTATAAATATAAATGATATTAAATTATTTGTGCTGATGACTCGTGCCATCTTGTCACCTTATTGCAAAAACATGTCCACGTATCCGTTTGGGACCGCGGGGGATGTCCGTGGTGGGGAAAGCAAGGGCGCGGTTGAAAATTATTCTTTTTCAGAGATTTTTTTTAAGGCGATCAAAAATGATTTTTGTGTGAGTGGAATCGCAATGCCATCGCATAAGCGTCATAAGATTTTGGAATTGCGGTGAAAAAGCAACAAAAATACCAACAGAGATTTAATTAATTATGTTGTGAAATTATCACTTATAATCTTGTTCATATATTATTATATTATATATAATGTCATAAGTCAATAATATGTATTTACTTTGTGCATTAAATAGCATTATACAACATATTTAATGTAATTGGATAGTTGATTTTTGAATATTTTTGTTTGGTATCTTAGATATTACACATGTCCATAACTAAGGGTGTGTTTGACACAAAAAAAATCAAGCTTTTAATTTTGTTATAAGTTAAAACTAAAAGCAGTTATTAAACAAGTCAACTTAAATACATCATCATTGCTAGATTTTGTCAAATGATTGTGTTTTAAAGTTTGCATTTCATAAAACAGCTATCATCATTGCACTCTCAAAATGTGCGTATAAAGTATCTAAAAACTTCTATTCAAACTGTGTTTTCAAATGCACCCTAACAAAATTTATTAACACAAAAGGCATCAACATGTTGTAAGCATGTATTAGGTGTTATTTTCGAAGTTGCCTTTTTGTTCTTGAATAGCTCCCTCCCTTGACCATTTGTAGATTAACATCACTTTTCATGTAGACTGTCATTTTTGGCAATTTGATTGTTTTTACTTAGTTCCAAGTTCCTTTTCTTCTCATAAATTCACTTCTTTCAATGTTTAATTGGAATCATTCTGATGGCCTCGGGTTTCTAAAAATCTATGCTTAATGTATATCTAACACTGAATCATTTGCTTACTAGTTACTATGTAAATTATTGTTATTTCCAAGTCTTTGTTTTTAAAATGATAGAATAATTCCCAATTCAAATATGGATTTGGTTTTGTTTTTATTCCATTGCAACTGATTTACTACGGCAGGACTAGGAGATTCTCAAGTCCCAAAATGTACATGGAATTACAGTGATTTTTTAATTAATTAACCTTCTAAAATTCAATCAATATGGGTTTTTTGTATGACCAATTGGATTTTTCATTTGAATTGTATTTAATGCACATATTTATTAAATGGAATTATACAAGCAAATTCGTTCAATATTGAGCATTAATTTATGATACAACTGTTAAATATTGTGATGTTGAACTAAATATCAATAATCAGAGCCGAACATCCTCTTGATAGTTATGTTCACGTGTTACTTTTTTTTGATATTGTTCTCTTCATGATTTGTTGTATACTAATTGAAAAACAATAAGTTTATTGTCAGTTTTTACAGCTCTTCCCCCAAAAATTGGAAAATATAGACTCAATTGAATATATACATTTATATATTATTTTTAACATAATATGTTATAATGGTGAAAAATGCAAGTTGCAAATTAAAAAGACCCACAAGAATGACTGCATGTATTTGCCCATGCTAATTATGTTAGTCTGTAGTAATAACGATGCTTAACATCTACTTCGTTATGACATATATGTCTTGATATAATGATTTAAATTTGGGGTTTTTTTTAAGTATACCATTGAAAAACCTATTATTTATTTTTATACCATCACAAATAGTCTATTTACTTTTATGCTACTAAAATATTTACAAATTATGTATTTTTACCGTTCTAATTAAGTTACGTCAAATTTTCTATCAATCCCATTAACATGGGCAGCGCCACATGTGTGGTTGTGGGGTCAATTGACCCCATCAAAAAATCATGCCCCACATTAACTCAAAGGAAAAAGATACACTCATTTGAAGTGCATCATGTTTTTCATTTTTTTTAAATCATACATTTACCATTTGAAATGCATGATGTTATATGAAATGAAGTATATACTGAGATACATTAGTATATTTTTTTCATAGTAAAAAAAAATTGAGTCATGTACTACGATAGGACCCCATACATTATGATAGTGTAGTATGTACTGCATTATCATAACGTATGTGGCTGTAAAATGGACTGCATGTATCAACACTCTAATCCAAATCCCCACTTAAACAAAAAAGGGTGGGATTGGCATTTAAACAATCAAACCTTAGGTACTTGCTTACAAAATACAATACAGTATAACATTTAAAGTTGATTCAACTTACTGGGCTTTATCCATCTTATATTTTGCAGCAAACCATAGCACTTGACAATCAACTTCATAATTATATTATTGATATGCGTTTTAGTAATGAATTTTTAGAATTAAAAGGAATTTGTGACCTTGTTAGAAAGTTGGTGGAGACAAAGAAATGCATCGCATATCCATTAGTCTGTTTGCTTATGAGATTAGCTTAGCGTACCGGTTGCGACTGCAAGCGTAGAAAGAGTTTTTTGAGGAATGAAAATCATCAAGAGTTAATTAAGTAACATAATAAGAGATCAATGAATGAATAATTGTTTGTTCACATACATTGAAAAAAATATAATTATTCGATAATCTTGATACTGAAATTATCATGCAATGATTTCAAAATATGAAATCTCTTCGAGAATAATTATAAAAGTTTATATATTAGAAATCCTTGATCTTCTTTCTTTGATGGTTTATGTTTTATTAATGTCAATTGTTCTATTTTCAAAAAGAAAGTTTATATTTTTTATAAATATATAATAATAGTTGATTTTTCAAAAAAATTGTGAATTTTTTTAAAAATGACCCCATCTATAAAAATTCATGGAGCCACGACTACCTGTTAAAGTCATAGAGAAATGACCAAAATACCTTTATTTTATTTTTATATTTGTCATTATAAAATATAATATTTATTTTTATATCATCAAAAATAATATTAATTTTTATACCATGTAAAGAAACTAAAATGTTAAATTTTACCATAAGAACAATTTAATGACATACAAAAAATAACCTGATTTTGGATGTCATACATGCAAAAAAAAATCTATTATTTTTTGTGATTATCAAATAGCATCAATTTGAATATTAAGGACTATGATGTATTTTTGGCCAATTATAAAAAAAAATACATTTACAATTACAAAAATAACCTGATTTTGGATGTCTCACACTCCACTTCAATTTTAACAAAAAAATAAATAAATACAATTACAATTTTTGGCCAAAAAAATTATAACCAAATACCTAAGAGCCAATTTTTTTGTGTTTTGAATTATTCTTATTGAAAAACATAATAATAAAGTTTCTGTTCTTTGCATAAAATGTGAATAAGGATTTATAAAAAGTGAAAAAATAATGATAGTTAATTTGACAGTTGATTTATAAGAGGTGATGACAATTGATTTGACAGTAGACCCACACATATTCTTTTAGATTAATTAACCTATAATAACTTAATTCTTGACTTGACCGGAATCCATATACCACTTTATACAAATTATTTTTAGCAAACAAGTTCTAATTTATTACATCATTTCAAATACCCATTTTAAAGTTATACTTAACTAATTTTCACTTATTCCGGCTTATTCTTGAACCAAACGGGGCTAAGAAAATATGCAACAAGAGGTGTAACACATAAAAAGGCAATAATTTTGGGTAGCTATAAGTTTTTGTATTAGTGGAAGGTTTACATATAATAATAATTACTTTTTATCAACCATAATATATACCATAATGATTTAGGACAACCCACCATTATTAAATAAATGGTCCCTATGGGGACCAGCTCTCCATTGATTGAAATAAATGAGAAATAATAACCTCTCGAAACGGAACGCTTTGCGCAACTCCCGATCGACATCCCGCAAAACTTGTTAAAACACGTTAACCCCAACATGTTCCGCCGTATCGAGTCGTTCATGGTAAAAGCGTTCACTTTTTTTTTTCTACTGTTTTTGTCGTCTTGAACGCAACACGTTGTTTTTTAAGTGGGACTTTTGTGGGGTCCTTTGTGTGAGAGAGAGGGACTTTTTTTTGGTTTCCCGCCTTTGATTTGGGACTTCAAATCGAGTGAGACTGGAAGTGAGAGTGGGAGATGCGGAGGTTGGTGACCGGCGGACGAGATGGACACGCCGCCGGAGAAGACCCGGGCTTCGGTCAACCCCGTCTCTAAGATCGAGGTCTTGAGTTGATTTTGTGGTTTGGGTTTTTTAATTTTTTTGATTTGATTGTTTTTTTTTGTTTGAGTGAAATGGGTGGTGGGTTGGGGTTTAGGACCGTGATTTCACTTATTTTTTGGGTTTCTATGTTTTGATGATCTTGTGTTTTTTTGGTGGTGGTTTCTGTTTTTTTTTTTTTTTTGGTGATCTTTGTGGTTTTAGGGTTTTTGGTTGGACATTTTTTGATCAGATCTGTGTTTGTGGAGTGTAGGTTTTGGATGTTTGGAATGGTTGATTTTGTGCAATTTGTTAGGATTAGGTTTTTATGATTTAAAGCAAAATTTAAGATTTTTGTTGGTTGGACTTAACCTATCCAAATCCATGTATTTAATTTTATAATTTGATGCAAGTTTGTATATTTGGAATTTTTTTGAAGTTTTTTCTTTTCTGGGCCCTTGTAACCTGTTTCAAAATTGAGTTTTTTTTAGGGTTTGGTTACGTTTTGTTTGATTTTCGAGTAGTAACTATGTCATATTTTTTAGAAACTCCTTAAAAATTGAGCCTTTTGGTCTATAGTTTTCATTATTAGGATTATGGAGATTTATGTCTCTCTGCTTTATGTTTGGTTTGTGATCTACTCAGATTTAGGAAATTAGTTAATTGTACCTTCTTTGGATCTTTACATTTCAGTATATATTTTCAATACTGTTTCTAAAACGACTTGATTGGCGCCATCTGAAGTTTCTGATGCATTTGTTTGTTCTTTTCAAATGGCTAGTCTTATTTGATGTTCATTTATTCTATTAACAGAAAACCATTTTACTCTGCATTGTAAATCTTACACGTCATTGCTTTCATCACACATTCTACCAGTACTTTTTAGGTTTCGTTTGTTCAGTCCTTTAAACTGTCTCTGGATCTTCTTCTTTCTGTGTCACAGTGTTTACATAATTTTTTTTTGTTCTTAGTTGAGCTTCTGTGTAGCAGGTCAAAACTTATACTGATTATAGTTCCATTTTTCTCTTCTATAAATCCTATTGTTTTTTTATTCATCCACCAGTTATTCTTTGAAGTGTTTATTTTATATATATATACATATATATTTTATTTTTGAGCATTGTAAATCATGAGGCACACCATAAAGAGAGAATGCATTTATATTCCATTATATTTTGACTGTTAATTCATAGTTTTTTCTGTCACTTGTAGTAGCATTTTTCTGCTGTGAAAGTAGATACTAGTGATTTCTTTTTGTTATGGCCTTATCTCACTTGTAAAGATTGTTCTAAAAAATTGGTCTCCTATATGTAGGATTCCCCCGTGTTTGATTACCTCAATAGTCTCTCCCCTATCAAACCAGTCAAATCCGTGCATTATGCTCAGTTAATACACCCTCTCAATGACAATTCCATTCCTTCGGTGTTTGCATCTCCACATGTTAGTGTGCAGAAGGAATCAAGGTTTTTCACAAGGTAATGATCTTTACCGTGCTGCATTTCTTGAAGATCGTTTTGTATTTTTTTTATCAAATGGACATATATTGATCTTCTGCTATTTTTCAGGTGTGCATTCTCAGAATTATCGAAATCTGATATTTCTTTAGAGAATGGTGATGAAGGCAATGTTTCATTGGTGGCTTCATTGGTGGCTTCCGATGTCTTCGAGCTGCCTGTCTTCACCTTTGAAGGAAAGGAAAATTCTGGTGTTGGTGATATATTACAAGAAAATATTTCTACAAATGAGCATTCATCAGCGTTCTCTACCAAGTTGACTGAGACCCTGAGGTATGAGTCTGGTAGCCCTGATCACAATACCTTACCTCTCTATGATGTCAAGATGGAGTCTAGGATAGATTTGGGTGGTATTCCATTGTCTTCAGCTCGATTTATTGGAGATGTTTCAAATGGAAGCCATGGCTTGCTTTCATCCGAAATCCAGTCACATGGAATATCCAATCTCGAGCTATCCAAGGGACAAGGGAATCATTGTGACTGGGACAATAGAATTTCGGATGCTTCCGAGCTATTAATCTTCGATTCATCCACCGGATCAGAGGCTTGCAGGGTGCAGGATCAGAATTTAGTGGATCAAAATGCCGAATGCTTTGCTTCTCTTCCTTTGATTCTCTCTGAGTCTCAAGAAAACATTGATGAAAGTTCACAGAAAACACAACCGTGTGGTTCAACACTGGCATTAGTCAAAAACACTATAAACAATCCTCCTACAAATCATGATAAAGAAACTGGGGAACTGGATAGAATGGATCAGTTGACTCATGTGCTATCAAGTGTTTGCCAGGATAATGATGAAGGAATTGTCGATGCTACTGGAAAGTTGGTTGATGAAGCAATGAATTCCACCACAGTAGATGATAAGGTAAATGCCACCTGTTAATTGGCATAGATCTGTCATTTAACTTAAGCATTTCGTTTTAAGATGTGTTGCATTCGATTATGTTGAGCTAATTTTGTGATTAATTTTTACTTTTCTTTGTTTGATCCTTCTGCGATTATGAGCTATACGCAAAGATTAGATATGGGATGAATGTCATATCTTTCTAAATCTTTCCTGCACAAATCATGTGCTTTTAATGCCTGTCTAGTCCAGAAACTGTGGATAAATTTTGCATTTTTAATTTGATCCGAAGACAGTTCATTTTCCCAATTAGTGGATATCCAGGTTTCCGAAAGGCAAATTCTGTGTTGTTGTATTTTATTTCTAATGACCTTGAAAAATATCTTATGATTCACTATTTGGTTCACAATTCTATCTTATACTTTTTTTTATTTATAATACAATTTTCATTTTGACCACTACACGCTTTTGCAATTTGTGAGTTCAGTCATAGGATGATGGTTTCTCTTCGTGAGTATTACGGGGTTCTTTACATATAGATGTCAGAGCTCAGAAATTTTTTAGAAAATATTATGTTTAGTGTGAGTTCCATTGGTAGCCCACAGTCATTTTAACATTTAGCCTTGATCACCTGCGATTGTACATTCACCCTTGAGGGTTAGCTGGTGATTAAATGGTGGGTAGTCTTGACGTCGGGTGGCTGTGGAACCCTCATCTAGTAGCTAGTAGCTGCTAGTGACGTTATGTTGCTTTCTGTTTTGTTTTGCTTGTTTATTTGGAATTGTACCCCATTTTATCAATGATATCTGGGGGTAGTATTCCTTCCTTTCCTTCAAACATAACTCCAATTGCATCCGCTTGCCTTGCTTTTGGTCCAAGATTTATTTCCTACTACTATTAAAATCATAAAGAGTTGACCACAGTTATTGGTCATTTGTATTCTTTGGATGGGATAAACTTTGTTGTTATTGTTCTATATTCCTTTTTCCAGCTCAGTGTTCTTGTTGGATGCGGTCTTGGACTTTATGCATATGTGTCTTTGCAACGGTTTCTATTCCCCTTCATATTTCTTGATGACAGTGATCATTACTATATAATGCATATAGATTAGAATTATGTAATGGAAATTGTTGTGGATGTTGAGCCTTTTTGTGCCTGTGCTACTTATTGTGGTCTCTCTTTGACTCTTAAGTAGATCTGAAGTGGTAATGCATTGCATTGTCTACTCAGTGAATTATGGACGAGTATTCTGCTGCGTTTCCATTCTTAGGATATCTCTGCATAGTGAATGTGAATTCAAATGTATTTGGTTTTTATATTGTGTGAGCTTAATTCTGTATTCCATCTCCCATTTTGTGTTTGTTATTTAATCATTGTGGGTATTCTTGCTATTTGATCAATTTCAAGTTTCTGTCCATCCTTGTATCAATTCAGGGAGGTGTCAGTTATTGAGGATGTTAAGTCATTTTGCAGGTGAATTTTATGGCTTATTCATTCATAATCTTTTTTCATTGCTGTATATAAGTGATTTTCCAACTTCTATTTGACTTCATCAAGGAGAAAACTTAATCCCCTTTTATGTCTTTTTTTTTTGGTTTTTTTTTTTGTTTCTTTACATTTATCTGCAGTTATTTCAAATAAATTGATAAATGACACCTCTGAATATGTCAGAATCAGTTTTGCCTCAAATCTGTTTCAGTTGGGGTAAATTAGTTTTTGGATTCCTCATTGTTTCCAAAATGGATTGTGCAGGAACCCAATAGTAAGCTTCCTAGGATCCATTTAGGAATCCTAAGAACCCACTTTTTTTTTACACCCTCATTTTTTCCATTTATCTTATACTGTAACAAAAAAAAACATTTTTCCTTCTTTTTCCTTTACTGTTGATGCTTTATCATGTATTATCATTTATAATTTACCAGGTTGTCAGTACCCAATCCCAAATCCCATTTTAATTCCATATAAGATATTTTTCTTTTGGATTCCCTGCAAATTTTAAATCAACCTCCAAAATCCTTCTTGAAATCAGATTTTGGATGGGGTCAAAATTCCAAAATCATTTCCAAACGCTGCCTAAGGTGATGTTGCTTGGTGGATGTTGTCTATGGATGATATGGAAGAGGGCATGAAGCAGTGGCATAGAGGAATGTGGGTTAAGAGTTTGAAAGTTCAAACCGAGACTGCCGTTTGTAGGAATGGAGATTCTTTAGTTAGTATTGGGTGGACAGGAATTAAGCCAATTTTTTCAGATAGCTTTTTCTTTATTATACAGAGAGGGGAAACCAATGATTTTTCTTTTCAAATAGTATCAGAGTTCGTTGCTTGAAATACAGTTATGCCTGTAAACTGATCTCAAATTAGAAAAAAAAAAGAATGATGAAAGATTGTGCAAAAACTAGGCTGGAAATACCATACAAGGTACCATATTCTTTTGGTGGTTGGAAAGCAATTCGCTGGTAATCTGTGGTTGAAGTGACTAAGATGGATGTGTGGTGACATTGATGCTACTAAATAGGATAAGGTTAAAATTTATTGTATCAGAGGAAGCTTGGAGACCCAAATATTGTGGTTTCTACATACGTGTTTTAATCTATGGAGCTCAGCATACATCATGATCGTGGATATGAAATGGGATCCCACTAGATTTTTCTGGCACTCATTCATATCACAATTTGCCTGAATTATTTAGTCAGTGCTAATTAAAAAAATTCATATTTGATGATTTTATGCATTTCTGGTAAAGGGTCTATGCCATCACCGGGAGGTGAAAGGTTGACCATCTTTGGGTATACATGGTTTTGCATTCTACGCGTTATAGGAATTTTTAAGAAAAGGTTCGTCTACCAATGCCATTAAATTCTTTACTTCACTGGCATATGCATCATCAATTTCTCAATTAATTTTTATTATCAAGATTATACATAGTTTATACTATGATAAAAAATATGTAGTTGTACAGATGATTCAGTAAGTGATGTCATATCCCTGCTCTTATTATATATTGGCATCTGTTATTCCCCAAATAAAAAAAACTTTTCTCATATCACTGGCAAAATTTCTCTGTCAAGGGATATTATTTAACACATAAGAATCTAGATTCTTAGTTATTTTTTCTCCATATTCATGTACTCTGCATGCTGCTTTCTTCTCTTTCTGTGCACAATATTGTAAAAAAACACATTTAGTCAGAATGCTGGTGGTCCATTTTCTTAGGTCGAATCTCAGCACCAACGCGGCATGCGGAGACGCTGTCTATTTGTTGAGATGGGAGCAGCTCATAAAAATAATTTACACAATGGTTCTGATAGTGATTCCTCAAGATCAGTGAAAGACGATGCAAATGTTACTTCTGATGATAGACAGTTGGTACCTTTTAAGGCCGGCAATGGTTCATCAACCTGCATGTTACCCAGCATTGGTTTACACTTGAATGCCCTTGCAACAACCTCAAAGGATAGCAGAATGGTGCTACAGGAGAACCCCGATTCTGGTAGGCAGTCAATCAAAATGTCTTCTTCTATTGGTTCTCTCCGTTTTCTGAAAGTTGCACAGACACTTCACATCCAAAGAGACTCACGGTCCATAGTGGGGGATGAGGTTATGCAAGATGCTTCATGTACCCCTGCAATTGGGACCGGTGAAGAACTCAACCGAAGTACCCCTAAGCGAAAAAGGCATGTTTTATTTGTTGCATTTTAATAATGCATTTCTTTATTTATGCATAAAATTAGTGATGATTATTGTGCTTCCTCCTTTATAGGCGCAAGTTGGATGCTGGTGAAAATGAAGGCTGTAAGCATTGTAATTGCAAGAAATCAAAATGCTTAAAGCTGTAAGTTCCATGCAATATGCTGAAAATTTTGGGGAAATGAAACACAACTTGAAAAATAATTTGCACTTTCCTTTAATATTAGTCTTTTTCAGTCATAATCTGAAATTATGATTACACTCTTATTTGGTTGGTTAATGTTATGTCATCATGATAATTTTTATTTTGTTCTTTTTTTTTTGAGAAATGGTAGGCAACCTACCTCAATATTATTAGTAGAAGAGATTGCCCAAACTAAAACAGCAACAGAAAAAAAAACAACAAAACAGCAGGCTAGCCGTAGTAGAAGAGATTTCTACACACCCACAGCCATTTCATAAAAAAAAATCATCTACTCGTGAATTACAAACTTCCCTTCCTCTAAAGAAACACTTTCTGCCCCTGCACAACTAGTTATCCAATCTTTTATGAAGTACATCAGAGACTCCCAGATATTTTCCACGTAGCAAGTAGTTCCTTTCATAATAGCTTCATGTCTCATGAGCCAAAGCCCCATTGGCGGATGTTCGACTCCCACCCTTGACTTACCCAGGTGTTCGTAGGAAAACTTTCGAGTTGGTTGGTGCGCGCACCTGGAGGATTAGTTCTTCCCTCGAAGAGTTAGGGATACCTCCATTAGCTAAAAAAAAAAAAAAAAAAAAAAAATTCACGCTACCTACTGCTGGAACATATGATTTGAGTGTGCTGGCTATAGTGCTGTGTTGTAGTCACCAGTACAACCTGCTTAGGATCGTACTGTATTTCCTTATCCTTGTGATATTTAACTGATTATGTCAAAATCACTGGAGTCAGCATATAGTTCTTGGGATTGATGATTGAGATGGGTGTCAACAGCCTGATTCAACATCTGTATTGGTATTTGGAGCTGTCTTATGCAGTAAGAAAAATTCTTAATCATCTGTCAATTATTTATTAAAATCTAAATAAGTATGAATGGTGACTAGTTGATGAAAGTATAACTATAACTTGTAAACACTACACTGTTTGACTATTTGATGAACTTACAACTAAAACTTGCAAACATAACTCTCTTTTGTGGAAAATGTTTTCTGTAAATAAAAGCAATTACGATCCATCTTCTAGACTGCTCCTATTCTATGCAATGTTTAAAATATCGATTTTATCGATATATCAATATATTGGAAAGGGTCCAAATTGATATATCATCGATTTCGGGTTTTTTTCTTCTTCTGAAAATGGGAAAATTATAAACAGAAAAAATAAGAAAAAAAGTAGAAAAACTGAGAAACATGATATATATACATATTTAAAATATTGTTTTCATACATAGTGTAATAGAAAGTATTTTAATGTTATTATAAAGTATTAAAGTAACTTATATATAATAAAAAAATTCAAATTTCAATATATGAAAAATAAAATTTCAATACCTTTATCAAATTTAGTTAAATTACATTGCAAACAATTAAATAAATCTATAAGTTTTCATGATATTATATAGGTTGCTTCATTATTATTATATTTGATTATTATGATACACTATGTATGAAATTTCATTATCATTACAAAGCATCAGAAACATATACCTTTTCCCAAATTTGATTGAAATTTCATTATTATTGTTTTATAAATGAGATTCCATTTTTAAAATACTAGCATTGAGGGGCATGTTGTTGTTAAAAAAAACCCTCGGAAATTTCTCACAAGAAATTACCGAGAAATTCAATTTCTCGCAAGATATTGCTGTCAAATTGAATATTTCGTTAAGAAATCGATGTATGTCCTATATTTAGTGTTTTGATCATAAAAATTGATATATCGATCGATACTTAAAATTGTGGTTCCATGACATCTCAACTGATGCTATAATAGATCCTACAGGGCCATCTTAGAAACATACTTGAATCAATAATCCTATATCTTGGGTTTTAAACACATTTATTTTATAAAGGAAGGTGTGAGTGTACATTTTTATAGTTTGTAGCTCTTACTGGCTCAATTCGAAGCTTTGACACCTAATATATGATATATGATCAAAATAATTTCTCAATTCTGGGCGCAATCATTCGATCATTACAAATCATTCGTCCTTTTTGACATGGGTGTAATTTGGGAAACCAAACTACAATCAGTAGAATCTCCTCTTTCCATACTCCCTAAACCTCTCCCTCAACTTCCTTCTTGAACATGCTCTGACACTCTGCCTCCTACTTGTTTCTAGAGATCGGGGGCAAAAGATTTGGTTCTCCTTTATCATATGTTCCTGGCCTTCAACATTTGCAGTCTGAAAGAAATGTTTAATAGACTCTTTTTTAATTTTATTTTATGCTAGATTTTGGAGTTTTATTTTTTTAATCTTACCTTTGAAGTCATCTTATATTCCTTTATTGTTCTTTTGGATGTTCTTCGTTATATGTAATATAATGGAGACATCCCAGAAACTTATTTTGAGTCTGACTCGTGCATATAATGACCAGAAACTTTTTTTGATTGATTGCAGATATCTCAGTTGCATTTTGTTTATAGTGAAAGAAAGTACATGCAGTAATTGATTTTCAAATTTAGTAATGAGAAGTTGACAGCCATTCAAGAAGTAGAAGATACTTTATTACATTTTTTTTGATGAAGTGGTAGGCAAATGCCACCGCAATTTTATTAGAGAACAATGGGAATTGCATTTTTTTTATTTGTTTATACTTTTGTAATCTAAAACCAAACTCACATTTGGAAATATGTTATGATGAACTGAGTCGAGTTAAGAATTTTATAAAGAATAATTTGTCCAAGTATGGTTTAATTTTGATTGTAAAGTTTGATTTCTTCTATTGATTTTCATTACTGACATTAGTTTTCCATCCGTTATGGTCTTTTGAATCTTTTCTGAAATTTCTTTGATTTCTATAAGCCATGGCCCTTGGCAATTATTCTCATCTTAATTTATGGTTTATATGCTTCTCTTTTTCAGTCACCCTACACCATCATGATTATAAAATTAATTATCCAGAATATCTAGACATCATTCTTGATCTTCAATTTAATTTCTTGATTATTATGTCATCATTCCAGAAGGGCTTTTTAGTTACCCGCATCATCCGAGGTTGTGTGTAATTTCAATTATTAATTTTCTTAATATTATTTAATTCTAGAGTTGCCAGTTTCCTTTTTTTGCACCATTGCATATGGACTTTCGCATTTTTAAAGAGTCGTTAGGCATATATGTCATTTGGGGCTGCATATGCGGCTTAGAACCACAAAACCACATTAAAAGGGCCCACATTATGTGGGGGCTCTGAATCCGTGATCACATATTTGACTATTTGAGGGTGTGTAGTATTGATATCATCTATGGCCACACACTGCTTTTTTTAGGTAAAAATTAAACTTATTTGTGCTGAAACAAAAATTGAAAAATGACTCTTGTAGCCGCAAATGCAACCTCTCATCCCGAGATTTGCAGGATGTGAAATTAAATAAAAGTCTTACAAGCTTTGGTAAACCGGTTAGCATCCCTGTCTTGGAAAAGGAGGTCATGGATCAAATCAAACCTCACCTGCCAAATGTGCACAGGGGGACACCAGTCTTAAAAAAAATCAGCTACATAAACCGTTAATGAGGTATTTTAAACTATGCTGTTATCTTGCATTCACTGATCTTGCTAGAACCTGGTAATATAAAGTCGGAGTATATAAAAATTTAAAATTAAAAAAAAAAATTTCCTTTCCAATATGTTTATTTAGAATCTACTGTCTTTTGAAATATTTGCTAGTCAGTCATCCCTTCAATCTATCATGGTCTACGAGTTCTCTCCCCATGAACATTATTTTTTTATACGTTCTCTGTATGCATGTTTATTCTTCTTCAGTTCACTCACAATCAACTGGTTGATCATGCACAGTTATTGTGAATGCTTTGCTGCTGGAATCTACTGTGTTGATTCTTGTTCATGTCAAAATTGCTTCAACAAGCCAATGCATGAAGATACTGTTTTGGCCACCCGCAAACAGATAGAATCGCGTAACCCGATTGCATTTGCTCCTAAAGTCATTAAGAGCTCAGATACTTATCCAGACAGCGGGGTGAGGGAGAAAAAAAATCTTCAGTTTTTATATTATGGTGATTGGAACCTGTTTTTGTATTAAATACTTGTATCCTGCAGGATGATGCAAACAAAACTCCTGCATCAGCTCGACATAAAAAAGGATGTAACTGCAAAAAGTCAAGTTGCCTGAAGAAATATTGTGAATGCTATCAGGTTTGACTCCTTGCATTTGTATGGTTGTGATTTTAAATGGCATTATAATATGGAAATTTTCTTTCGCAGGGTGGTGTGGGATGTTCCATTAGCTGCAGGTGTGATGGATGCAAAAATGCATTTGGTAGAAAGGAAGGTGAGTAGTTATATCAATCGAACTATCACCTGCATGCATATGTAATTCTGTAGATCCTTGTAGATTTGTGTTTCCTCTTGTACTGATTGGATTCTTTTGCTAGTTTTGGGTTTAAAGAACACGTGCTTTCATTTACAGAGCACTGTTTCCAATCATTGCACTATCCTTTGCATGCTTGATGAATCAACCTTGACATATTAATTCTATCACTTTCTTTGGTGTACATATATGTATTTGTTGATAGATACGGTACTGGTTGGAGCTAATGAAGCTGAACATGGGGAAGAAGAGTTGGACACGTGTGAGAAGAATGGTAAAGTTGGAAGTCCTGAGAATGATGGTATCCAAAAGGATGGACAACAATATCATGAAGGTGTTTTGCCCATTACACCTTCATTCCAGGTTTGCAGGTTAGTTGCATCTGAACCTTGTGGCTTGATTTCAGCAGCTCCTCCTTGTGCTCTACGTGATAATTTCTGACAATATTTCTAATGTTATTCAGTTCCTCTGGTAAATTGCCATTTCTCTCTGGGGGTAAACCCCCACGATCATCTGTAGTCTCGATTGGTTCTTCCAAGCTAAATTCCTGCGGAATGCTCAGAAAATCCAAAATTTTGCTCTCCGCACCAAAGTTTGAGAAGCATTTCCAAATTGTTCCGGAGGATGAGACACCCGAGATTCTAAAACTCAACACCTCACCGATCAGCACAGTGAAGAGTTCATCCCCCAACAGTAAGAGGGTTTCGCCTCCACACACCGACTTTGGATTGTCTCCCAGTCGTCGGAGTGGGCGCAAATTGGTACTGCAATCCATTCGTCCATTTCCTTCGCTGAGTTATGACGCAATCGATCAATCTCCACCACGATATCAGTGAAATTCTGCATTCGACTCTCCAAATTAAGCGGGGTATATATATATATTTTTGGTATTTATTGCATTTGTTGCTTTTTTAGTTTGTCTCTGATTTTTTATATTGCTCTTATTACTCATCTTTCTTGTGAACAGGCTAGAAGATATACCGAATAATTTCTCTGTTTCCCTGCTGTAGAATTGTTCTTCAACTTCCTATGATTAAAAGAGGTATGCTCTTAAGACGAACTAAGAGACTTAACTGCATCTATGGGGTTTGGATGTTTATATTCTTTTCTTTTTTTACACGTGTAACATTCTCCTCTGTTTGTGAAATAATCAGGAGATATCTATATGTTATTCAAACATGATGTTCTCCTTGTTAAATTGCACTGCCTTGTTGCTATTAGCTAATTTCTGTTGATCAGTCTTGAACAGGTACATTTGGTAGACAAGCAACACATAGATGTTAAAATTCAATTGGGTCAGTCACTTCCCTACTTGAAAAAAGTAGTTGTGTATCATTCCCTTGCCTTTAACGAAAAAAGTCAGTCAAATTTCGCTATACAGATGGTTTACTGCCTAGAACCAATTGCTAAACTGATTCAACTTTTGCAAAATCAGTTTTTTAAGATGATATCTTGAAACTTCAGTTTCCAGTATCTTGAAACTTTTGTTTTGGGTTTTGTTTTTTATGAGTAAAAAAGCAAGCAAAAACAACATTTTTTGAAAAAAACTGGTTGAGTAGTTTAAAGGAATTACTGTTTCTGAAAATTGGGTTAAAAAACAGGGTTTAGTTATTGAGAACTTTGTTGTCATCAAATGCAATATTGCGGCTTGTACACTGCATAACTGATTCTGGATTGAAATAGTTGTTTTCCAAGAAGTATTTGTTGAATAAACCCTGATGTAATCATTGTAATGTTTTTCTCATGAACTATGTTGTCATCAAATGCAACAGTGTATGTATATGAGGTGAACCATGATTTATGGATTGTGGATTGAAAGAAATGTTTGTTGAATAAATCTTGTTGTAATTGTTCTATTGTTTTTTTAACCGTTGGTAGGCGGCACTAGTAAGTTTGATGTGCTGTTATAATCTATTGAATTAAAACAGTGAATAGGGTATCTCTCTACCAACCTACAGAAATGCGTGTTTTTGTTCTGTTGGAATTCTGAAGTGGAAATGAAATATAAGAATTGCATACTTCTTTTACATGTTTTCAAACGATAAAAAAAAATAGTTCAATTAAAAATCCAAGTTATAAAAGAGGTATGCTTGAATTACAGCTTTGTTCTAATATTGCTTAAAGGAGAACAATTAGAGGGGAATAATTTGCTGGTAGTCCATAAGAATTCTAAATTCATGTACATAAAGAATCAAATTATGCAATGAGATTTGGGATGTAAGATAAAAGAGGTACTAACCAACAAAGCATGTTTAAGGTGGATTAGGCCAGGAATACATGAGCACCTTCTAACAATCAATCTTTCATTTCCTTGTTTGGGGCAACGATGAAATGTATATGTAATTGTCATTATTCAAGACCATTTAATTCCATCTGGAATATAATTTGGGCATCAATTTTTTTTTTAACCCATTGAGTCAAGTATATTACTAACAAAAAATATTATACTGTAACATCAGAACATGTGTATCAGGCAAATGAGCCTATTCTATACAAGTGTACACTGGAGTGGAGACCAGACTGGGTAAATCCAGTTCTGAATTTGGGCATCTTGTAATTGCATTGTGAAACCATAATTGTGACGTGAGGCTTTTCCCCGTTTGGATACAGAATATGATTTATTCTTGGGTATATATTTATCCGAGCATAAGTGAATATAAATAAGGATAAAATGATTTTGTGTTTGATTGTGTTTTAAATTATTTTCGTTGGGAACCGTAAGAATAAATGTTTTGTTGTTTGGGTAAAATGTGAATAAAGTATGAATAAAGATTTATAAAAGGTAAAAAAATAATGATAGTTGATTTGATAGGTGATTTATAAGAGGTGATCACAGTTGATTTGACAGATGAGTCCACATATTCTTTGGGTGGAATAACCTAGGGTAACTTTTATTCTAGGGGTTGATTGGAATCCATATACCACTTTATACCAGTTTATTCTGTCATACTTTATCTGGGTCTATCCAGACTTTCTAAACACAACAAAATTTTATCTAGGGTTATCTGGGGTTTATCCGGCATCCAAACATGGGCTTAGGGTTGTTGGGGTGGGGAAATGGGAGAAACATTTTCTGTCAATTCACATTCGATTTCCTCTCCTTTACCACATGTCTTTTCTTGTTTTGTTTGATTTTATTTTCTCTCTCCTCTATTCCTCTCATTCCCAATTCAGACATATTCTTTTGAAATTTTTGAAATGAAGATGTCCACATTAAAAATTTCTGACGTCTTGATTACATTGCAGAAAACTTTGTAAAGGGCTATTGGATCCGTTGTTAAATGGCATTGCCTAATCTGGTCAATGTAAGCCTGAATGGAATCAGGGCCTGGACTTCCAGTCTCCAAAAGATGAATAAACCTTCGCATCTGAACACACACAACCTACTGGAGAATTTGAATGGAACACTCCTAAAAAATAATTCTTTGACAAAAGTTAAAAATATCCAAAATTTGGAAAACTCCAGCAATGCATAAACATCAAGCATATCAAATTTTATTAAAATTGAAAGTCCCAAATAAGATAGGAACATTTCCAAAAAATAAAAATAAAATAATCTAAAAAATCTAACCAAAGATGAAAATATACAAATTTTATTGAAAATTGGAAGACTTCCTAAACTGACAAAGTTCAATCCTGGGACGGGGTTTTGTTTTGGTCAAACTCAATCTAGTGGCACTTCCTTATAGAGACATAAAAAGGCCTATTAAAAGGAAATAAAGGTTTATAACAACCAAGTTCATCATGGATAACCTTCCAAAAAAGTCCATTATTGTAAAAATATTCCTAAAATTTTCCCCATAAAGTGTGAAAATATCTCAAATTTTATTGAAGTTTTTATAAACTTGCGAGGCAGTAACATTCCTAAATATTGTTTTTATTAAAGATATGGAAGCATCCTATATTTCAAAATTAGAAGATTTTTGCAAAGCAGGAACATTTATATAAAAAAAGATATCTTTGAACAAAGGTGGAATATCTTTAAATTCTATTAAAGTTAAAAGACTATGGAACATTCCTAGAATGACAATTTTTGGCCATATCCTTGATCCAATCTACCCATTTTAATACTTCCATATTGGAACATAAAAGGCCTATTTAAATGAACTAGAGGTGAATAACAAACCAACTTCATTGAGTCCCGTAGTAACTTTTTCACATTAGCTGTTAGTTCTATTGACAAGCATCTAGTAAAACAAGCTCCTTAGGAATCCATACACAATTCTCAAAGGGTCAATTTCTGCCACAAAAGGAAGAATCAACTTCTGCCACCAAAGGAAGAAAGGATGCCAGGCACAAAGGTCAATAAGGCTACTATTGATGTTGAGTCTACTCATGAGAAAGGTTTGTTTTCTATTTTTATGACTGATAACTTTTTTTACTGGTTTTGAATAATATCATTGTCATTGCTTCTTCTTTTTACCATGTATCCAAAAAATTGAGATGTCATACTCATAAAATAATCTGAATGGACGTTCATGATCATAACAATGATAATCAGATCTCTATTTGTTTGAATTATTTGTCCACGAATTTTTTCGTAGCTAGTATAATTATTGGTCATGTAAACTAATGAAGCTACTTACTAGAGATCTATAATAACATATTATAATTATTTGCCATGTTAATAATGAAACCACTCATAAAAGATCAATCTACAATAATGATGCAATGATTTTAGTGATGTTTTGTTTATTTTTTTTACATTTTAATTTGTATTTACTTAGTATCAAATATATAATTTTAATTTGCATGAATTTTTCTTATGTGATATGCATATTTTAATTTATATAATATTTAATTTATTTATTTGACATTACCCACCTTTAATTTTTTTTGGACATAAAGTCGGGTTGAGGGTGAGAGTGAATAATTTTGATGATAGATTTAACTTATTGGATAAAATTCATGCTAATGTACATCCAAAAGTGCATCACATATGTTTTTCTTATTTATTTTTTTCTATTGTCTCGTCAATATATTATATATTAGAACTAAAAATAAGTTCTTATCTTATAAAAGAAAATAAATTCTTTATTGCAAATAAACATATTTAAAAATGATTTTCAAAGATATAAGTGGTTATATTTTATTTTTAATCAATAGTCGTGCATGTTGAGTTTGTGAGAGAGACAGAGAGAGTCAAAGCTTAATTTCTCTAATACAAGAGAAAAAAGTTGAAGCCAATAAACATACAATCTAGGTGTCATGGATAATGAACTATTTGTATATCTTAAAGTGAGAGAGGGATTTTCAAGTCATCATACATGCTAATTAGTTTTTTTATTTATTGTTATTATTATTATTATTATTTATTTTGTGCGTGCGCGCGCGTGCCTATTTGTTCTTGACTTGAAATATATGGTGTGTATTTCATTGAAACAGATCTCATAAGAGGAATTGCAGCAACAAATCCGCCAACTGCGGTGCGCTTAGACATACAAGACAGACATGTAGTGATTCTTTCATGAACTCCACAATTCTGATCTTTCTTTTCCTACTATATATTTCTATATATATATGATTGGAGGGTTGATGATCATGGTACATATATGTATTTATGTAGGTGGTGATGGACAATGGAATCCTTCAAGTCACGCTCTCCAAACCCGATGGTATAATCACTGGAGTCCGGTACAATGGGATTGATAATTTGATGGAGATCATTAACAAAGAAGATAACAGAGGGTAACATTAATTTACTTATGGCACTGTTGAATTTGGTTTATATATGTCAAATTGCATTTTATCTAAATATATTAATGCAGGTATTGGGACGTTGTTTGGGCAGAACCGGGTAGGAAAGGCACCATCTTCGAGACGTGAGTTTTTATAAAGAGCTTTCATACACCTAGATTTAAAAATCGCCTTAGGGTCATATACATTTATTTGGATATCATATATACTTACATAATATAAGAAATATATACGATTTTCAAGGCTAGGTGTATCCTTTCTTCTTTTTCTAATATAGCTTGGTGAAATGGTAACTTGCACCGATATAGATGGATCAGAAGCTTTTTTTTTTTTTTTTTTCTGTGTAGATTGAAAGCGACAGGGTTTAAGGTTATTCTACAAAATGAAAACCAGGTGGAGCTTTCCTTCACAAGAACATGGAATGTATCTCAGAAGGGAACTGTAATTCCATTAAACATAGACAAGAGGTACATTCAATGGTCCCTTCAAATTAATTTTATATTCCCTGATAAGTGAAATTATTACGAATTTTAATGTAATCAATTGACATACACGGATTCGCAGGTTTATAATGCTTAGAGGCAACTCAGGATTTTATACTTATGCGATTTACGAGCACCTCCGAGGATGGCCCGATTTCGACCTCGAAGAAACCAGGGTTGCTTTCAAGCTTAGAAAGGACAAGTAAGTATAGTCATAATCGTCCAATAAGCACAACCACATTTAGGCCTCTTTTCATCCTAACAGTAACAAAAAGAGTGTGTGTGTGTGTGTATATATATACACGTTGGAATGTACCATTCAAATAAATGAATATATGTGATGGGGTGCAATCAAGACTACAAGTAAAGCCGGTTCTATTAACATTCATCATTGATAGAGTGGATTAGTATAATGGTCATAGCTCTTATTTTCATTTGAAGATGAGTTTTTCCAATTCAATGAGAACATTGTGTTTTTGGATTTTATAGGTTTCAATACATGGCCATAGCTGACAACAGGCAAAGAAAAATGCCTATGCCGGATGATCGCATCGCACCTAGAGGTCAAAAATTGGCATATCCAGAAGCAGTTCGGCTCATAAACCCAATTGATCCAAACATGAAAGGGGAGGTAATTGAGCTTGCCTTATTAATATGGGGTTAATTGGTTAATTAAAAATACCAGGATTCTTATCATTTCTTGTTAAATTTGGACTAGGTGGATGACAAGTATCAGTATTCATGCAATAATGAAGATAACAAGGTCCATGGATGGATATGCACCAACCCTTTAATAGGGTTCTGGCAGATCACACCTAGTGATGAATTTAGGACTGGAGGCCCTGTGAAGCAAAATCTCACATCCCATGTTGGTCCCACCATGCTCGCTGTACGTATTATCATAATATGTTACAATTAGAACTGCTATACAATTTAGTGTGCTCTTATCTATGTGAGAACATTTCATAATTGTGGATTGTTGTGGGTGTATAGATGTTTCAGAGCAGACACTACTCTGGGGATGATCTTGCACCGAAATTCCGAAATGGAGAGTATTGGAAGAAAGTTTTTGGACCGGTCTTTTTGTATCTCAATTCAAATTCGACAGGGGGAAATGACATGAAACTGTTGTGGGAAGATGCAAAGTCACAGGTTGCATTCCAAATTCTTGATTCAAATTTACTATTGCAAAACCAATTTTTAGATGATCAGTTTCCGTCGGGTATCTTTCAAATTCAGCGTATCATTACAAAGTTTTTATGTTTTCAAAATAAAAAAATTGTTTTATAAAAAAATTGGTTGTTCTTTTGTATAACTATTTTCATCTGATGTTCTATAACTTTGATTGAACTTAGATGCTGAAAGAGGTTAGAAGTTGGCCTTATAATTTTCCAGCTTCAGTTGATTTTCCAAAGGCAAATCAACGAGGTTCTGTTAGTGGCAGATTATTTGTTCGTGACAGGTAATGCAAATTCAGTCTCTCGTCATGCATTATATACTGTCCTTGAATTATAACCTATAATTTAAGTAGTGGTAGTGCAATATAAGAGATGTATTTTTCATAGAAACTTATCATTTTCTCACCCTTATTTTTTAGGTACATAAATGGAGTAGACATCTCAGCCAAATCTGCATACATCGGCCTGGCCTTACCAGGTGAAGTTGGATCATGGCAAAGAGAATGCAAGGTATATAATTCTTTTATTCAATGATTAAACTTGATATCTTTCCATTTATTTATCCATCACAACATTTTTTTATATTATTTTCTCTTTTGTAGGGCTACCAATTCTGGACTAAAAGCGATGCTGATGGGTCCTTTTCCATTTCCAATATCCGCACTGGCAACTACAATCTCTATGCATGGGTTCCAGGTTTTATTGGAGACTACAAATACAACACAATAATTACTATCAATCCTGGTTCTGCAATCAATGTGGGTAACCTTGTCTATGAACCTCCAAGGGATGGCCCCACATTGTGGGAGATCGGAATTCCCGATCGATCTGCGGCTGAGTTCTTTGTTCCTGATCCTAATCCGATGTACATAAACAAGCTCTACATCAATCACCCTGACAGGTTTGGTTGGTTTAATTCTTTGCATTTGCACTTAGTCCCTGAGAATGCATTTCATCAATTTCATCCCTTAATTGATTGAATGGATTTGCAGGTTTAGACAGTATGGCTTGTGGGAAAGGTATGCAGAATTGTATCCTAATGGCGACCTCGTTTACACTGTCGGTAAAAGCGACTTCAGGAAAGATTGGTTCTTCGCGCACGTTACTCGGTATTGGATTGTTTTGCTGTGATTTTTTCATTACTTAATCTTCTAAAATTTGTACCACATTTTGCATTCACACATATAATGAACTTTTTTTTAAAATGCTGCAGGAAGAAAGATGACGGTACTTACCAAGCAACAACATGGCAGATAAAATTCACACTTAATAGTGTCACTAAAAATGCAACATATAGGCTCCGGCTGGCTCTTGCATCCGCCTCATTTGCTGAATTGCAGGTGAGCCATTCTAGTACTCTTAAATTAGTTACTCCAATCATATATTGTATTCTACTGTACTAATAAATGTTTCTCGATCTAAGGTTCGGTTCAACGACTCGAATGTGAACCCCGCGCACTTCTCCACTGGACTAATAGGCAAGGACAATGCGATAGCTAGGCATGGAATACATGGTCTCCACTGGTTGTATAACATAGGGGTGCAGAGCAGTTGGCTTGTGGTAGGCGACAACACGATCTTTCTCACCCAGGCGAGGGGTTCGGACCCTTTCCGTGAAGTTATGTATGACTACATCCGTCTTGAAGGACCTGCGGCGAGTAGTGCCCCTGAAACAGAAATATGATGTTCTTTCAATATCTTTCCTTTATCAAATTTACATAAGTAGATGATACATGTAATTGGAATCTTGTTTATGCCTATATATTTTTATGTGATTAATTAGAATTGTTCATGAAATAAATGACATGATTTGGGATGAATTGGTTTGTCATCGTGTTTCATATATGCGTGCCATGACTACAAGACATGACTAATTGTCTCCTATGTGTCAATATTACGAGACATCAAGTGATCGAGGATATGTTATATCTTTAGTTAAATTTATGAAGTTCTCTCTAAGTGATCCTTGTGGTGGAAGGCCTGTATCTCTGCAAGTTTTTTGGAAGAAACTTTCTTCACGTAGTTCCTCAGAAGCTACATATGAAAGCAAGATTAAATATATGTTGTAGGGGAGATCAAGCAACACGTGCTAGGGAATTTGCCAGGGTACGTATGTGGATGAAGTTGGAGCCTACGCGCGCCCTACCAGTTATGGCCAGTGTAGCGGAAACAACACAATATCATCGTCATCTACGGCTAGCGAGTTGGAGAGATTGCGATACCAGTTGGAGAATGCGAAAGTGCAGTTGCTGCAACCGGTAATGTCTGCGTTGCTACAAAGATTTCTTGAGTTAGGCGTCCTCAACAACCTAAGTCCTCAACCTCAGATGCCCGAGATTCCTCAGCTGGAATTGAATTTAGAGCATCTGACTCTTCTAGAGATCCTTCCCTGCCCCCATTGGATCCATGAGTTATATTTTCTTTTGAAAGATATTATAATAATTTGTAATATATACAATTAGTTTTTACTAAAAACTTGGATTGCTTTTATTATTATTGTCATAATTAATTATTTATTTTATTGCAATATAAAATTCTTAAAAAAAATTAGAAAAGGTTTTTATCTACAAAATGTGACCTTTTCTTGCGAAATGTTTCATACAGAAAGGTATGTGCTTTTTTATAATCTAATTTGTATATTTTTAGCTATGAAATTATTTCGTAGTAAAATGTCACATTTTATTGTGAAATTATATATTCGTAGCAAAATATATGACACTTTAGCATGGTAAAAAGTCACTTTCTACTATACATATTACATTGCAGAAGGGGGTCTTTTGCTGCGACAATATATTCCTCACTTCTTTTATTCGTTGTCGCTCCGATTTCGTCGCTGTAGCAAAAGCTAGCCTTTTGCTGCGAATTTAATAGCGTACAAGGGCGGAACCAGAAATTAAAGCAAGAGAGGGCCAAAGAGCGAATGGGTAAGATAAAATAATAATAATTATAGATGTATGATAAGTTAAGATAAATTCAAGTCAGTTGGTAATACATATCAAAAGTTAATTTTTTTAAACTTATTTTCTGGAAGAATTTATATGAGATCTGAAAAATAATCTTGAAGTCTCATTATTCATATCACACAAGATAAAAAAATAAAGCTCAATTTTTTTTTTAAAAAATGAATATGAAGTAAATAACTAATCATAAAAACATATATACAATTATATCGTTTAACCCTAAATTTTGAAAATAAATTTTAAAACCCAACTTCCAAAAAATCTAAGAAGACTCGATATAATAATGATGAAAAATCCAAATAAACCAAAAAAATCATTAAAACATTCAAATATTTGATTTTTAACCCCTCAAAATCAAATACTAATATTCTCCTAAAAACAAAGTTTTTCACAATTTTTATAAAAAAAGGACCCATGACTCCAATTCTCAATGAGCAATAACACATCTAGTTCATTTGTATATCCGTAAACCCTATTGTTGAAAAAGGAAATAAAAAATATATTTAAAAGATTAATATATTTTATTATATAAGTATACATTTTAAAAGAATTAAATGTATGTACATTGAAATTATTAATCATATATACTCATTATAATTCAGTGCTTTCATTGAAAGTGTGTGTATTATTAATGTGAGTATAAGTGACTAATGAGATATATGTGAATGGAAATAAGGTTAAAAAAAACATATAAAATTCTGTATAAAATGCAGTGAGTTTCAAGAGGAAATATTGTCAAACTCTTTTAGTAAATCACTTAAATCATCGCATGTCCCCTCGTTTTAGCGAGGTGATAGAGATTCACACGTCCTTAGTAGACGGCCTGGGTTCGATCCCGGTATTTATACCCCTCTTATGGGGAGTTTTAATTGGACTTCAGGTCTTGTGCTCTGTGTGTACTTGTCTCTTATGGGTCTTGTTTATCAAAATAAATAAATAAATAAATAAATCACTTAAATTATCATTATCATCATCAATCATTTGATAATTATAGATAAATAAAAAAATCAAAATACTCTAAATTGAGAAGGGAAGTGTGGAATTAAATAAGATGAGAAAGCGATATTCTATATCAACTGATCTTACCCACCTTGTGGATGATCTTAAAACACAAAGACAATTGGAAGGTATGTTATGCAAAATAATTATTAATGACAAGATTTAAGGCTTCAAATATTGTTACATACGCGTTTTGCTTAAAATATCTATTTCCAAACCTTGAGGTTGATTGTGTTCGATTATTAATGGAAGTCTATGATTAGTGATTTAGTCACATGGATTTGGTAGCTTGAGTTTTGTATTCTTCCAACTTTATAGAATTTTTTTTAAAATATATAGAATAATAGAATTTGTAGTTTTATCATGATTTCTAAATGGAATTCAATGTCACATGTACTGTATACTTTATGATGCACAATATGCTGGACCACTTCATATACAAAATTAAAAGAAAATGTTACACATAGTTTTATTTTTAGTCTTAATTCTAGTACACACATGTTTTGAATTTTTTTAAAAATAATATGCATCATGTAAAAAAAATTATATTATGTACTTCAATAAATTAGTTGTATGGATTTAAAATTTTAAAAAATTATAACAAGATAAATACATCGTTCATATCAATGTATGACATTAACAAGTCATATGGGTCTAGAGAGGGATGAAAAAATCAATGTTTTTAGATTTCCAGATAATTTAACAATACCATTTAAAAAACAAATTGCTAATTTTTCGAGTTTTTGGATTCCCCTCACAATATTTCTCTATTTTGATCTTAATTAGATAGATATAATGATTGTCATGATAAGGATACCAATGATGGTAGTCAACATTATTCGGTTGCACAAGCAATCCGGGGAAAAAAAACACAAATGAACATGCAAGTGGGACATAAATTAAACGACCATCAAATAAAATATAGTTTTAAAAAATAAGCAAACATGAGACTGATATTGATTGACCAGCAAAATGTTCTACACAACATTATTTAAATTTACAGTCTTATCTGTATTCCACGGACATCTTATTTCCTTAAATAATATATATCATTCAAAAAAATATATAAAAATGACTTATATATTATAATCAATTGTATGAACCTAATTATTGAAATTGTAAATTTTTTTTTTTACATAATAGATGAAATATATATCTACATGGACAGTTACGAGACATAACTACAAATGGGAGCTAGGAATGAATAGCGTGCCAACAAAATACACCAAAAACAGGTGTGGGTTCAACCAATGACTTTTTCTTTGTCGGACTCTACAAATTGGTCCCATCTAAGACCATGTTTTAAAGAAAGTACAATGATATATATTAAATTTTAGAAAAATTGGTGCTTATATAGGTTTTTTTATTTATTCAGCATGCCATATCCAGGTTAGATGAAAATTGGTTGAATTGTCTTATGGAGCCTTCTAATTCTTGAAGATTTCATATCATATTAAAAAATGATAATTGAGATTCCAATGAAAATTTCATACCATATAGAAAATCACTTATTTTATATGTATAATTATCTATTGTTATAATAGTTATAAATCTTAAAATGATTTATGTCACTGTTCAAACGACATATTAATGTTTTATTGATTAATTTTAGATGTTGATCGTGCTTATATATTGTTAGATTTTTGAAAATTGACCAACTTATTGAGAAGCTTTTCAGAATGCAATCTGCGCCGATACCTCGGTCTACAATTTTTTATGCGTTTCACCTAATCAACGCAAGCTGACGTTTTATTCGATTTTGAAAATGCATAGCAACCGCGTTTTTGGTGGAAAAAACGCAGCCATCCTCCCCTTCCACGCCTTCCTCGTTAGAAAAAAGGCATATGCAAAGCTGTAAACAGCTAGATTCCAAACCATTATAAAATAACACAACGCAAAGACTAATATAAAATTATCCTGTACTTATTCAAACTACAAATATCTCCACAGTCAACAACAAAAGAAGGAAACAAATAGCTATTAACCAACAAACAAAAAACAAAGACTTTTAATCATACACAAACAATATATATACTAGAAGTTATTATTACATGCAGTCCGCGTGAGATAGTCCAATGAGATAGTCCCACAGCTTCATAGCCATCTAGCAAAATAAATACCTTATTATTAAATTTTTATTATATTTATTAAAAATGGGTCAATTTAATTCGTTATAAAGTGATATAAAATTTTCAACAAGGCATATACTTCATTAAGTTTTTTAAAAATAAAAACATATGCAATATATCAAATCTTACTAATTAACGAGGTATATGGATCACTTAAACAAAATTTATTAGAGTATATATATTTTAGTTTTTTAAAAAAGTAATATATACTTCATGAAATATCAAATATATATTACCTTAATAAATCATTTTTTGACCGTCCGTGACATGATCATATCCTAATTAAAAAAAAAAGAACTACGAAAAACAAAACATCCAAAAATCACTGCTCATAAATTCTTTTATACATCCCCTCCAATATCAATTAAGCTCCCCCATCTGTAAGTAGACAATTAAGAAAACAACACCACTAATACTCCCAAACAATTCCATGCAACTCCACGTAATCAATAATTCCCTTCAAAAAGCCCCCCCCCCCCCCCCCCCCCCCCCCCACCCTTCATATAAACCTAACAACTAAACAAACACAACAAACAAGTCCTCAACATGAGACCCCATCTCCCCCTCCTCCTCCTCCTCCTCCTCCTCGGCCTCCTCTCCACCCTCCAAGCCTCCCCACCACCGCCGCCAATAAACCCGCGACTCGAAGCCGCCTACATCGCTCTCCAGGCGTGGAAGAACTCAATAGTCTCCGACCCAAAGAACCTCACCCTCAACTGGCATGGCCCCGACGTCTGCTCCTACTTCGGCATCTACTGCGCCCCTCCCCCCGACGACCCCCACACCACCACCGTAGCCGGGATCGACCTCAACCACGGAGACATCGCCGGTCACCTCCCCGAAGACCTCGGCCTCCTCTCCGACCTCGCCCTCCTCCACATCAACTCGAACCGCTTCTGCGGCACGATCCCCAAAACGTTTGCCCATCTCCGCCTCCTCCACGAGCTCGACGCGAGCAATAATCGCTTCGCCGGCCCCTTCCCCGACGTCCTCCTCTGCCTTCCCTCCCTGAGGTATCTATCATTCAAATTCAAAGTATGGTTGTTCATTTTGTCCTCTCTATTTTTTTTTCACTCGATTAAACCAAGGCAAATGCAACAAATAAATAAATACAAAAGGCAAAAAAGGGTATTAATGACCAAATTTCGGCCATCAACACCCATCAAAACAAAGGAAACAATGGCAGGGGATACCAAACCTACTTTTGATAGGAAGGAAAAAGTTTCTTAGACTAAGTCTTGTCTTTTGTTAGAAAAAAATTTGACAAAAAAAAAACTTACTAATAAAAAAAAAAACTAGGGGATAATGTCAGTTACGTTATCAAATATAGTCTCACAGACACTCTTCACACACACACACACCACTTGGTTGAAACCATTTTAACAAGTGTAAAAAAAAATAAAGAGGTATATATAGACTTCACTTAAGGAGGTATATACCTCATTGAATGATTCACATGATATATGAGACTGCGTTTGAAACGGTAAAATTCAAGAGTAAGTATCGGCGCCCGAAACTGTGAGCCAGCTGCCCATTCCCAGGTAGAAGAGAGCGCGGACACTGCAAAATTGTACTCTTCGACCTCGCACTCGCGTAATCCTAATCTCTCTCTATTAAAAGTATCTTTTTCCTCTCTGCATCAAGGTACCTCGACATCCGCTACAACGATTTCGAGGGAAAGATCCCACGCAAGCTCTTTGACCTCCCATTGTTAGACGGCGTGTTCCTGAACAACAACAGGTTCAAGTCCAGGATCCCGTCCAACATCGGGAACTCGCGCGCGTCGGTGATCGTGCTCGCGAACAACCGCCTCGCGGGTTGCCTCCCCAGCAGTCTGGGCGAGATGTCCGGCACGTTAGACGAGATAATCCTCATGAACAACGGTCTCGCCTCCTGCGTCCCGCCCGAGATCGGGGCCCTGAATGTCACCGTCTTTGACGTCAGCTTCAATAAGCTCGCGGGACCGCTGCCGGATTCGATCGGGGACATGAAGAGCTTGGAACAGCTGGATTTGGCGCATAATCGGCTTTCGGGGGAGATTCCGGAGAGCGTTTGTGGGGGGCTTAAGAGGTTGGAGAATTTTACGTATTCGTATAATTATTTTGAGGGGGAGCCGAAGAGTTGTTTGGGGTTGAAGGCGAAGGATGATAGGAGGAATTGCATCCCCGGGAGGCCGAAGCAGAGGTCGGAGAGGGAGTGCGAGGCGTTTCTTTCGCGTCCCGTTTATTGTGAATCTTATGGTTGTTCGCCTCCGCCACCGTCGTCTCCACCGCCGCCGCCGCATCATCTGCCACCGATTTATTAGAGATGAGATTGAAATAATTGTTGTCATATTTATGTTTTTTTAATGTGTCATTTTAATGAAAGATTGAGATTTGTGTAGAGTGCGTTGGGCTATTCTTGGTTTTACTTAAAACTTTACTCGAATTTTACTGAGTAAAATATTTTTTTTTTATATGATGTGTCTTGAATTGTTATTCTCTGATTTATTTAAATATATGTTTTTGAACAATTTCTATCTTCTCATTACCCTCTACATCCTATCTATGCCCCATATAGGAGCCCCTTCAAGAAACAATCTCTCTCATTGGTATTCTTTAAACTTGGAGATTCAATGTAACGCAGTAAAAAGCTACAACAAAGATCCAATAAACGTTAAGATCTTAAACAAACTCACAAACCTCAAAAGAAAACAAAAATCCAAATTATATTAATGAAAAACTAAAGAACTCTCCTTTTATACTAATAACAGAAATTCAAAACTAGAAATAATAATAATGGAAGTTTGTGAAAACTAAATCTACATGATCCTATGAGATCCTCAAAATTGATAGAGATTGAATCCGAGTTATTATAATAAAGATATCTTAAATCTAAAAAGATCTCTTCAATATCTAGCTCCGATAAAAAAATTTATGCGATTCCGAGTTCAGAGCATATTTGATTTCTATTTGTCGGTTTTTCTGTAATTACTTGAAAATCTCAAAGGTGAACTTTTCTGGTTTATCATTTCAAAAACTGTGTTGGCCACCCATTCTGTATCACATTGTTTAAACAAAATTGTAAAAATCAAGAGTTAAAAAAATAAAATGAATAATGTGAAGAAAGAAGAAGTGAGTTTCATAAAAAAAAAAAAATTGGAACCGTTGGAGACACTTTGGGCTGTTGGAGATTTACTGCTTTGGCCTAAGAGAGAATAGTTGAAAATTTTGGGCAAGATTTGTTTTTTAGGTGAGATTTGGGTACGAGAAAGAAGGATTTGTAAGTTTTTTTTTGGTGTGCAATTGTGGCACATTGAAATTAGATAGGCATAACATAACACTGTATTGCAACATATGCATGCATTCACATGTGCACAAGCATTAATTCGATTGCTTAATTTATAGTTATTGCCAAATGTTTGGTTCCCAAAACACAATAAAGAATGTCAGATTCATTATTCATGATCCATGTGGCAGTTCTTTTGTTGGTGTGTAGTAGGTGTATGTACACTGCGACAAGAACGAATTTCATCGTGAATTATACGATGGCCTTTGAATTTTGATGGCTTTTTTTTTTAATTATATATGGTTGAATGCTGTTGAGAGCAGCTGACCCTAACTAACCCAGTTGACCACGATGGCCTAGCACGCTAGTTTGGGTTGAGATATTCAATTCAATTGTAATATCTCTTTCTATTAAACGATGTGAGACTCGTTATTTTACTCTCATGACTTTACCATCACCCAATTAACGAATCTCTTGGCTATGCTGAACCACCACCCCTCAACGGGTCAGGTAGTGTCATAGGTTTGGTCTGCTAAATTTTAAACCCCAACCTGACCCGTCTCAACCCGATGAAAATATGGAATGGTTTTGAGATTCAAGTGAAAAACCTGTCCATCTCGTTTATCCGTGTAAATCACTTATATCCTTAAACTAATAATATATAAATAAAACCAACTTATCATATATTAATATAATTGATAAAATGTCTAAACATGTATTAAGTAATGTTATATAACATAACAAATGAAGATAATTTATTTAGTATATAAGCTAAAAGAGAATTAAATTTTTTTAAAAAATGTATGAAAATTGCGTTTCTTACTTCTAAACAAGAAGAAATAATAAAACTCATTATGGGTTTGAGATGGAATAATAAAACCCGTTACAAGTTTGAGACTGGTTTGAGACGAGAATTTATTAACGGGTTTGGAATTGAGATCGACTAAACCCATCCTAACCCACCCTGTTGTCATCCCTAGGAGAGTGTGAATTTTTTTTTTCCAATGAAGTGCATATATGTACATAATGAAAATATTGTTTGGAGTCTTAAATCTTGATGATGATGTATTTACTCCTAAACGCTTCACTTAAGAATAGAGTGAACAGAAAAGGACAGTGGAGGATCGCCTGAATATAGACACTACGTCATTACTGTGATATCTACTAAAAAGTATGATGTTCAAGTTAGAAATGTCTCTCTAACTAATCATAATATTTTGATAACAAAGAATGTTCATAGCTTCTTCGTGGAGTATGTGTGATTTATATGTATTATAGAGACCAATGACTAATCACCAAGTGACATTTTCTTTTACAGTGATCTGTTACAAATTTCAGGTCGTGAGAATGATCACTTCGCCCAAGAAGATCCCACTGGGCTATTTTTCATGACCTCAACCTTGGGGGTCTTAAAGGAACAAAAAAAACGCAAATCACTACACTAGAGGACATGCGGCGTTCATTAGGAGCTTGTTATTTCTCATTGATGGTGTTAAAGAGATCACATAGCACAAGATCAAGAGTTCGGATTCCCTGTTTTGGTTGGAAACATGAAACAAGGTTTTTACCCAATCATCTTCGTCCATGTGAACTATTTAACGGAGGTGGACGGAGTCAATAAAGATCATTAACAAGGCTCTCCACAATAGTTGCAGTAAAATTGCATTAAAATCATAGATAATAATAAAAAATCACAAATCAACCCCTTCAATTATATCAGACGAGACTTGTGCAGCTCCATAAGAATTGCGATAAAAGTTACAGTAAAGTCATATATGATAACAAAATCACAAATCGGTCCTTTCAATTTATTCAAACAAGACTTTAAAGTCTATGCATGTTATTAATAGTAACCATAGATCTGTTTCATATCAAACAAATACAAATATTCAATCAGCAAGTGAAAAAAATTAAAAGTAATGTTAACCATGCAAAAAAAAAAAAAAAACTAATTTTCATTATTAGTGCATATATGCTCATTTTTTTAATAACCCAAATATATATGCATATAATATTACGAAATAAATGATAGCATTCAATTTATTGGACTATTACTTCAACTTTTTATAAAAGTTCATTTTTGAATAGATAAAGTATATAATTGTTTTAAATTTTTTTATAAAAATGAGCGGAATGCGTTGGAGACTATAAAAAAATGAGTATAACATTTTCATTTTATTTAAGAATAGACATTCAAGTCAGTCATTTTATAGCAAACAGATAAGATGACAATAAAAAGTTAAATGGCATTTTTCACTTACATATATTGTCTGTAAAACCATTTGATATTGTTGCTAATAGAAAATGTCTTATAAGTCTAAGAAAATAACATTAAATAAATAAAAGATCTTTGTCTTCTTGCTACTTCTTTTATATGGCTGGTTGTCTTCTTATACTCTCAAGTAGTTCCGTTAGTGCTCCTCATTGACTTCAAATATGTCTGTTTGTCTCCCGTTCATTTTCATGTTCTCTTGTTAGACAAATTTGTCAAATTTAATTGTTATCTAGCAAACACTTAGAAAAAATACAACTATTACAAAATATACAGTAGGTCTCAACTTTATAAAAAACAATGTCTATTTCATCTTTCCTTCAAAATACTTTTGTTCCCTTTTGTTAAACAATTTTTCACATATCTTATTAAATATAGATTATCTATGTTATGTCATTCATGCAAAAATAAACACAAATTTGCTTAGAAAAAAATACATATAAAAACAAACATCACCTAATAATCAATACTTAAACCGATTACAAGCAATCGATACCTTCATATGAATCTTTGAAGTTCCAAATAGATGAATTAATCTTCAATGAAAACCTTGTCCACCTTCTTGTATGATTCTCTTTTCTTCCCCTCTCATCAAATCAAAACCCACATTTTCCCCTTCTATTATTTGATATTAGGCCTTTAGAGTAATTCAATTGAAGAGACCAAGGTGCAATTGTTTTATTATATGAGGTCTATAATGGAAGGTTTACTTTTTTGACATGGTCTCTACGAATTTTATGTACGGAATTTGTGATTTTTAAGTGGGCCGCACAAGTCTAGTCTATGAAGGGGTTGATTTGTGATTTTTATTATTATCTATGACTTTGATGCAATTTTAGTGCAACTATTATGGAGCTTCGTTAATGATGGATCCTTATTGACTCTGACCGCCTCCGTTAAATAATCCACGTGGATGAAGGTGATTGGGTAAAAACCCTGTTTCCTGTTCCCAAGATCACTAAGAATATTAACACAAGAGAGCCGCGTGACTTTGTTCGATCCCGAGTCCCAACCCAAGGGGGCGTGGAAGCATAGGAGTCTCACGCCACCTATCAGTGTATCGATTCGCTCAAGCTATGGTATGGAAATTTATATATCAAACAATAGAAGAATAATAATAAAAATTATTTAAAAAATTAGCTAGTGATGATTTGACATAAATTAAAAGTTGTTATACTTTAGGTTATTTGAAATTAATTAAAAGTTTGTTAGAGATTTTATTATGTATTTAATCAATTTAAAAAATAGGAAAAAAATATAAATAACCCCCTATAAACTGTCAGAAATTTATATAGCCCCCTGATTTTTCTTGAAATCCATATTTTTTAATAAATATTTTTGATGGTTATTAAAAAGACGGGTAAATATTTAATTTAGAATTCTTGATGATATCTATATGTAATGTCATGCTTACTATTTTTTCTTAAAGGAGATGGTGGATCACGACGCTGACTCGGATGATGAAGTTGAGTTGCTAGCTATAGCTACATTAGATTCGATACGACTCTGTAATCAAAGACAATCAAGATCAATGGGAGGTTCCCTTCAAGGTCATGCAACGACTTGAAGGACACAATAAATTATTCTAGGATTATTTTTCTCAAGAACACGTATATCCGGCACATTTATTTCGTTGGAGATTTCGGATGAGTTGTGAGTTATTTCTTTGAATTCAAGAGGTGGTGGAACAATTTGATCCATACTTTCTCCAGAATAAAAAATTTGTATTTTTTTTATTCAATGATTACTTAGTTCTTGAATAAATATAATTATTATTTATTAAATTGTATATATAATTTGAAATTTTATACCTCCTGTATTAACACGTGGATTAGCACGTGGATGATAACTAATATATATTTTAAAATAATCAAAACAATTGGGCTTGCGGATGGGGCTATAGGTTTCGTTAGCCGATTTACACCTCTGCGAGTCTGGATCCATTCATGACCGACTTCTGTCAGTTCGGTCAGTATCGGACTGTACAATCTATGAAATCAACTACATATTATATAAATTGAACTGCACAACCAATTGATGGTTACCAATGTCAATCTCATGTTGGATACTGAAGGTACTGTCCCAACTTGGGTTTATTTAAATTTAATAAAAGAGTGATATTGAATAATTAATTGCGCAGTTCGATTTATAGACTGAAACCGCACTCACCTGTACCCAAGGGACTGGTGCTTCATTTTGAGGTCATAACCGCCGGGACCAGACCCTCTAATTAGCTGAAGATTGGCTCACATGCGAGGAATCGCGGTGTCGAGCCTGACGCCTCCTGCTCGACTCCCACTTCTTAAACCCTTCATTTCCTTCCTCTACCCAACAAAACCCTCCGCGAGCCCCTTCAGAAGCCCCGCGTCAGAAACCCTAGCTTCCGCCATGACAACCGCAGCTTTCAACGCCAAAACCCTAGACGAGACCGACGTCGGAATCTCCTGCTTCGTCTCCGACACCCCGGGCTTCCGCGGCGTTCTCAAACAAAGATATTCGGATTTCATCGTGAACGAAGTCGATCGCGAAGGAAACATCGTTCACTTGACCTGTTTGGATCCCCCATTGGAGGTGATTATACTCTTTACCTGCAATTTTTGGAATTATGTTGAAAAGATTCAGCTTTGCTTAGTTTTTTTTTGGGTTGTTTTTGTGTGTTCGTAGAAATCTCAGGATGGATTGAGGAAGGAGGAAGCGAATGATTTGAATGCGACGGAGAAGGATTACTCTTCTTTAGTTGAGTTGTTTCAAACTCTCGCGGGTGTTGCCGATGCAGAGTCATTGAAAAGATTGCTTGACGAGATTGAGTCGGCCGGTGCTGAGAATGTTGTCCGTCCCATTGTTCTTTCTGCGGATCCTGACAAATCCCATAGAACGGTTGTTTTGGATTTGAAAATTTCACACCTTTTGTCTTAAAAAAAGTTGTTGTTGTGATTGTTGACTTGTGTTGATGTTTTTTTAGGAAGTCCATAACTTTTTCAAGAAGAATTTTAAGTTCCTGATCACTGACACCGTGGAAGTTCCTGGTTCAGACTTGAAATGTGTTCGGGTGAGATACTCTTCTTCAGGTGAGAAGGGCAGGGGTGGTAGAAAGCGGAAGGACAGAGGTGAATCCAATAAGCCCTTTGATAGTAGGGGTTCGGATGACTGGCCCGACCATCTCGGCAAGTTCCTTATGTGAGTTCACTTGACGTTAATAACTGCCAACATATTCATTATGATCATATCCATCTAGAGAGGAGCAATTGAACTTATTCCTGAAGTTTCTAGAAATTCATCACTACATTGGTGTAGAACATGTCCTTCGTGCTCATTCACCTGGTAACAATTTGATTAAATGTACTTACCCAAGAGTAGTTTGAATATTACCTGATGTTTGTCTAAGCCTTATTAGTGCAACATTTTCTTTGTTGTCCAACATATGTTGGACAGGAAATGATATGCCTCTTGATGTGTCCTTTCTTTAGAGGAGAAGACCAATTAGTTTCTCTCCTTAATTATCAGGTTTTGGTGAAATGATTTTTTTATTATGGATCAACCCAGAAATTCAATGTGTAATATCAGCATTACATAGCACTCGCTTTATCTTTTTGCATGGGGAATGCACGCACCCACAGAGGTCCCCCCTGTTGGGGGGGGGGGTGTTACTAGGGATCCATCATGTTTATTGCTGATATAATAAAGGTGAAGTCAATTGAAGAAGAGAGATTAATAGGTTTGTCTTTTCATATATGGATCAAATCCAATTAGATCATTTTTTGTTGCATGTCAATGCACTTACCATCGGCGGCTCTAGTCTTGGAGGGTGGGGCCATTGAGTGTCTTCCCCATCAATTCCGTTTGAGAACTGATGGTTCATGTGCCCGGGGCTTCTCAGAGATTGTGGCTTCTTAAGAAGATACCTTTCAAAATAAAAAAGCTGAAGCTCTTTCTTAATGGGTGGAGCAAAGTGGAACTGAAGATGCGGAGGGAGAGGAAAAGAGGAAAAGAGCTCTTGAGGATCACATTGGGCATTCATAATTGGAAACCGGTTTGCTAGAGGAGGCGGATAGAGAGGAGAGATGTTGTCTGAAGCTAGAATAGTCATATTCTTCGCGGGAGGAGGTTTAGTGGAGATAGTGTTGGAGGGCATTGTGGTTGAAGGAGGGAGACAACAACACTAAGTTCTTCCATGAGGTGGCTAACTAAAGAAGGAGGATTAACAAGATTGACACTTTTTTTTAATGGAAAACAAGATCGACACTCTTGAAAGGGTTGGTTAGTCAATTCTGGGCAGGAAGGGAGGAGGCCAAGAATTGGGAGGTGCAATTGAGATGACACCTTAGTGATGATCAACTAGATAGCTACATGGCTCTGATGAGTGATCTAGAGGTGACTTTCAGAAGCCCTGATGAGAAGGACACTATGGTATGGAAGGCTAAACCCTGTGAGGGTTTTTTGGTTTGGAGTTGCTATACTTGGTGGATGAGGGCAAGACTATGAACATGGAAATCCCTAGAGATTTGGGGATTTAAATTCTTTCTCAAGGTCAAAGCATTTGTATGTATAATGTACTTGGAGAAAATTCTGACAAAAGCCTATAGAGGGAAGTGGGCCCGTCTGAGAATATTCGATGTGTATTATGCAAGGATGAAATAGAGACTGAGGAGCACCTGATGGTCGTGTCTGATGGTCAGATGCGGTTGGGGCTGGCTTGGTGCAATGACAGATATGGGAGTTGATATCTCGTCTCTAGAGGGGATGTGGGAGGTGGGGAAGAAGCTGAACCTCTATAGAGGAGAGGTGACATAAGCAAAAAAGAGAATTTCTCAATTGTTCGTCCTTGTGGTCGGGTGATCCATGTAGCTCTCTAGGAACCAGGTTGTCACCCCTTATACCCAGAACATTTGGGAGACTACAGTTAGATGTATCCAAGATTGGGGGAGATATTGTGCGGGAGCAAGAGTGATGATGCTTTTGAGAGGAAAATTGTTGCTTCAGGAGTAGTCCTAGTGCAGATAGCCCGATGCTTCCCTGGTAGAGCCCTCTTCTACTGAGGATTGTGTCTTCGATGTTGCTTTTTCCTTCTTTGTTTGTTATCTTTAGTGTTTCTCTTCTATTTTTTTGAAGATTGGTGTCCCCTTGGGTTTGATCCCTTTGCCTCTATAAGCCCATTCAGAAACCACAAAGTCTTATCTAGTGCCTGGTATTCCTAGCGCCTCATAATAAACTACTTTATTATGTTCTTGCGTTGCGTCTCCCCTCTCTTCGCACCTTGGTCGCCTAGACCTGATCTGCTTTTGGGGGGGGGAGGTGTGCTAGCGAACTTAACCAAAGCTCGGTTCGGAATGTCTCTTCTTTATTAATTCTCTTTTATTTTTAATATAATGAGTAGTGCAATTATGGTCTGATTTTCTCTTTCTTCAGGTTTACACTATACAAGGAAAATAAGGATACTCAAGAGGCTCTGGGATTGATAGGAAAAATGCTGGGCATACAGGTATTGTGTACTTGTTAATGCATCCATGTTTAATCATGTTTATATTTACATAACAAGCAATAAGCACTGCCCATGTAATAGTGACACGACACTGGAAAGTTTTTGTATTGCTCTTCCAGATGATAATGCATCCATATTAAATCATGTTTATTCACATAACAAGCAATATGCACTGCCCATGTAGTAGTGACATGAGACTGGAAAGTTTTGTGTTGCTCTTCCAGATGATGACATGCATAGCTATTGGTATTGGACGTAGATTTGTTTTGGAGTCAGGCATAAACATAAAGATGAGTTGTTTTAAAAAATCATGACACGAAACTTCCCTGTTACACATGGCATTATATTTTGCCTTTCTAATTCTAATATATAATGGTAACCAATAAGGGTTGGTTGGGAAAATAATGAGAAAAAGGGTGATGACTTATGCAGCACAGAGCCACAGACACAGACAAGGGACACGATACAGACAATGAAGTACATGACAATAAATACTATATATCCATATGGATAAAACGAGAAAAAAAAAATCATAAACCATGTGCATTGATCAAATTAATACAAATGTTTGAGCCAGTGATAGTATGATAATGTCACTGTTCCATGCATCCATAAAAAGGGGATCTTGCATGAATATTGTCAAGGCTACTTTAATAAATATAACAGGAGCCTCTTTGTAAGATTTTTTATTTTTGAATAAGTGGATTGTAAAGTTGTATAAGGAAAATGAGTAAAGCAAGTTTAGATAAGGAAGAGCATGGTTTTTAGAAGTTAAATGTTAGTTGGGCTTTTCTTATTCATGCCTTTAGGTAGGTGATGACTGGGAAGGAATATAAGTTTATTTGGTATTCTTGATCAGAAGGTTACAGAACAATGTTATTTCTTATCCTAGATTGGGGAGAGAGGTAGACCATGACCATTTCTATCATTATTACACTTGAAGTGAAACGAGACCCACATAGATGTACGAATCATGACACATCACGTCATTAAAAAAACCACGGAGAGATGAAGGGTGAGTGACACAATGGAGGTGGACCTAGAGTCAAGCTTTCCAACCAAACTCCTCACCATCCCTACGAACGGTTCCTATTTTGAACTGGAAACCCTTTCTTCTCTCTCTCTCTCTCTCTCAATGGAAGGTGAAAGGGTTTGGCGACCATGAAATTGATGGTGATGAGGGTTGTAGCAAGCAGCAAAAGCCATCTTTTCTTTCTTTCTTTCTTTCTTTTTAGGGGGGTGGGTGGGTGGGCATTGAGATCACATCAGGGGCCATTTCTAGGTGTTTTTTCAAACTGATGCTCTTGTCCGACATATGTTGGACAGGGACTGACTTGCCTCTTCATGTGTCCTTGCTTTAGAGTAGAAGACCAATGAGTTTCTCTCCTTGATTTTTGGGTTTTGGTGGAATGATACATGGATCCCATGCTCCACCTTATGTAGTACTCATATGGATCAGCTCTTTGTTGCATGTCAATGAAGGGTAAATTTATATTTATATTCATCTAAATTATGATGTGAAAACATTGTTCTTTTGTTGATTCTCAATGCTGCATCTTACATTGTACTCAGTCTTCTCTCTGCATGGGGAATCATGTTTCTTCCTGGGGATCCATCTTGTTTATTGATGATAAAGAGGAAGTTAAGTTAATTGAATAAAAGAAATTAACATATCTGTCTTTCGTGTATGGATCAGCTCCAGTTCATTTTACATCACATGTCAATGAAGGGTGAATGTATATTTACAGTCATAAATCATGAAGAGAAAATATTGTTCTTTTGCTGATACTCTAGAATCTTAATCTTAGCAAAGTAAACATGGAATGAACCATTTTCTAATATGTTTTGAGCAGCAAAGATCATTTGGATTTGCGGGCACAAAAGACAAGCGATCTATATCGACTCAAAGGGTACGACTTTCATTTACCAAGTTGCCTCTTGCTCCATGATTTTCTTTTAACATTTATAGCCATGTTATGTTTGGAACTGTTTTATATCATGGGCACCAGAAGTTAGATTTTTTTACAAATGTTCACTGGGTCAAGAACTAAGCATTTCAGTTGAAACCGTATTTGTTTTCTTATCCTGCCCTCATGACTTATATACTGAACACCATATTTGAAGGATTGCCTACTTTGGAGCTTGGATGATGCATAACTCGAAAATATGCTTACACATCTTGTGTGTTTTCATATTACGCTTCCCATTACTCAGATGAGGACTCAATTCTAATTTAGACAAGCATTTCTATAGTGAAGTACTTCTTCTTTTGGCAGGTTACAGTGTTCAAACAGCATGCAGAAAGGCTAGCTGCTCTTAACAAAAGACTGATAGGCATCAAAGTAGGGGACTTCTGGTAAGATATTATATGCCTTGGTTTCTATGTCATCCTTCAACAAAATACCTTTGCATTGCATATAATGCCACAAGATCATGATCCCCAGCTATGTGAGAGAAGGACTAGTTCTTGGTCAACTTCTGGGGAATCATTTTACAATAACCTTAAGGTAATTTGCACATTTTTATGTGTAATTCTTTTGTTAGTATGGCATTATTTGATTTGGTTTTAATTCCATTGGTTTCATCACAGCTAAATATTGGCACTCACTCACAAATGTTCGCAGAGGGGTTGTTGCAGAATCTGATGATATAATAAAAGCTGCTGCTGATGGCTTAGGAAAGGGTGGATTCATCAACTACTATGGTTTACAGGTCTCTCTCTCACTCACTCTCTTTCTGTGTGTGTGTGCGCGCGCGCACGTGCGCACGCACAATAAGCTATATGAAATAGAAATACTATTGTTCATCATTGTAGAATAACATAATTATACCTTCATCGTGCATTCTTTTATTCATATTGCATCACATCTGGGCTTATGATAAAAAATTTCAATGCATCAGATATTGTGAGTGAACAGTGGCAAATCATGTACTACAGTTTGATTTGTCACTTCTAAGCACTGTTTTGTAAAATAACTTGTAATGTTGAGTGATAATAAGTTCTATTGTTGGAGTCCGAGTTCTAGGTGTCTAATACAGGTATGTCAACCATGTACAAGTATCATAAATGTTGTGCATATATGCGAAACCTTACTTTGATGAAGTACATATCTCTTGACAGAATCAGTGTCCTCATTCTGAACTATGTTTGAACATGCCAGCGATTTGGAAGTGGTTCTGTGCCAACTCACCTCATTGGAGCTGCCTTACTTCGAGGAGAGTGGAAACTTGCGGTTGGATTAATTCTTGATCCAAGAGAAGGAGATATCCTCATGTTCTTATATAATCTGATTTCTCACATTCATTTAGCAACAATGTGATTATAGTGAAACATAACTACATCACATCATTTTGAGTGTAAGTTCTACTTAACCGTGGTTAAACAGAGGGCCGCCATCCAGGAGGCACGTGAATATTACAAGGAAGTTGGGAATATTGATGTGACTTTAAGAAAACTGCCCCGCCATCTGGTTGCTGAGAGAGCTATTGTAAGTCACTTTTAAGTACAGCTCATGCATGAATATGCATTGCACCATGTCCAGGTCCATAATTAAATTAGGTGTCCATTGACCTTCTCATCATATTGATGCCTTTATTATGAAGGTAGTGCATTTATTAAGTTTGCATGAGATGTCTTGGGGAAACTACTACTTTTCTCTCCTACAAATAATTTTCCCTTGCAATAATATGCCACCTTTCTTTTTAAGGTTTCAGTCGCTGTAGATGTTATTCCTTGGGAAAAGTGGTCATGTAAAGGTTTAAACATTTTGTAGATGATGTATTATTTGATTTAATCTACATAATTTAGCTTTTTTGTTTGATAGCTTTTATAATTAAATGTGGGGCACATGTTGATGGTACATTGTGAAATCGGAACCATTCATTAGGTTTGTATATACTTTTAGACACTATCAAGATATCACAGGGGTGGAATTTGTATATACTTTTTTATAGCAAATAATGGAACCAAAATTATTAATGATTGTCCATTCCTATATTCTTAAGGCCACTGAAGTAGGACCTCCCAGTTGATATGATTTAGGATGAAACTATATATTTGTTTATCTGACAGTTCCAATTTCAAAAATTTATAAATATAAAAGCAAGTGCCTGAACTTTTTGTTTTAAAAAAAACCCTGACACAACATTCAAATTTCTGTCCTATGTTATTTATTTTTGTCATTTAAAACCGAATCTTCATTCCCTCCGGGTGGTAGGGGCCTTTGTTCCCTGGGTTTGTATGTTCTTTATGTGGCTTGTTTTTCTTTGGGCATTTGCCTTGCTATATTAATTCCATGAAGGATGCCTACCTTTAATTTAAAAAAAAAGAATCTTGAGGAATTTAATATGATACAATTAAAAGCTTCATTATTATGATATCAGCATGTCAACTTGGTTCTCATGAAATGTCATGAGAATCCATTTCAGTACTTTGCAAACTTAAATAATTTTTTTAAAATAAAAGATGGGAACTAAAAACCTGCAGTTTTCTAAACCTCTGGTCAACTCAAACAAAAGGGACAAATCATGATCTTACATCCAAAGTTTTAGGATTCTAAAGCCCCTGTGAAGTCCAAAATATTCTCTGGTTGGTCTACCAAACAGACTTCTCAGCAGAGCTATGGTTTTAGCATTTGCTGCTTAGTATGAAAGAGGGGTTATTGCTTGTGGCAATATTAAGGTGCTTGGGCTGACACAGGTTTGAGTCCTAAGAGTGGCTACTTTTGTGCAAAAAATGCTAAAGGTTAGCGCATATTCAGTCTCCCCTCATCTCTCAATATGCAGAACCATTTAGGGTGATGCCCTGCTTGGTATGAAAGAGCTTGTCATAACTTGCTCTTTTCATTATTTGTTTGTTTATAGAAAATTGTATCTCCTAGATTAAAGTGAATGATGCTAAATGACAATGTTTTTTTTCTTGAACAGTTACAGTGTTTGAAGAAATGCCCGGGGAATTACTTGCAGGCCCTAAAAGGCATACCTAGAACTTTAAGAATGATGTATGCTATTACTTCAAGACTTCAACAGTTTCTGGTTTATTTAAAGATTTCCACAAGCTGCATATATTCATCCTTCTTTTGTTTGGAAATGAAAGAGGGTTGTTAAGATGAGAATTTTTTTCTGAAGCAACTTAACTGGGTTTTTAAGTTTTATTAATTTGCATGTCTTCCAAATTTAAAAGAAGCTTGTTGCTCTTTCCTTCACCAAAGTTCAATTTTTCTGATACATTCAGGTATGTGCATAGTTATCAAAGCTACTTGTGGAACCATGCAGCTAGTATGAGGGTGCAAAAACACGGTATGCACCATCTTAATGCATCATGATGATCAATTTGTTGTCCATTTGATCAATTGAAATTGATTTCTCACTTTTTCTTTCTGAGAAAATTTCATCACTGCTTTACCCTATGAAAACAAGTACTGAGATGTGGTTAATAAAGATTAAAGAGATCAATTTTCGCTAGAAATGGCTCATGAATATTTCAGACAATGACTAGCAGTGAGGTTGGAACCCGGTTGTGTTTTATAAAAATTTCCAATGTCTATTAGAATTTGGAAAGGGATTGCTAAGCCCACACCAAAAGTGGACATCAACATTAGACACATTATGCTATTTATCTATATGAATGAAAATCATAATCATGATCATGAATTGTCATTCTGAATCAAAATAGTGTACAGATTTATTTATAACTGATTTGAATATTTGCATCTTTGATATAATATTAAATCATCATACTATTGATACATAAATGTTTGCATCACTTTAAATTTTATTTATAGGGATTGATTGAGGTGCACATCGTAATGCATATTCCCTTTATTGATGTGGTTATCAATTAACTCAACTTGAACTTTGAACATTGTATGTGCCGACTAAAATCATCCCAGCTGCTTAGGCCCTTTGGGTGGGTGGTTTCATTGTTTCAATACAACATGTGGGCTGCATGCGCAGTAGGGGTCAAAAAAGTATATGAGGACCGAACAAGCGGCTCCATATTGACCATTGGAACGAACCTCTGGTCCATTCGAATGGCAATGCCTTTTCTTTAAAAAAAAAAAACCATAAGTTTTTCACCTATTAATATTGACAGGTGAAGATTGTTCAATGGACCGTTCTAAAGGAACCTTGAACAATTCTTCATCTTGCATCTGTTTGATTGGGTCGTTCAAATGTTTTTGAACAATTACTTAAAAAAAGGCGGCTCATGTGCTCCGCACATGTCGCACAAGCAATGCATGTGGTTGTACCTACTATATATTGATCGCATTGCTTCGCATATGGCTGATTAAATGCGGTATGGAGAGTAAAAGAGCATATGTGGCCACATGTATTGGCATGTCTGACCGCATTGCATCTATGGGGTACACACACATTTGGGGGTGGGGGGTGGTAACACTGATTCTATTTTTGCAGGGCTAAGGAAGAAGATGCTAAACTTGTTTTTGGGAGAATGATGTCACCAAGTTTTAATAAATTGCTAAGATCTCCCATTTCAATGTCTTTACAGAAAGAAAAAATCTTAGGCCCATTCTAAACTAGATCTGTAGTCCTTAGTAAGAAGCTCTATCTTTCACTGCAAATTTTCTCTACCTTAACCAAAAAATTTGCATTGATCTTGTATGAAGCACATTGTATTGGCCCAAAACAATTTGCAATCCGCATGTCTTATCCACCCCTAATATATGCGACTGCATGTAGTACATGAGACCGCACATTAACATTATTTTTCTCTAGATCTTATCCCTGTTCGAATGACACATCCATTCATATGAAAGCTTTTGCAAATAATGCAATCAATGCATTATTTTTTCGTTCATTCGAACACCAAGTTTTAGTAACATATTAATGTTTGACCATTTTATTGTTATAGTTTGAATGTTACTTACCTTGTTTCTTACCTCGTGTGCATTAGTTCATTGTTATATTTGGGTTACATCACATCATTCAAATGGTACATGTCCCTCGAATGAAAAAAAGAAATCATTCTTTTATTTTTTTAATCTTCGCTCTCGAATGCTGTTCAACTAGATCCTACCAAATCATTGATTGTGCATTTTCTTCATCAAAACCTTTGATTTCAAGTCTATCAAAAAAAAGAAAAAAAACCTTTGATATTCAAGCGAATCAAGTGATCAGAGGAGATTTGGTTGCACCTTGCTCTATTACTCAAGTGTGCTTTATTTTTTTTAGAAAAGGTATAATTCTGCCTGACTGCCACCATATATCATTCATAAAATGGGGTATTGTTTTGATGAACTATAAGAAAAACATAGGGAACTATAAAAAGAAAAAACAGGGAAACACACTAGCTAGTAGATGAGGAATCTACAACCACCCCATGCCATATCTTCATGATTCCTCCCAGCAATTTATCATCCATCAAACCCACTTATGATGCATCAACACAAAAAACAGCTCGATTATTGATATATTTTAACGTACATACCAAGGTATTCTCTAAATGGGGCAAAATGTTCTAGACCTCTTTGTTCTTGGTCAGCCAAATGATTCAACAACATGCAAGAATATAAAGTGGAGATGACTTTAGCCTTATATTCCCCTACCCTTCAAACTAACATATTGTGACTCGAAGCCAACTGGCTCACCCAACACAAGTCACAACTTTTTGGCGAAAACACAATAACAAAACATATGCACCAATGTCTCGTCCTCAACACCACATAGGACACAGGTTCAACTTCAAGGCTCACCTGAAGCTATCGGTTCTTCTGGGACCCACCATGCTGCAATGGGCTGTGCCACTTAAGGTTGCCTGCGAGCCGGCCTACTAGTTTTTTTTTTTTTTTTATATATAAAAAAAAAATTATGTCTTATCAATGTAATTCATGTGTAACATACTAATATTATTTACTTGTATTTGTATATTTAAAAAATAAAAGTTTTAAAAATCCAAAGTTGTTTCAACATGACATTCCATCCATTCGGTATGAGTGACTTTAGGGAGCACATGCCCCTTTATGTATCTGTTGTTTCATGTGGCTCCTTTACCCTTGATAAGGCGTTTACCAAAGTCAGTTGAAATGGGTGCATGATGGCAACACCACTTGCGAGTTTTTCGGAAGGGAGCAAGAAACAAGGGGTGACCTCTTCTTTGGGTGTTCTTTCAGTGGATTTGGGAACAGGTTGGCATGCCCTTAGGGTCAAATTTCTCATTTAAAGACCTCAACAGCATGTGGAATTGGTTCTATAAATAGTGCAAGTGTATCAATGGAAGCAATCTTGCTAAGTTCCATCTCGTTCCCAATGCGATGTGTAGGAGTATGTGGTTAGCAAGCAACGAATGCATCTTTCAACTCAGGAAGATCTATATGGAGCATACTTGGGCAGTTATTTCCTCAAACCTTAGAACATGAGTTCATCTGATTTTAGGTTTGGACACATCCTTCACCATGATGGACAATGTGTAGTTTGCGTAGGTTCACTTTGGGTTGATATTTATTTTGGGTGGGGCCTTTTTTTTTTCTTTATCCATTTCCTTTTGCATAATTTTGCTCAGAGATCCCACGTCTCCTTATGTTTGGGGCTTTCTAATAAATAAAATACAAATTTGAAATTGGAATATAAAGTTAGAAATTTGAAATAGAAATTTGGGATTTATAAAGTTCGAACATTGAATTTGAAGTTTGAAATTTGAACTTTTAAGTTTAAAATTTGATTTTCAATAACAAATTCATTACAAATGAATACAAATTAAGATTTTTATTGAATGTTCAATTGCTTAATAGTATATTAGAAATGAAAGAATACAATGAATAAATAATAAATGATACATTAGATGATTAGAACTTAAGGAACACAATTCTTAAACATTGAATAATACAATTGTCTATTTGGTACAATAAAAATTTGAAAGGAACAATAACACATTAGAAATTCAATTAAATAAAATGAAAAAGGTTAAAAAATTGCATCAGTATTGTAGTACATCCGGTTAGGTAGAATGAAATCCTGTCACTTTTAAATCTAATCGATACCATTGGTATACATGTGTAGTTAGGTCATGTTTTTATAGTTTCTGAATATTTAGCAGAAAAGATACCAATGTTATTCACCTTGTTCTCTCAAGAAAGGTTTCAAATGTTGATTATGCATTTCAAAGAAGGTCATTGTGTCAAAGCCATGCATTTTTTTTTATATGTATAATAACATGATATTATACAAGTTAAAACTGTTTCACCAATGCAGGTGTTACAAAGGTAGCGCTAGGAGACTTGGTATATTGTAAAGGAAGCTCCCAGGAAACGATAGCTGAAGTTGTGAATGATGAGCCTGGGGTTGACAGCATTGATACATGTGATGATGGTGGGTTACCTGAATTTTCGGAAGCTTCAATTCCTGAAGAACGTATAGTTAAGGTAAAGTTTTCAGCAACAGAGGTTCCTCTGATTGGTTAGAATTTGACCTAGTATACCATCCATCGGAGCTTAAATCTAGTCTACCACTACAAATTAAGAGTAATTTATGGTATCACTGGGCTTTGGTGGTTGCTATCATCTCCTAGTATGATCAGAGTTTAAATCTATCTGCCACTACAAATTCAGAGTAATATATGGTATCATTGGGCTTTGGTGGTTGCTATCATCTCCCAGCATGATCAGTCCATTAGAGTGCCATCTTCACATATTCTTTTATCCTAGGTAATAAATTCTTTATGTTAAAAAAGGTAATAGATTCTTGTGTTGGAGGCCTATCATTTTCATATAGAATTGAAACTTCATTGTTATTGCTTCTTTGATAGCTTTAACTGTGACCATGAAGGATAGATTGGAATACCGCTAATGAAGACAGTAGATAAGATCAGTGTTTCTTATTTAGCTCATGCTCAGAAGCTCTTATTTCGACAGGTCATAAGTGCAGAAGATCTAGCTGCTGGGATATATACAGTTGATGATGTTGTCCTTCCATTGCCTGGGTATGTGGAGCTCACATTCAATTTAAATACTATTCGAGAGTAGCACATAATTTTCTTCTAAAAATTATATTTCACAGATCAAGAGTAATCTATCCAACAAATGATATTGCTGATGTCTATCATGATTTGGCAAGGCAGGCAAGAACTATCTCCTCCTATTACTGATCACACACTTTTGGTTTTAACTTTATGTATCTGTGAGTCTTGAAGTTTTCATGTGGTAGGTTTTAAAATGTAACTTTCTACCTATAGTTTGTTTATACTATTAGGGCTGGTTTGGCAAAGGTAAGGTTTTGAGGATAAATTGTCCTAATTTTAGGGGATCAAAGTCCATCAATTTTTTATTATTCACATTTGTCAAAATTGGGACAAAAGTGGGGATAAATGTTATTTCAGCCTTTAAATAAAACCAAAAATCCTTATTTTCATTTCAAAATCGGGACAATTGTCTGCATTTTATCCCAATTATTGTTTTATACCAAACGGGATAAGTTGTCCTCCCCCCACTTTATCCCCACAATTATCTCCTTATCCCACCACTTATCCTCTTGTCGAACTGGCCCTTAATAAGTTGGTTTTCTGTAGTATTGTATTAGTCAGTAAGTGCCCCCTTTAATTTTGTCGGTTATGGTAGAAGCCATGTGTACCTGCATTTGGAATTTTCCCATATTAATAAAATCTTTCTTGTATGCTCCCACTATTTCTCCAAAAAACAAAGTATGGAAAACTTCCAGCTGAAGATTATTCGAAACAGACAAACAAGTCTCTTATAGCACATGCAATAAATATTTATTCCTTGATTATATATTAATGTTGCTTCTTTCTTCTTACTTCTCAAGCAAAGTTATCTTATGTGACTGCATATATCACTAAAGAGTCACATATTCAAATTCAAAACTCAGGCAATTTAGTGAATATACTTGCTCTAGATTTCATTTGCTGATGGAGCAGTATTGGGGTCATGTTTTTCAAGTTGTGGTCACTTAGACATGAATATAATTGATGTTGTCGTACAGCTGCACACTTGTGTGCTTTACTTGTAGGGTCTAATGTCTCTTCTAAGAACTCATTCTGGTGTCAAATTTGAGTTGTAGACACTCTTTATTCCTTATATTACAACATCTTTAGTCCAACTCCCTCTTTCTTTCCTCGTAATAGAGGAAAAAAACACACACATCTCCTTCCCTAAAATAGAGAGCATCCAACCAAAAAAGTCACCCAAACTGCTCCTCAAATCTTTCCATAAAATGAGAAGAACCATTTTGGCTCATCAAATCTGGCAAGACAAATTCATTCTTTAAATGATGGATCCACCCACTTTCAAATGATTTTTTTAATGCTTTTGACCCATTCATACGCTTTTTGAATTTCGTTTCCCATATTACATCCACTCTAATCATTTTAAAGTTTCGGCCATTCAGCTAGCCTAGCCTTGATGCAAAGAATGACTAGCATTTTATGTCATTTTGTTTCAAGGAAGAAAAATTTGTGGAGGAGGACATATTAGAGAATGATGAAAGAAATGAGAGTGTTTTCTTCTCTATCATGTGGAAATAAATAGGGAGTTGGGTTGGAGATGCTCTAATGAGTTCTCCATCCCTAATTTTCCTTCCTCATAACAAAATGACATAATTGAGGGTAGGGGAGATGATTGTTCGTTTCATCAAGGACTGGTGTCATCTTTGTTCTGGGGCATATATTATGTTGTTCTCGGGGGGAAGAGCAGTAGAGAGTTTCCTATTGTGTTTTGTATTGGGCATTCTCTTCATTTAATCAAATTGGGGTAATATGTATATCGTTTCATCAAAAAATGCATGACATAAATGTTTAATCATTCTATGTTTGAAATGACTAAAAGTGGATGGGTGATGTGGGAAATGAAATTAAAAGCATTTTGAATGGGCCAAAAGCATTCAAAAACCATTTAAAAGTGGGTGGGTTCCCCTTTGAAGAAAGAATTTGCCTTGTCAGATCTGGTGATCAAAATGGTTCTCATTTTGAGGAAAGATTTGAGCAGCGGTTGGAGTAATTTTTTTCATGGGATGCTCTCTCTTTTAAGGAAGGAGCTGGGTTTTAGAGATTTATTGGAGAAGTTCTTGTGCTTCCCATTGTATGATGTTTATGAAAACTTTGATTTCCAGCTGAATAGAAAAAATTAAATTGATAGGCAAATCTTGAGCCAATTTTCATGTCTATTTTAAGAAACACGGCATTTGTGATTGTAATCAAGTGAAGTTGTGACCTGCTTGCCTCAAAAGCTATTTCAGCATAAAATCATCACATTCTAACACAATATTCAGTTCATTTTATCATTTAACACTAAATTTATTATCTTTTATTCTGAACCATGTATGCAGGATGGAATCAACTTGACTGAAAGTGTTCATGGATCCAAGTAAGTTTCTATTAGACTCTTCCTTTTCATGATGAATACCCACCACCACACTGTTTTCTAATGTTTGTATAGGCTTCTAAATAGGCATGCTATAAGATGTAACCTATGTAAAAAGGCAACTCATGGCCATGTTGAGTTCATTATCGTGTATGTACTGTTTCTGACACTGATGAATGTATTGCAAGTTTGCAACTTGCACCTGTGCACGTACTGGTTTTCATGGGCACACCATATATTTTGACAGTAATCAGTATATTTGCTGTTAAATCTCATCATCAGCTGGAAATGGACAGAATAAACTGTTTAGTTTAATCCTTTTATGTGCCACATGTAGAATACAGCATCCAATAATCATAAATCATCATATGTATGGCTTTAGAGCTTGTAAAGCATCTTTGTTAATGTGAACAGTTCATATTTGGAGGTTACATGGCCCGAACTAACAGAGTTCACAAGGCATGTGTCAAGCAAGTCTTGTATTGCTAAGACAAAAGTTTTTTTTTTTTTTTTCCTCGTGATTTTTTTTTCTTGTGCTATTTTCAAGTTATTCCAATCAGTTGATATTAGATTTGTATTGAAGAAGGAAATATTTGCAGGGCTATGGAAAGATAAAAGCATCTCAGAGCTGAATGATATTCAGATTCATATTTAAATTAGACGTGTGCATACACATTTTGTATATCTGTAAGTAATGTTTATTCATGTTTTTTAACTTTCAGGGAATTTTCAATAACAAGCATGACAGGAGGTTATAGAAGGGTTTTCCAGAGGCCAATGGATTATGAATGGTATGCATATGTTTTATTAAGCCCAAATTCTATTACGGTAGATAGTATACACTGTATCATAATACGGCTTCCTAACTGTCTTGTATTTTATTTTTCAGGGAATTGCTCACATATACAGATTGCAATGTATCATTGGCAGAGTCGGACATGGATGTCATTGCTAAAGCAAGTTTGACAGATAGTATAAAAGAAAACAATTTATCTATTGAAAATAATGACTCTTCATCATTTAACAGCATGGAACAATCTGAGACTTCTGTAAATACTGGAGAAAATTCTTTAAATAATGAGAATGGTGCAGATGGGCCTGTAAATCCCCAATATCCTCAGGTGGCTCTGAAGCTAGGCTTTACTCTGCCATCATCCTGCTATGCTACAATGGCCATCCGGGAACTGCTGAAATCTTCCACTTCGGTATGCATTCTTTGATAACATGTGTAGTAAACTAAAGTACTAAACAAGAGACTGCATAAGACAAACTCCATACACAGTCTGTTTCAACAACCAATATTTTCTCGTGCAATATTCATGAAATCATTATAACCTGATTTACTTGGAGTAGTTCAAGATCCACTAGATTGTCATCTTAATTAATCTACGCAATTAAGGGCCTAACCATACTTGGCCCAAGTGATGGGATCAAGATGGAAGAAGATCCCTCTTAAGCTTGTCATGGGACAGTGTGGAATTGAGCTTACAATGTTTAGCTGTATGACTATGGTCTGGATTTTCAATGAACTTTGTTTGCATTTGACACTTTTTTTTTTAATAGTGAACAACAAGGGAACATAAATTGTGCTAAAGCTCGTATTCTGGAGGGTTGAAATCTTCAGATAATTTTTTTGCACCAAATGAAATCTTCATATATGTTATTAAGGCTACTGTTAGCTATTTCTTCCAGTAGAGCTTCAAGTGATAATGTATTATTATTATTTAGTAATGAGAGGTACATGGATTACTACATGAGAGGACTTGATAGTTGGGGACCTTGTTCTTTAAATTTTATTAAGTACATGGATTACTACTGAATTGTCGTTTTTTCCCCTTTCAGTTCCTTTTCGCTACTTTGAGACTTCTCTAGTTGTATGCCATCCTTCTCACTTGTATTTTTGAACCATAGAATCTTCTAGCACCCAGGTGTTGTCACTCCATACCCATACATCTCTGTACATAGAATTGTGTATCTTTAGATAAAAAAGCTGTTAATGCAATGTCTAGCACTGTTCACTTATCTGGCATCATGTTGCATTTGAATCAGCTATTTCTTTCGTAATTGAAAATCTCTTCCTGTGTTGTTTTGTGCATCATATCTCATGTTCATCCTTCATTTACAAGTGCATTCTTCAACTAAGATACAGAGTTGCTAGTGCTAGTGATGAGCTGTTGAACAATATACCATATATAGCGATCACTAACTCCTTGTAATGTTTTCAATATAGGTTGCTTTTCAGAAGACTTTGAACCAGGTCAGTCAGAACACAACACCAAATGTTTCCTTGAATGGGTGATGGTAACACTTTTGTGCAAGCTGATATGAAGTTGGGGCACCAGAGAAATGAAGGTAATATTACTAAATTTTGACCTTCCATGCTAAATTGCTTGACAGTGTCTAGTAGTGTTTATGTAACACCCAAGGATTATATTAACATTAAAATATTGTAAGTGTGTATCAGACCTGTGAAAAAGGAATTATTATCAATTGCATGTTCATCAAGCAAATGTTGTACGAGTAACTTTCCTGCGATTTTATGGACTATTTTATTAATTTTAGGTGTTAGGGATATTTTGGTTTATTTTACCTCTTGTGCAGGGTGCACGTGTGGCGTTCATTGATTTTTTTTTTAACTTAAAATATCATGGATTTATGGGTTTCTATTAGGGTCGAGTCTGACCCTACCCAACTTTTGGATGTAATTCAGTTGAGGTTTTAACATTCTGATTCAACTTAAACCTAATTCGAGTTGGATTTGGGTTGAGGGTTTTGATAATGACCCCAATCCGAATCCGAACCCGGTTTGATTAATTTAAATGTTTTAAATTAAATTTTAATTGTTTAATATGTGAGATAAAATTTGAATTGTTAAATTTATTTAATGAGATGTGAATTTAGGATGATCCATGATTCATCAAATATCATACCATACAATGAGTGGAAGTACTTTGTAGGCTTGGATTTCTATTTAATGTGAATATAATCAATATGAGAAGTTTGATTAGCCTAAGGATGTGTTGCATTTAGTTACTCGATTGGATAACTTTTGTGTTTACATGAAGTTTTGTTTTGTAATTGGATGTGGCAACTTCCTGTAGATATATTTTAGGTAAATAATGTTTAAAAGTTGCATTTTTTAAAAACCAAGGGGGCAGCTTTCTATAAAATTAGTTTTAAAACTCACTTTAAATTAGTTTTGCAATCGCGGAACTAAACACACTCTAAATCTTCAAGTTTGACCTCATCTAGGTGATTTCTCCGAGATAATTTATTCCATGCATGTTATGTAACAAAAAATAAATTTTTTTTAAGGTATAAGCTCAATCTTTTGCCCATGCAAGTTTGTAAGGTCACAAGGTACAATTTTTTTTTTTTTTTTAGTTTGGGATAAAGGGTTTGGATAAGGAAATAACTGGGTTAAATCATGTGTTATCTCATATGACATAAAAAAAAAGATAAAGTATGGATAATTGTCCATATTTTGAGAGAAAAAGTGAGGATATTTTATTCTAGGTAAAAGGTAAAACAAATTTTATCCTCATTTTTTAACTTTATTTTGTAAAATATTGACAACATTTATGACTACCATTCCAAAAAAATAAAAACTAACAAAAAACTTCATAAAACTAAAATCATCAATATTAATGCCCATTAATGGAAAGGGTAGATCTGACATTTTTTTAAAAAAATTTAAGTTATCTCATATTTTATATCATATGATCCAAATGTAAAGTTAAAGATAAAAACACAAAAAAAATGAGAATAACAAAATGCATTATAAAATGTAAATATAGATAACAATAATGGTATTTTTTCTCATAAATTATATCGACTTATTCTAAATATTTATCTATTTATCAAACCAGGCATAAGGGTTTACAATTTACCAAATACAACTTTGTTGACAAGATTCCTCTTATGCTGGGATCTTTAATTACAAGGTTGGCGAGCCCATTGCAGGTGTTTGAAGCTCCATACCCCTTGATAAATCAATGGTGAGACATCTCACATGTCTATTATAAATAAATAATATCTAGACTACGTACTCCAGAGAGATGCTACCATATAAAAGTATCAAGCACTCTAGACATTTTCACATTTTTGTCTCGATATTTAACTTTGACAATTAGAATCATAATTAAGGTCTCTCATTTTAATTAGGGTATTCTATATTTTCACAAAATATCTTGTATAGTTCACTTTTTAATAACGCATACATTGTCATGAACTTGAAAGATTTCTTACTCCTTTTGTGTTTAATACACTGGCTTTCACAAGTTATCCCCACATTTTTTTTTTCGTTTTTGTTTTGTTTGGTATAAAAGGCTATACAACATAACAAACTACTACTAAACAAATATGGGCCAACAAGGGCCCAATGACCAATGTGTTTTCGCTCATGTACTCAGCCCACAGGACTGTGGCTTTTTCTTTTTCTTCTCATCAACGACAGGATTTGAACTGGCATCCCAGAGGAGACGGATCATATATAATTCAGAACTCATAAAAAGATTTTATTTATATACCATTCTAAAAGTGTAATGCAATAAATACTTCATTCATATGATACCATGAATTCACATATTCTCTCATAAATAATGTAAAAAGTCAATCACAATAAATTTTCTGATCGACACTTTAAGCATATAAATCCTTAAACATGATTTAGATAAGATATCTGATACACAAAATGTCATGCATATTCATGGTATGCTTAACCGTAACAATAGTAATATTGATATTTATGCATGCAAGTTCAGGAAGTATCATGCTTATAAATTTTTGTAACAGTATGTATTTATAAAATGATGTTATTACACACAATCTCATTTTAAACCTCGCCTATAGTTCCATATAACTTTATTATTATCAAACAATATCTCATTAAACGAGATATATAATTTTTTATGTCTTCGAAAATCCATTCAATTCATAGCATGTACTTCAATTTTTGTTAAATGATTATACTAAAGTAAAAAATTATATATATTGCAGAGATGGAGCTGTAAACGTATATAACATTCTCTTTCAGCTAATCATTTGGGTGGGAATGTTCCCCAACTTTAATTTCAAACCCACCCCTCAAAAAAAACTTTAATTTCAAACCCACTCCTAAAAAAAAATTGGGTGGTGAGTTTTGAAAGGTGAGAGAGGGGATGGAAGGAAAAGAGAAGAGGGAAAAGACGGTGGCGACTAGATGGTGTGGTGGGGCAGCGGTCGGGGCGGTGGAGAGGAAGTGGGCAAAGGGCGCGACTCTCTCTCTCTCTCTCATTTAAGTTTTATATAAAAATTATGATTTAGAACTGAAATAATAATTTTGTTTGTGAATGTTTTATTTAGATGTATCAAATTTGTGTTTGAACTAGGAATACAATGATTTTTTGCCTGATGATTCATTGTGTGGTTTTACAAAAGATTTTTAATTAGAAAAATGTTACTTACGGTTTATTTTTTCATTCCTCACATGTTTTGAATATTTTAAAAATAATGTATCTCATCTAACGAGGTATGTATTTTTACAAGAAAAATATAGTATGTATCTAATGAATTGTTTAGTTTCATTTATAGAAAATATGAAAAAATTATAATGAGATATGTATTTTGTTAATGTAAATATATGACGCTATCGAGATAAATGAAACTGAAATTTGGGTTGGAAAAAAAATAGATTGTGTGTGGACACCATGATATTTAATTTATTGACATCATTTTTATATATACTTTTATAAAATGTACAGGGATCATAGGATTTTGAAAGGTTGGATTTTTGGAATAATCATGTATCCATTCATTTGTCAAAGAGAAATTTCAGGTGTATTATGAATAGAAATGTTAAAATGTTTTAGCTCTTTCAAAAAGCTAAAATGTCTTTTGTTTGACTTCATGAACACCCACTAGCATTTTATGAAATTTAAGAGGTCACATACACAGCATTTCTGCCGTTTTTTGTAGCCCACACATTGTTTTTTTTTAAATATACTTTCTACTCTTTTGACTATATATATATTTTATAGTAAATTGTTATATTCAATTGGAAAAGTGTATAATTTACAAAAAATGAGCAATATTACATGCAGTCCACGTGCATAGTCTATATATCTCCATAATCAACCAACGAGGTATATATCTGTGATGTATATTAATATATACCTTGTTAAATTTTTTTAACATTTGCTAAAAATAGACCGATTCAATTCATTATATAACAAAATATACTTCTCATCAAAGTGTAAGCCCTTAGATAAGGCTTATCATTTTTTTTAAAAAAAATGTGGCACCCCACTTTTCGATGACCTACCTTGTGGTGGAGTTTGGCTCATAAAATTATCTCCCGCATGTGTGTTTTTTTAAAAAAGGGGCACCCCACTTTTCGATGACCTACCTTGTGGTGGAGTTTGACTCATAAAAACACACATGCACGAGATAATTTTTTCATAAAAAAAAGTTAAAATATGTGAGAAGTGTCCGTAGAGATTGCCCTTGTATATTATCTACAAAAAAATATCTTAGGATCATTGAAAGAAGCTACAATATTTTACAAAGAGCATTGATATACTCAGTCTGTTTTGCAGTCCGTTTTATAGTCTCATACACTATGACTATCATAGTGTATGAGGTTCTATTGTCATATTGCATGAAGTTCTATCATGGTGTTGAAGTAAAAAAAATTCAAATTTTCAAAAAAAAAAATTATTATATCTAAATATATACTTCATTTCGTATAACAATTATGTATTTCAATAAATGAGTGTAATTTTTTTTAAAAAAAAGTGAGCTACAAATGGGCCGGGCAGGGGCAAGACATATCATTTTCCTTTTGCAAATGAATGTCAATGATACTGACCAAATCCTAAATTTGACTTAGATCCAATAGGAGAGTGACACATGTACCAAATAATTGATTGTGTAGTTTAATTCATAGGTTTTGTAGTTTAATTCATAGATATTGTACAATTCAAAGCTGGCAGGACTGGCTGAAGCCAATCCTGACTGGATCCGAACCCGTTGGCCCCAGTTGAGCTTGAGAGCCCAACTCATTTTCTTGTCTTGTGTCAATGCCCGACATATCCATTACCCTTGGATACTTTGGATACCAAACCTGCCATGTTCCATGCTTAACCTAGTGGTCGACTTGTCAGTAAACCTACCTATATATGCGAACAAAATTCTTTCATTGCCAGCTTTTATATTATTGCACATACCATACAAAAGAACATACATGTAATCATATGTTATGTTTCCCAACACAACCTTAATCCATGTTTTCTTTTCCTTCACTATTTACTCTTTACTGATCACATTAGTTTGATTATATTGATCCAGAAGAAGAATTTCTTTTGTTTTTTATATGGGATTATAAATGTTTACAAGGTGAAAGAGAGAATAAGAACAAGTGTCAATTTTATTTTTTGTATTATTCAACATAAAATGGAAAAATAACGCGTGACAACAAACATGAAAATTATTTAAGTTTTTTTATTGTGTGATTATCCAAATGCGTACTTAGTTGTGTGATTATCCAAATGCGTACTTAGTTCATGCTTGGATCCATGTTTGTGCCAATTCAGTGGTGGAAAGATCAGATACGAATCCAAATGGGATGATAACAAATACAATTTTTTGATATTTCGTGCGTTTTGTTCAATAAATAGCCGCATATGAAACTTTCTGGAAACAACGCTGCTGAAATGCATGATTGATCTTCTAAAAGTAGGGGTTTGAAACTCACATCAAAACAGGGTCTTAATAGAAACCGTCAATCAAAAAAAAATTGAGATAAATTGTTACTTAATCACCAAACTCAAATTCTTATCTATATCGTTAAAAGAAATTAATTTTATGAAAGTAAATCTGTTTGAAAAATTTATTCTGGATGGACCTAAATTGTTTCCAGCTACCCGCAATTTTCCCAATTCACTCACCGTAATCATGTGCCCTGAACATTCGAAATTTGTGCATATATGAAAAAAAGAATTTACTCCATTTTTTTTGGAAAAGAAGATGGAATAGAGAATATAAACCAGGGTCGTTTTTATTTTGCACATATTACCTTATCAAATACAATATTTATAAAAAATAAATTTTTTTAATTTAACATAAAAATTTGATTTAAAATCCAAAAAATAGAAAAATTAAACATAAATTTTTTTTATTAGCAAGACATAATAATTATCAATACTTACATTAATAGAAATAAAATTAAATTATTTTGAGAATAATTAATCTTATATATAATAAAAATGAGAAATTAAAAGAAAAAACTTAGATCTTGATTGGAAGAAAATGAAAGAAGGGATAAGGTTGAATGATTCACAGATGATTTGGAAACAACAAAATATTTATTAGGTTATTATGTTTATTTACAATATGATAAATATTATGTTAAGATTATTTTTTATCATTTTTACTTCTTAGTGAAAAACTAACTATATATAGTTAAGTTTGATTTTGGTTAAAAAAAGATAAGAGAGTGACATTATTTGATTAAGAAAGATTCTAATGATATAAAAATATATACGTTATTTGTGATGATAGTATAAAAATAAACAACACATTTTCGATGGTATACATACAAAAATCCCGACAAACACAACATTTTTTTTATTATGTAATTATCTAAATTCTACTTAATAGAAAGCATCAATCGACGAATAACAGAGATAAATTTTTATTTAATACAAGCATCATCCGAATGATGGTATACTGAAAAGTTATTTTCTAAAAGATATTTATTAGTAAATCATGTGGACCGGATTGAGTTATTTCTCTAGACGGTTTGCTCGTGATGTCAAGACTGAGTACCGCAAAACAGTATTATGAAAACCCTTCTAAAAATCTTTTCAAAACGGGTATGTCTTCCGAGGAATGCGCTTCTACTTTGAAAATCTTTGAGAATCAACTCGTCATTGATTGGGGGTCTCACCTATACGGGAGCATCTATAGGTGAGTGACTAGCGGGCGGAGCATCGTTGGGGAAAAGGGGGGGGGGGGGGGGGTAGAAACTTTTTTGACTCTCCCGTAGCCTTCATTTTTTTATGTTTTTGTATTATTTTATTTTATTTTTTGTATGTTATTTTCTTCTATATTCTCCTTGTTACCATTCGGACATGATTATTTTATATAAATAGATATGTCCACATTTTAACCCAAAAAAAAAAAGTTGTATGGTGGTTAGATGAGCATTCATGCATGTAGGGCATTGCCGTGTTATGACCCAATGGATCGATGTTGTCTAAAACTATTTGCAGCACTTGCTATGGCGGCATAAGGTGGTGAGAAATGTATAGGCTAGGGGGGTTCTTTTTATTTTTTTTCACCTTCACTTTATGTTTGGATAGTGGACCAGTGGGTTAGGTAGTCTATAATTCTGTATATTTGAGTGGGCTTTGGGTCTCGGTAGTGATAGGCAGTCTAGGCAAGGGTTATGGGTTGGGTAACTTGGGACTGGGGTGGATTATTATTGGGTTGGGTAAATCAGGTCCATAGGACATGTCGGGTGGACTCAGACCCATCATTTGGATAGTCGGGTCATTCAGGTCGGGTCCATATCAGGTCTCACGTCCTCTGGATTGAGTATTTTACACTTTTTATCAGGTCATATCCGAGTTGACCCGTGACCCGTTGACAGACTACTGCCATCAATGATGGAGTGTAACTTTCAATTATTTTAACTATGTTCAAAGTGTTGTGCATAGTGGAAGCGGAAAAAACAAATATCGAAAACATAAATAACAAGAAGAAAACAGATTTACGTGGTTCGGCCTAAGTCTACATCCATGGGGCTGCAAAATAGTAGAGCATCCACTAATAGAGTTGAGAATTACAGATACATTCAGACTTACATGCAAACCTCGATTGGAGTCTCTTCCTAACTATCTCACTCAACCTCCATTAGGGCCTCTAAATACAAATGTGCAAATCAAGCCTTATTAAATTCTAAATTGCAGGGATTTCATTTTGAAAAAAGTCTATTTTTGTGATTTGTGATGAGATTTGTTAAGAGATTTTAGGGATTTGTTTATTATGATTTGTTTGTATAAAATCTCATAGAGAGACTTTGAAATCAGGCTCGGTTTTGCACATTTGAATTTAGAAGCCCTAATGGAGGTTGAGTGGGATAGTTAGAAGAGATTCCAATGGAGGTTTGCATGTAAGTTTGAATGTATCAGTAATTCTAACTCTATTAGTGATACTCTATTATTTTACAGCCCCGTGGATGTATGCTTAGGCCGAACCACGTAAATCTGTATTCTTCTTGTTATTTGTGTTTTCTTCGATCTAATATTTGTTATCTCGCTTCGCTATGCACAACACAGTGCATCAAAATGTTCATAAAAATAATTTTAAAATCATTATAAAAACTCTTTCAAAACAATGAAGATTTACCAAAAAAACAAATTCTTCAAAATTCAATGTTATGACTTGATTAAAATGATGCAATTCATGGTTTGACCTAAGGGCCAGGTTACCTTGAGAGATGTTTACATTAACATCCCAATTCAAACATAATTTTGCATGCAACATCTTGCAATGTAACTATATATATCCTTTTTAAAAAAATTGCAATGTGACATTTTTATTTTTGGTGTGTGTAATGTGACATGTTGAAGATAATTTTGTTGTCTTGTGCCATTGCCCGACATATCCATCACCTTATAATTATATAGACACTTTGGATACCATATATACTTGCCATGTTCCCCGACTTGTCAATAAACTACCTATATATACGGATCTCAAGCTGCCCCAACAACACATGCCAACAAAATTCCTTTCATTGCCAGCTTATATATTGCACATACCATATAGAAGAGCATACAGGTATCATATGTTATGTTTCCCAACACAACCTTAATCCCTGATTTTTTTATTAGCAAAATAGTGGTTCACTGCATGCATGGTCATGTCAGTTTGGTTACTTTAACCTAGAAGGACAATTCATTCATATAACATGCATATTTAAAGTGTCTCTTGTGTCTTTAACCTTTTAATTATTGGTTGGACAATTGAGATGTAGATGTGGAAGGTCATTCATAAAGAAAATATTGTTCCGTAGTCTTATTTACAACCACAAATGCAATCAGTCATTTGTTTTTATCATTTTTTTAAATAGTACATCTGATCTAGCAAGGTATACATATTTTTGTAAGAGATGAAATATATTTTTCATCAATGTTATACTCACCTTGAGTGGAAGAAGTTCATGAGAAGGCTCGTCGATCTCAAGGATTTCGTGAGACGTTAGATCAATAGATGAGTTGAACCACACATACCCATTCATTTTTTTTGTTGGATGATTGAGATGTATAGTAGCTGTTGTAACTAGAAGTTCCTTTTTATAAGAATAATGTTACGCGCAATTTGTTTCACTCCCAAGTATAATTTGCTCCTGGATTTTTTTAAAGTATATTTCATCTATTGATGTATTACTTCTATAAAAAATTAAGCATACCACTGAATTGTATAAACCCATTTATAGAAAATATAAAAAAATTTATGAGATATATATCTCATTACAATAATGAGCGTATATGACTAATAATATATGAGTTATTGCAAATATAATTGTAAATAGGATTGTGTATAATAGTCACATTTTAGAAATATCAAACATAACGTTTGATAATAAATAATATAAAAGCAAGTACATATCTTGCACCAAAAAAATGAAAAAAATTATAACCATGGATATATCTTGCACCAAAAAAAAAAACCTGGATATATTAATATTAACTAGAGTACTTGGGTCCTTATATTTTTTTGTTGGTTTCATGGCCCATCATTCAACGGCTTCTATTCTCTCTGTAATATAATTTTGTACACTGTTATTTACAGAGTCCTGTAACACCTGCTTAACATAATCTATAGAGTCCAATTTTCAAAACCAACTAATATTCTAAATTAAATCCACTGAAAAAATTTGATTTAGAAAAACTTGATTTTTTGAAAAGATATTTATGGTAAATCATGCAGACCAAATTAGGTTATTCGTCTAATGGTTGTTAGTGATGCATGTCCAGACTTTTAAAAACATTTTCAAAAAAATTTCATAACTTATTTTAAATTTGTTCAAAGTGCATCAAAATATTCATAAAAATCATTTTAAAATCATTATAAAGACTCTTTCTAAACAATGAAGATTTATCAAAAATACTGTTTGCAAATTCAATATTATGACTTGATTAAAATGATGCGATTCATTATTTAACCTAAACAATTTATTTCACCTATTATGATATAGGTATATTCATCTATTAATTTCATCCGGACAATTTTTTAGAATTATTCTAATTTTTTCTCTCATATTGTCCCCATATTCAACTACTCAAACGGCACCCTGAGGTCCTTTGACAAGCGTAGGCGTTTATCCAAATGTAATATAATTTGTCATGTAAGCTAACAAGCAGGATTAACAAGCAACTCAATGTTCGGGGCCTAAGGAACCCTTGGGACACAAGTCCACTTTCTTAGGATTGGCAGTATATAAAATTTTCCACCATAAAATTTTATAATTTAATTTAATAAAAGCTTTTAACTTTCTTTTAGAATCAATTTAGCATTCATTCTCATTCTTATTCTACTGGAACATCAAAAAAAAATTGTATTTGGAATCTTTCGTTCCTATGTTCATTTCAGAACATTTCATGCTAAATTTCTCCTTCCATAGAATTAAAACAGAACTGAATTCCTAGGAAGGAAAATTCTTTTTCTGAGTCAGAGTTACCAAATTAGTCTTTAGTTTGTTTTGGTAGGGGGTGAGGAATTAAAGATTTTTTGTCGTTGTTATTTGAATTTCACCACTATTGCAGTATTGCATCAGCAACCAACCAAGAGTTTTTTTTTTTTTTTGAAAATAAAGTTCTAAAAATAATCTCTCTAATTTTCAATTCAATCCTTAAAACTAAGGGAAACAATTAAAAGTACAAGTAGTTTTCACAAACACAATGCTGTGTTATGGTTAGATTGAGCACCCATTAGGGCATTGCTGTGATATGATCCAATGGATCGATGCTGTCACAATCTAAAACTATATGTAGCACTTGCAATTGCATGCGTTAGTTTCAACAACTTCCCACTTCAAGTGTGATATTAATTATCATTTATTATTTATAGTATCTATTTGTAGCACTTGCAATTGCATGTTTTCCATTTTGCTTTTTTTTTCTAGTATCTATTGTGTATTATTTATTCTCTCACATTCATTCAGACTTATAATCACGTTTTCGTAATAAAAGTGAAGAGTAAGAGTCTACCATTTTTTTAAAAAATAATCATTTGTTGTTTTCATATTTTAAAGTCAGAGCATTCAATAGAGATTTGTAGATAAGTGTAATTATTTCTAGTAAACAATATCTCGAGTTCATATCAAAAGGAATGCAAGAGCGTGTGTGATTCGATTCTCTACAAGATCATGGAAGGTTAAATCAGAAGCTTTGAACATGTAAGGTTTCAATTACACATTTTCTCATATTCATGTTTTATACTTATGATAACTTCTAACACAAAAACAACTTGGAAAAGTGTTACTCAATTACCTTCCATCTGTCTTTGTTGTATTAAAAATTACGATACCATAACTATTTTTAGTTTTACTTTTAGTTATGTACTTTCATTATATATTTTCAAATAAAGTAATATATATAATTATACATTTATATGAAATTATTTTCATATATTTTCAAATAAAGTAATATATATAATTATGAATGTGCCAAAAGTGAGACTAAAAAAGAACATAATATACATTTATATCTCTTGCACATGTTTTTTTTTTTTTTGAAGATAAATCTCTTGCACATGTTGAACAAGAACTTTGTTACACACAGTCTATTTTTTGTCCTCAATTCCAGTATTATATTATTCTTTAGCGTCGTATACTTACATTAACGAGATATATGGCTTGTTAAATTTTTTATATTTTCTATTAATGTAGTCATGCAGTTCATCAAATGAAAACTTGTATCTCATCAAATGAAGTATTTTATTTAAAAAAAATCAAAATAAGTGGATTTAAAATGAGAATGAAAAAATGATTGCATATAACATTTTACATTGAACAAATGTTCTATGGTTAAGATACAGTGCCCAATTGTCGGCAAACCTAAATCGACAGATGAGATTCCACTGTCCCAACAATGCAAAGACACAGAACCTTTTTGTTGCCAGCTTTTACAATGCACATACATGATCCATAATTGACGAGACAAGATTATCCAAATTCAAACATTACCTTTCTTCTAAAACACATTATAGGGCCCCTCCCACAGTCCATTGTTTATTGTCTTCTTTGCATAGAGAGATTCATTGTTTTTGTCATTTTTCTCCTTATCAGTCTAATCAGTGAAAATGCTAGGAAAGAGAGTCTGTTGGATGCAATAACAGCTGGTGTGACGAGGTATGTTTGGATCTATTTTTCAGGTGATTTTGCATTCATGGAATATAAAGTCCAAATGGTACATGATAGTGATTATATGGAAGTTTTCATGAAAGTTCGAGTTCAAATATTGATAGAGATTGAAAATTTTTTGTTTACGAAAGATATGAAAAATCAGCTTTTATATACGAAAACAGCTCCAACTTATTAAAGTCAGTCAGATCATTGGATGAGAAGGACATATATAGATATTTTTCAAGTGCTAATACACTTCATATCTATGATCTTTCTTGGGGTTCTAATCTAATATACATTATTCAGATCTAATATATATAATATGTTAGGCTTACACCTATTTGGTTAGAAAAAACATAAAAGATATACATTCAATTCAATAAAATATACATATTGCATTTTAACACAATAAATAAATTAAATAGTTATCTAAAAAGTTATAATATTAAAAAATTTAAAATATAGCAAGACTACAAAAGTTTCATCATGCATGTATGAATGACTGAGCTAACATTTTCTTATTTGTTCATTAATTAATCCGTGGAGTGTCATGGATTCGGATCCTCTGTCTTCAAAACACAGAGGCTCCTATGTCTACCAATGAAAGAGCATTACATATGTAGCAAATTAGACATATTTCTGAAATTGTCCTTATGTTTATCAATATACTAAAAAAATCACTCATGCACAACTTAGATAGTTTTTGCATTTCCTACATGACATCTTCATTGGGTGGCACAAAGATCACTGAGTAAATCAAATCTCTTGTTTTCTTTTCCACGAATCGCTCTTCACATTTGTTCATAATCGATTCTAACACTTTCATTGGACATTTGGACGGTCACGATCATCGGGCATCTAAACAAACAGGATATGAAAATTAAAATCGTGTGTTAGAGACGGGGCCAATAGTAGTAAATATACCGAATCTCTTATACTTCCAGTCTATTTTATAATCTCGTCTGCAGTGTCATACACTGCAAAACACAACACATAGGAGTGAGTGCGCTTCATCGCAATGTGTGAGCTTATAATTTCTTTTCATTTTTTCAAAGAAAAAATATGCTAATATATGTCAATATATTTCAATTTGTATTATAGTATGTACTATAATGGGTGAGTATATATATATTTTTTTATTTATGATTATGGATATGCTGCACACAGAGTTGGATATACCATTTTCCTATTACTGGCATTAAAATAATACTAACGTCTTTTTAAGGGAAATATTTAAATATCCTCTTGTAAACTATCTGAAATCCATATAACCCCATGATTTTTCCTAAAGTCCATATAGCCCCCTAAAAATGCATATATAAATCCAAATAAATCTCTAAGTTAAACTTTCGTTGACAGAAATGATGAATATTATGCAAATATTCTATTTTATTAACTATGATTGAAAACACAGCATACCAAAAAACCCATAAAATTTGTTAAAAATGCATAAAAACCTATTGTACTGATGATTTTGCTTTTTCGGGTAGATTTTAAAATCCTATGTGAATGTATACACATTTTTAACACATTGTATGAGGTTTGGATATACTATATTTTCAACCAAGGTTATTTAAACTGAATATTTACGTAATAATTCTAATCTGTCAATAAAAATTTAACTCAAAAAATATATAAATTTATATAGATGCTTTCAAGGCTATATGGATTTGAGGCAGGGGTGATTCGGATTTTTCCCTTTTTGTAGTTGTTATTATAGATAGGCAAAAGAAGTACTAACGTTACTGTTATATGACGATGCAGAAGATCAGAAAGAACATCGATTGTGATGAATTTGATAATTGATGGCGAAGTTCGCAAATAGTAGATCTTCGAAGGGTATTTATGCAATCCGACACAATAAAAACAATGTACGAACTGCGACATGCAGTCCACCCTCTGCTTTGTCCCTATTCGACATGACCGATCCGGGGATCCATATCCTATCCTCCTCTTTATCGATCACCCATTCTTCTCCGCGTCCTTTTCTGGTCACTTTTTCCCCCATCGAACGGTGACAGCGGACATCACAGAAAAGGCCGGTGAAAACGATTACAATGACCGAGAGTGGTTGTTAATGGTAGGGCCCAGGGATCTTGGGTGGTTGCGGGTTGTGGATCTTCAATCACTGTTGTCCAAATCGGAAGGTCAAGATTGGACATTGACCAGGTCACCTGAGATATATTGCTGTCGATTTTCGTCCTCTCCTGGTATTCGAAACACGATTGAATGTGCTTTTTTGCTGGAATATATTATAATTTTAAAAAACCTTATTTGATTCACTAGAAAATCTAACAAAATATCATCATCGATCCAAACGGATTTTTACAGGACATTGAAATTTAACTTATAAACAGTATATTTCGATTCGTAGGTTGTGCAATTCAATTTATGGAATGAAATTCAATTGTTGGGCATTTGTGTCACTTTTTCTATTACATATTGATAGCACTGGTCAAACTTAGGTCCAACTGGATTAAAAACATGTTTGACACGTTTTATTAATAAAATTGACCTTGTTTTAGAAGCTCCCAAAATATATAATGTTTCTCTAAAAGCGGAGTTCAACCTTAGGATTATTAGACCACGGGTGTATGCCCTGAATTCCCAAACGGATTCTATAAAAATATGATTAATTAAAAAGTTTATTTCAATTTTAAAAGCAAAGAAAGTGAGGAATCAAGTTTTATTAAGTTCATTTTTCATATTTTTTAAATGGGTTTTCAAATGGATCCTTGGATTAGAAGAGGTAACGATTTTCAACCGAAAAAAAGGTTAAATGCATATAGCCCTGAAATAAATGTTCAATATTCATATTGACCCCTTTAAAGTTTGAATAGTCATATAACCGTCCTGTGATTTGGGATGGTTAAGCAATTAAACTCATGAATTAGTTTTCCATTAACAATTGAGGAAATATCTTGAGAATATTCGGTCTCCTTAATAGTGTCCTGCATTTGTATATTCATATAGCACTGATATACTCAGTCTGTTTTATAGCAACTTTTGTAATTCAAGGATGGTACCCAAACATCTATATATTGTCCTAGTATATCATATACTTCAAAATGTAATTGATTTTTTTAATGAAAAATCAATTATCTACTAGACAATATACTTTTAAGAAAAAAATCAAAACAATTATGCGCTGCAGAGATGAGGCTGCACAAAAGGTAGGATGCATCATTTCATTTTACATATTCATATGATCCTATGATTTTGAAAAATTCATCATGATCCTTTCAAATGAACGAACTATACTTTTGAGCCTCTAAAGTGATCAATATTTACTTCTTCCTTCACCAGTCATTTTCAAACCATTAGGATTTTAGTCCTTTAATCCCCTCCATTGCACTCATAATTCAATGTTTTGATCATTACTCCATTTTTTCTTTCATTTGGTTTCATTACACTTGTTTTTGTGTTAAATGCATGTAACCCCCTAGCAAATGTCAGATATCCAAATCGACTCACCAAAAGTTTGAAAATCCATATAACCCCCCTATGTTTATGTGCTTAATTATTTCACACCCCCTTGTCATCATTCTGTCAAACCTGATATGTAGTTAATTTAATCTCCCAAGAGTTTTATCCGATTCCACTTTGAACCCATCCTAGATCTAGGCACCTAAAATTCTCTTGTTGAAAAATAGAGTATACCGGACAGATCGATTAGAGGGATCTTTATAACATGTGAAGGGGCAAAAAATAACGATCCTGGTTCGGGTTGGTAGGATTCGTCCACTCCGCTTCTTCTATCAGCTTCTGCTGGGTCATCGGCTATCCTCCTCTTCGAACATCGTCGAAAACAAGATTGGACGTGACCTGCAGAAAACCCCCCAACGCTTAACTCAGTCAAATGCACACAATTTAGAGTTTTGTCAAAAAGAGTTTTTCACATCCAGGATATATTGTTGTGATTTCAGATAATCAGTTTAATGATAACTCTAGATTTAATATATCTTTGAGGATTTGGAGAATTAGTCATTGATGATCACATATATTAAAAAATTGAATATGAAATACTGACTTGAATTTGTGTTTGGTCGTCAGGTATGAAATGTTCAACATATTGAATTCACGTTTGGTGAGCCAACCGGATCGTGTTAATTTGGTCTTGGGCCGCCAATACGTAGAATATAGCTTATAGGTTTGAATTTTGACCCCCACCGCATGGATCGTAAATTCAATATAATTAGTGGTACAGGTTCCATGATTTTTTTTTAATTGAGTTGGCACGTAAAAGATCTCTATCTCTATGGTATGTATGGTTTTATTTGTGTGCATTTGATTCCTTAATTTGCTTGCTTATTATTTAAAGATCTATATTGCAAATTGGTAGTCCGAAAAGCCATAGGGTGCGATTATCTGTTCCACCACTTAACATTATATAAAAAACTCTTCTTTTTTTTAATGCATTGATCACACCACCCTATAACAAGTGAATAACCAAACCCACCACCCTATCTCTCTCCTGCTTGCATTCGGTCTCCATCATCGACAACGCGCGCTCACTTCGACGGTCTGGCCGGTGATCATTGACGTCCCCGACAACGCTCCAGCTCACTCCAATAGCAATCCTGTCGAATAGAAGACCAAAATAGACAAATGAATGCAATCTATTCGACGAGTTCAGTGTCAAGAAATCTAATCCAGTTCGACAAATGGTCCATTGCCCATATTTGGTAAACCTTCAACCATAATCATGTCGTGTTGAAGAACCAAAAAAACCTTTCCATGGTAGGCTAAATTCATTATATTGCAATTTAGGTGTCGTTTTTTTAATTGGTAAAAAAAAAAAAACATTTACCCCCGTTTGTGTAACGGAATAAGGTGGTATAAGGGTGGTATAAGAATGGATAGAAAAAATAGTTGTTTGTTTAAAGGGTATAACTTGGTATTACTATGCCAGTTTAAACGAGTATAAGAGAGTATAACAATTCTAAGCAACCCCTAGGATAAGCTATACTCACCTTATCTATTCCCATGGACCCACATGTCAAATCAACTTTTTACACATCATCACATCAAATCACCTATCAACACCTCTTATACATCAATGGCCCACATGTCAAATCAACTTTTTTACACTTTATTTATATTTTATTCTTTATCAAACAAACAACTCAACCTTTATTCTTACGTTTTCCAATAAGAATAAAAAAATACAACCAAACATAAAATCTTTTATTCTTGTAGATTTGTTATCTATACTGACATAGTTATCTATCTAGAATAACTCAATTCCGCTATCCAAACAGGGGCTTAGGTGTCAGTTATCTGTAACTTCCCATAGTGAGGGTTCACAAAGCATTAGTCAACCATCATTCGGCTGCTCTTGGTCAATGAACCGCCTCTGGGTTGACTCACGCTATGTCGACAGTTATGAGAGACGGGGAGGAGAGCTCCCACAAGTTAGTGTAGAACAATCCTTCCCATTAAAATGAAACACAACAAAAAAGCTAATAATTACAAAGTCTTGCAAAATGTTAGAATTACAAACTGAGTGCGAGCGACGTCGTTACCTTACACCGCTGCAAAGCTAGCCTGGGTCAATAATCAGCACGTCGTTCACCATGCGAACATCTCGCGCGCTTACAAGGGAACGTTGATAACCATGATGTTGATTTTAGAAAACAAGAGCTGTAGATTTGCTCGATTCCTGTCTTGTCGACACATCGTACAACACCACGATAATATCATCGTCGATATTAAATAGACTACTCGACTATACATCTGTCGACCGAGTTTCGTTTTGGATCTATAGATTTCTGCTACTTTTGACCTACTTATGGTCAGCAGATTGCAGAGCCAGTCGATTGTCACCCTGTCATACAATAGTGTGACCTGAATTTTTTTCATTTTTATAAATTAATCGACAAATCCTCTATTGAATGTGAAACGTGCCGGTCGATACCAAACCTATTGAACTGAGAAAATGTGTTTTTTCTTGTTCATCACAATAATTATCTCCTTAACTGATCAACAATAATATTTGTAGGGGCCAAAAATCAGGCTCATAAGCTGTTCTCCACATATCGGCGGCCCGTAACCTGATTATCGAGGGCTCATGACCCGCATGGCCCACTGTACGTGGATCCGACCCGTCAAACCCTTCATACCCAACGATCAAATACCAATTCAAGTCAGTATTTCATAATTCAATTTTTAAATCAAGGATCATCAACCACTGATTCTCTAAATCCTCACAGATATATCTAGAGCTATCATTAAACCGATTGTCTGATATCACAACAATATATCCTGAATTTAAAAAATCATCGATTGATTCATAAGATCCCAAATTTTTTTTGTGTATTTATTTATAGATAATGACAGCAGATTATGTAAATCACCGATTGATTCACAAGATCTCAATAAATTATGTGTATTTATTTAGAGATAATGACATCAAATTCTATAAATCCCTCAAATAACACAACTAATTTCTTAAATCTGAGATCTCTTCCCATCCGTCCGATAGAAGAGAAATCAGCAGAGGATTCCAAGGCATCATCAAAGCACAATAAATAGGGAATCGGTTCTCTCTTTGAACCGTGCATCATACTGACTTGAGCGTCGGAGAGGGTCTTTTACATGTCACCTTCAACCTTGTTTTCAATGACACTCACGGAGGAGAACCACTGGCGACCCAGTAGAAAACGTCGGGAGAAACAGAGCGGACGAATCTTATCGACCCGAACTCAAATCGCTATTTTCTACCCCTCCAATATTCATAAAGATATAGAAACACCTTCAACTTTCTTGTATACATGGAAACACCTTAAGCATTAACATACACGTTAAGCATTCATGTACAACCTAAGCATTCATATACACAATAAACATTATTTTATTTGTTGAGCACTTGGAGGTACAAAAAATCAAAGCTTAATTAAACATTCATATAGACATGAACCAACTAAAAAATCATCGGCGATCGTGCCTTTGCTTCGTCCTAAGGTCACAAAAACATGGAGGGTTGTGGGTTTGATGTTTTAGTTAAGGGGTGTAATTCGGATGGGTTGGATCGGGTTCGACTTTAACCCGCATTGCACAGAGTCCAATCTGAACCTGAGCCCGAACCTAGCCTCATCCCGAAGGGTTCAACCTGAACTCGACCTCAACACGCGGATTCGGGTTGAATTCGGGCTCGGGAGGGCTCGGATTTAATACTTAAAAGATCATAAAAATTATTTTATAAACAACACAACAAACTCTAATGAATTAAATTGTATATTTACCACAAAAAAAAACTTACAAAATCCAAATAGTTTATGAATACATATTCTAAATTTTAATTAAGTTAAACATAGCTTCACCACTTTTCAACAAAAATATAAAAATAACCTTCATCACTTGCTAAAAAAATTTTTCACCTTTAATGTTCGAATCAATTTTTACTAAAGTTTTCATGATCTAAACATACTACAGACATACACAATCAAGTCTATAAAAAAACAAACAAACAAAAAAAATCAGACAAATTGGGGGTCAGGTTCGAGTTGAGTCCGCCTAACCCGACCCCCCAACCCGAACCTACTTGAATTGGATTCGGATTAGTTCGGGTCTGATTGAATCCGTTAGAGAAAAATCTCAACCCAAACTTGTCATTAACCGGGTTGGGTCAGGTTTAACTCACCCATGTTGCACCTTTGGTTTTAATTGAGATATATTATAAGATGGTGGATTTAGGGAAAAATAATTGAAAGGAGGTGGGTTTAGGGTGGCGGGGCAAATAAAAAAGTGGTGGGAAGAACCGCACCAAAAGGAATATGTGTCTTAAGATATAAAAATTGATTATATTTTAACATAAGACAAAATCTGTGTAGATAGATTCACCCCTCTACTTTTTTGCACCATTAAAAAAGTATCTTAACAATATGTACTCTTGTTGGAATGATTAGAGGATGCAATTAAAATACTCTAGTTTCGTTCTCTATCATGTCCATGCATGGTAGAACAACTTTTGTTGTACTATTACTTAATAATAATAAAATTTATACACACCAAAAATATATATCTAATTTAATATGGTATATATTATATTTTTTATCTAATAATGCATGATCATATTATATTGTATCACCACTAAACTTGCTCATTATAAAAAGCCATTTATAGTGTAGAATCATAAATTGGTACCCTTCAACAAATTTGATTCACGCAAGGCGAGCATTAGTTCGCATGGGAGTATGGGACGAACCATTACATGCATCTCTCACATGTTAAATTTGATGCATTTTCATATGCTGCAACCCGGGCGGGTTGGATTAAATCAAAATTTGTTTAAATCCAACCCGGAATCAGAGTTCAAGCTAAACCCAATCAAAATCAAAACCTTAAAGACCAAAAAGATTAATTCGAACTACTCAACCCATCGGGGTTATTTGAGGTTGAGACTAAGTTCATGTTTGATTAGGGCTGATTTTTGTTTCTCTTCAAAATAATGTATTTTCAGATAATTTCAACTTTGTTATAAAAGTACTATAAAAATTAATATAGAAAAAAAAAATGGTGATAAGACAATGAAATAGTACTATAAAAATTATATATTTGAAGAAAAAATTGCTTTAAAATAAAATCATCCAAACAAACAGAGTTGAATTCTATATCTATTACACTCAAGGCTATTTTACAACCCCATTTAACTGTCACTATAATAAGGTATAATACATCGTTAGAATATTTTTTTTACATATTTTATAGATGTGTTTGTACCATTGTACTATATTTCTACAAAGAAAATACATACGTTGTATATAATTAATGTGTGCGTGTGTGTGGGGTTTGCATTTTAGGTTAGAAATGGTGATAAGTAAAATATTTTCCATTCAATTTTTTATAAGTTGAAAAAATGAACTAGGTTAAGGGTCATCGGTTCAATCATCGGGTTAACCGAAGTCAAATCATGACATCATCATGACATAACAAATGTATTATTTATATTATTTATATTCAAAATTTAAAAATATGAAGCATTCTATAAATTTTTCATAGTTATTAACTTTAAATTCTTATATATATTTTTTGTCAACATATAACATCATAATAATATAAACTGTATAATTTTAATTATAATTAAAATTTTAATATGAATAAAACTTTATTAATTAAGAATTTAACACATTTTTATATGACATTCAAGTTAAATATATACTAAAAAAATAATTAAAACTCCAATTGTTTTCTCATCTTTGAAGTGCAAATAGAGAGATCACAAATTCTGAATCATTTTAAAAAAATAGAATAACAAATTAATTAATTTCTAAATCTTTAAAAAAATTTATCCAATTAAAATTTAGAAAGACTCTTTTTACATTTTTGATAAATTATTATTTTTACATTGATTTTACACACCTTGAAAAACAAAACGGTTCATCTAATCCAGTATCGGGTTGAACATTTTTATTTTTATTTTAGAATGATCTTTAGAGTATACTGATTTTGATGTGTATATTGGAATGAAATCCGGACCGGTCAACGGCTCAACCGGTTAAACTGACATGTCCGATCTGATTTTCAAAACATTATGTGTGAGTAGGGATGTCAATGGAGTGAGTTTTATTGGTAATCCACTCTGATCTGCTCTTATTGAAGTGAGTTTAGATTCAATGTTTTTCAAAGCCGCCCCAACCCACGTAATGCATGGGTTATATTTTATATTTAAAACTTGACCCAACCCACAAATCCGACATATATTTGATCATTAAAATTTATGAACTATAAACAAAAATTGATTCATAATATAATTAAAAGTTAAAATTCAACTATCATTATCTTTTTTTTTCTACATCAATTCATTTATATTTATTTTATTGAAAAATTCAAAATACACGTTCCTTCATTCAATCAATCATTTTCTACCTTCAAAGCAAAGCATGTTGTTTGATATTTTACGGACTTTTCCTTTTTCATTTAACATAGAAATCAATCTTTTTATTTATTTGACCTTATATGTAATTTTGAATGAACTATTTATACTATGTATTATATAATGTTTTAATTAATTCTCAAATTTTTTATATAATGGATGTCTTAAATTAATTATATTTTATATATTTTGAGATTTTAGTATTTTTATGTAAGAACATATTGAAGTTTCTTATGAATGTAATCCTTATTCATGTTAAATATTATTATATAATTTTTTTTATTATATTAACTATAGAGACCAAACAATTCAACTCATTTTAAATGGGATTGGGTTGGGTATGGAATATGAATTTTAAATTATAAAATTCAAGGTGATGTGGGGTAGATATAGAGTCTAGGGGTGCAATTCGGATGAGTTGGGTCGGGTTGGAGCTCAACTCGAACCTAACCAAGTGTTGGAGAAATCCAACTCAAACCTAACCTAAACCGACCCTAGGGTTTGAAAAGCTCAACCCAAACCCAACCTGTTTGGTTTTGTTCGGGTTTTGGTTGAGTTCTGATTTAACTTAAAAAATGTATTATTTTAAACAATTAAAATTTTACAAAAGTTAATTGTCTCACATAACAAAAAATAAAAAAACATTTTTATTTAGAAAATGAAGATATGAACTTAAAATATTTCACTTAGATATAAAAAATTTATGTTCGAATTAGTTCGGGTTACTTGTATCCTTAACCCAAACCCAAATCTATTGAATTTTGGGTTGCTAGAATTCGAGTTTGAATCGGGTTAGATTAAATTCTAACGTCCAAGTTGTACTTCCAGTGGAGTTCAATATTTGAAGAGATGAGTTTAGTTTTGATTACGGCTCCGTTTGGTTGCGCGTTTGGGTGGATTCCGCTTTTTGAAAAGCTGAAAATCTCCAAACGCGCAGCCAAACGGGTTGGATTTCGGCGGAATCAAAACCTGGATTCCTTTTAATTTCTCTCTCGAAATCCGTGTTTTTAAAATATAAAAAAGAACGATTTTTTTGTCGGAATCAATTTTTTGAATTGAAAAATAACTTTTTCTACCAAACATTAAACTCATTTCAAATATTGATTCCTGAATTAAAAAAAAAAACATCACAAAAAAGTCAAGGTCTAAAATCATCTTAAAAAACAATTATATTCCAAAATCTACTTTTCGAGCTGTTTTTCTAAACGAAGGGCCCGTTTGGCTCCGCGGTTGCGCGGATTCCGCGGTGAAAAAGCCGCAGAAATGCAGACGCGGAGCCAAACACATTTTCAGCTTTTGCGTTACAATCCATTTTTATGCGGTGACAGTGTATTTTTTGCCGCGTTTCAAACTCTAGTAAAACTATGCTTTTGAAACTATGAGTATTTTTGGGTGGCTTTTCATAATCTCGGGGTTTCAACCGCCGATCCAAACGGGCCCGAAGTCTACGTAAGACTCCGATCAACCTGTTCGGGACGCGTTCGCCTTCCTAAACATCGAAATTTCGTAACGAAGAGCGGGGCATTTTCGTCAAACAAAAAAAATAAATGGCAAGCAGAGAGACCCCGTGATGGTTTGGTGAGTGACCGAGCCGGTGTGCAAAGCGAAGCGATTTGATGGCGAAAGCAAGTCCCCCGTCAGTCCCCCTCACCAAAAGCTGCCAAAAAACATAAAAATAAAACAACACACACACATCACGCACAGTCCTTCCAACATTTTAAAACTATTATCATTTTTTTTTCTTTCAAAAGAATAAATAACTTCCACCAACACCAACAAAAAAAAAAAAAAAAAAAAAAAATAAAAAAATAAAAAAGAAAGAATAAAATAAAAAGAAGAGATTTGACCTCTCACTTGCTGTCCCCTTCCCCTTCTTTTTTCTGATTCTCTTTATGCGTTCTCACTCTCTCTCACTTTTTTTTGGGTTTTTGAATTCCTCAATCATCTCCTCTTTTCAAGCTCCCTTTGCCGCTCTCTCTCTCTCTCTCTCTCTCTCTCTCTCTATAGAAGCATTAATGGAAGAGCTTCTTTGTTTCTTCTTTGTCTGAATCGAATGTGTGTTCAAATGTGGTTTCTTATCTGAGCACCCGATCTTCAAATCCAGGTATTCACCGACGGCTGTGATTTCTCGCCTTTTTTTTTTATTGAAATGTCTTTTTTTAGAATCTACGGCTAATATTTTTTTTTATTATTGACATTAAATTGAAGTCTGAATATATTTCGCAACTTCAAATTTTTACGTTTTGAAGACCCATTGTTTAATGTTTCTGAGCGTTTTTTGCGTTTTTCTTCCTCTCTGAAAAAGCTTGATTTCAAAATTTGAAACTTCGGACTTTGATTTTCAGGTTTTTTAGACATTTTTTTTTGAAGTGCACGACTTCCGAGGCGCATTTGGTTGTTGCGTGGTTGAGATCTGTGCTTCTGTTGCTTTCAAATTGGACGACTAATTTTTTTTTTTTTTTTTTGAGGTTTGTAGAGTTTGGATTTGATTATTTGTTCTGTTGTTCTAAAGCTTCAAAGCATATGTGGATTTCAATATTTTCACTTTTTAAAAAAAATAAAATGAGGCAAGTAGATGATGTTTTTTGGGGGTTTAGTCAAAAGTGTTTGCTTTTTTGCTGAAAAGAGTGAGTCAAATTCTGAGTTGCTGCAAAGACTGTTTTTTTGTCTTCTCTTTCACTTTCTTCAATGCAATCGAGTTCATACAAACGATTCCAAACAATTTCTTTTGGTGTCCAATGTATGCTTTGCTATCTTAACTTTTTACATGGATTTGTCATGTTTAGATTCCCCAAACAAATGAATAAAAACCTAATTGAACTGGACTGATTAAGTAATGGTGGGTGATTCTTCCAACAGGGTTCTTTATCTCTTGAGATTTGCTGAAGAGAGTAAGAAAATCAAGAAACCTGAGAGAATGGAGCAGTATGAGGTGCTGGAGCAGATCGGGAAGGGAGCCTTTGGGTCCGCACTTCTCGTGAGGCATAAGCATGAGAAGAAGAAGTGTGTTTTTGAGCTGGGTTGTTTTGTTCTTGCATTTTTGTTTCTGCCATTGTTGATCATGTTTTTGTTTTTGTTTCATGTTTTTTTTTGTAGGTATGTTTTGAAGAAGATCCGCCTCGCTCGCCAGACTGATAGGTGCCGGAGGTCTGCGCACTTGGAGGTGAGGTTATTTATTGGCTCATTGTGATTTACATTTGTGGACATGCTGCATTTTTAGATAAGATTGATTTATGATTTGCTGAAGTGATATTCTTAGGCCTTTTTTTTTGGTGCTGAAATTCCACAAAGTGGCATGGAAAGGTGAAGTTAGGCAATATTGTTTTGCTTTGTTCTTTTCATTTTTCATGTTTATCAAGTCCAAAGTGGCAGTATCTCCAAAACAGATCTATTTAGCTTTTTTTGTGAACAATGATGATTGAGCTCTTCAGTGAGCTCCTTTAAAGTTTGTTTGAAGAATGCATTGAGTCAATTGAATGACATAATTTTCAAGGATGTCTTGTGATTATCTGATGTCCCATTGCAATGTTTATTTGATTTAAGATGCTGATTAGATACCTTTTTGAACAGATGGAACTAATCTCCAAAGTGAGAAATCCATACATTGTGGAGTACAAAGATTCTTGGGTGGAGAAGGTCTGTATATTGTGGTTGTATGTTTTTAGTTTCACAATTCTTTACATGTTGGATCTGTTTTCTAAATTGTCATGTTTTTATGATTTGTGTGCTGGCTTATGTTTCCATATAATTTATATATTGGACCCTCCTGTGATCCTGCCTCTGAAAGTACACAACTTTCTCAAGAGAGTTATCAAGTTTGTTATCAGTTTCAGTTTTTCCTACTATTTTCTTTTCTTATCATGCATACATCATCTTATCACTTGCTATCCTATGTAACACTAAGAGTATTGGTGTATAATGTTGTCAGCTTGTACAGCTTCCATCTGCTCATCATAGAAGTCCATTGAGTTTGTTAGGTGCATTTTCTGGATTCTTTGCTTCAATTTCCATTTCTTGATCAGCTGAATTCATGCCACATACTCTTCATGTCCTGATGGACAAAGTTTATGTGTTAATTACTGAAATATAATCAAGATAAAGGTTAGCCCGTGAATCAGCTATGAGACTGAGGGTCCTTATTTTTTAAATCGAGCATTTCTATAATAAATACATCATGGGAAAATAGAATCGAGAGATATTTCCATCTCTTTATTCAAATCCTTTGATCTATAGGACACCCATATTTTGGAGTATCTTGTACCTTTATAGTATATGGGTAATCATGATCCTTTGTGTGGGTTGAATTAAGGTTTGTAGGATGTGCTTAGGCAAGCTGTTGTAGGCATAAAAGTTGGACTATATCAGGGTTCTAGGTTCTTCAGAAATTAATAGTCAGAGCATGTGGAGCTGGATATATTAACATTTTTGTTCTCCATTTCCCCCCTATTTTGTGCAAAATTTGATCGAGCAGATTTCAGTTCCCTTTTGGTATTACTCTGTAATTGCTAGATGATGTACCACCTTACTGGCATAAAAGTAATTTAGTTTATAAGCTCTATTACCATGGAATAAAGAAAGCTAAATCGTGACAGAGTTGGCTAGAGTACTTAGTACAATTGCTGATGCCATACAGGATCATCTACACATCGAGTAAACTATATAGAGTTATTCCTGCTTGTCATATTGCCTGTCCTTGTGATGATAGTGGAAATAAACAGTGCAGCTCATTTTCATATATCCTAGATTTTGTTATAATTTATTGTGAAAATATGTCGAAGATTTCATCTTCAATTGGTTGCAATTATCTGTCTATTGACAAATTATGCATTTGCTTTTAGGGAT